>OX578134.1:40741938-40974438 GCA_951213105.1 Amaurobius ferox | reverse complement strand
ATGGGAATCAAGCCAATGGGAAAGCATTAATGGCCGAGGGGGATTGTGACCCCTCGTTCCCGGTTATAGCGTGCTATTACGCCCAGGTAACACTCCCGGTACCAAATACTTTGCCGAAACTTGATTTCCGAAATGGTGTCGAGCACAAGACACTGACCGTGGAAGTGAGTACAAAACTCAAGTATCGAAGAAAAATCCGAAGTACAAAGACGAAGTAAAAAACCATAATGAAAAAGTCCAAGAGTCGTTTACAAAGGAGAGTGCAAACTATATATAGCATTATACTACCTCTAGGGTGCGCTATCAGTTAGTTCCGTGTAGGTGAATCTCACAATTGTCATTTCCAAAATCGATAACATCACAGGTGAATACAAGTTATATCCTTAAAATTAGCGTTTCCTTCATCGTTGTATACAGTATTATAATAATGTCTAAGGAAATTTGCAGGATAATGTTTCTTGTTCGCCTCTTGCACTATTCTTCTGTCATTTGTAGTTCGATCTTTTTTGAAAATATGGATTCTTTTATTACGTTTTAGATGATTTAAAATAATATTTCGAAATATCATTTTACTCAAATTTGAGTGCCAATCGATAACGTGGTTGATGCTGGTCTTGAAAGTATTTCTCTTGTCGTATAAAATGGTATATAAACAATTGTTTTTATCGTAAAGGATACTAATATCCAGGAAATCAACTTGATTGCTATTTTCCATGTGTGTTTCTATGAGATCCAAGTTATCTGAGTAGAAACTTAAGTCAAAGTCAGGCATTTGTTCGTATTGGCCCACAAGAATGTCATCCACAAAACGAAAATACGGTATTTCATTTATTATGTGAGTGCCTTCCTCGTATTTATTCAGGTATATGTCTGCAAGGAGTGAGGAACATCCTCCACCCATTGGAATGCCTTTGACTTGCTGATAATAGCTAGTACCGTTAAATAGTATATTTTCGAACAGAACAATCCTGATCAGGGCTTTATATTTACTTAATATAATATATTCATGTAATTCATAAGTCTCATAAATCTCCAATAAAATAATAAGTAGATCATCAAGGTCAATATTATTAAAAAGATATTTAAAATCGTAAAAGATCTTTAAAATCGATCTTTAAACGATTAGGGAAGAATTTGAGTTTTTTGAGTACTTCATAATTATTGTTACGATAATGGTACATTTTTGCTTGATTTTTGTCATTACATGTTAAGTTATTACATAATCGTTGCAATATATTTTCAAAATGTCTTCTTTGATCATGCTTTGATTTTTGTCAGTACGTTTATTTCTATCAATATAAAGTCATTAAGATCCTTCTTGAAATTGTTCACTACATTTGCAATAACCATGCTATAACCGGGAACGAGGGGGTCACCATCCCCCCTCGGCCACTAATGCTTTCCCGTTGGCTTGATTCCCATTTTTTCCTTAATAATTTTATTTGCTATAGATTTATATATATATATTTATATATATATATAAGGATTAAAAATGAAATCAGATAAAAAACGGGAGTGACCATATGAATTACATAAAATGGTAGGGGTGGATTGCGACACCCCTTTCCCGTTTAAAACAGCTTTTACAAACCGGATAACGCTCACGGCACCAACATAATTCCATGGTCAGTCTCCCAAACGTGCGAAAACAAAAGCACCCGAACGGACTCAGAGTCAGAGATGAAAACGATGTAGAAAAATGAAAGAAATATCCTTCAACCCAATTTAATGGAACATCACCTTATAAGGTTAAAGTCGCACATGCGCAGAGATATAACTTGATAACAGTTTCGCAGTTATGAATATAATGCCTCACTTAACGTTAAGAATATTACTACCTTTCTTTGAAAAATGAATTGCAATAACGCCGTATAAAATTCATAGGATAATTTCTCTTTATTGCCTCCTTTACAAATTTGTTACATTTGTAGATGCAATCTTTCTTAAAAGTATTGTAATTTTGGTTTCTTCTAAAGTAACCAATTATTATATTTCTGAAGACATTCTTGGTTAGGTTTGAATTCCAGTCGATTATATGATATATCTTGATACTGTATGATTCTCTTTTATCGTGTAGCTCTGTATAAATTCCATATTTCTGGTGTTTTTATATTGTTAAATCTAAGAAATTCGCCGATCCATCTTCACTCTCTGGATTTTCGATTAGGTCTAATTCGTTTGGGTGGAATGTGAAATCAAATTTTGCAACAAGGATATCAACTTTAAAAGTTACGACTTTCGAGATTTGTTCAATAATATTGATTTAACTAATTTACAATTAATTCTGAAAGATTTACATGGAGAATACGATTTAAAAAAAACATATAACCTATAGAAGATACTTGGACTTGGTGGAATTGGTATTAAAAGAAAACTTACTTCATGACGGAAGAAATTTTTACAAGCAAATCAAGGGCATACTTATGGGAGGAAGTTGTTCGTCAATACTGGCGGATATCTATCTATCAAAATACGAAAGAGGTACTCATATATTATCGGGAATGCCCTACTTCCGTTACGTCGATGATGTGTTAATTGGATGATATGAAAACACCCCATGCTTTGATTTCACATTCTACCCAAGCGAATTAGACCTAATCGAAAATCCAGTGAGTGAAGACGGATCGGTGAATTTCATAGATTTAACAATAAAAAAACACCAGAAATATGGAATTTATACAGAGCTACACGATAAAAGAGAATCATACAGTATCAAGATAAATCATATAACCGACTGGAATTCAAACCTAACCAAGAATGTCTTCAGAAATATAATAATTGGTTACTTTAGAAGAAACCAAAATTGCAATACTTTTAAGAAAGATTGCATCTACAAATGTAACAAATTTGTAAAGGAGGCAATAAAGAGAAATTATCCTATGAATTTTATACGGCATTATTACAATTCATTTTTCAAAGAAAAGTAGTAATATTCTTAACGTTATGTGAGGCATTATATTCATAACTGCGAAACTGTTATCAAGATATATCTGCGCATGTGTGACTTTACCCTTATAAGGAGATGTTCCACTGGGTTAGGTTGAAGGATATTTCTTTCTTTTTTCTACATCGTTCTCATCTCTGACTCTGAGTCTGTTCGGGTGCTTTTGTTTTCGCACATTTGGGAGACTGACCATGGAATTATGTTGGTGCCGTGAGCGTTACCAGGGTTGTAAAAGCTGCTCTAAACGGGAAAGGTGTGTCGCAATCCACCCCTACCATTTTATGTAATTCATATGGTCACTCCCGTTTTTTATCTGCTTTCATTTTTAATCCTTGTATTCCTCTCGGGAACAAGAGCAGCATATGCGCCATCTCCTAAGTAGTGGAACGAGATGTTGTTATCCTGCTTTTCTTGGAAAATTCCTTGTCTTTCACTTTTTATAATAATATACATATATATATATATATATATATATATATATATATTATAATATATATATATATATATATTATAATATATATATAATATATATATATATATATAATATATATATATATATATATATATATATATATATATATATATATATATATATATATATATATATATATATATATATATATATATATATATATATATATATTGATGTTTTATTGCTGTTCATTAAATCATTTGTAATTTTCTTTGAGTAATTTAAGATTACCGAACTCTTTCCATCAGCATGTTTTGGGGAATAGATGGTGAATGATTATGAGTCTTGATCTGTTTGTGAGTTGTCCCCACTTAGAATGTCATACTGGTTAATGTTGTTTTGTTTTACTATTTGTGCTGTTCTTTTTTGTTGTTCAATTTTTATCATCTTATTTAAAAATATAAAATTCCATCACTGAAGCAGGTGTAATTTTCTATCATTTTAAGATATGATTACTTTACCTTGCAACCAGTAGTTTTGACTTTGTATGGTCTATGCATATCCATGTATATTATCTATATATGTCCATATATATTGTCTATGTACGTCCATGTATATTGTATATGTATGTCTACGTAGACTGTTTGTGCATGTCTTAGTATACTACCTATGTATGTCAACGTATGCATATGCATATTGTCTATGTATGTCAATGTGTATTGGAAAACCCAGGCCGTCCGACTCGTCCAGAGGACTTGAGCAACTTGTCTATGTGTATTGTAATTTTTGTGTTTTGCCGGACGTCCTTTGTAAATGTTCTACACCCGTTGGTTATTAAAAATATTGATCCTTGTACCATTATCCTACTCATATATTTTCTCTAGATTTTGGTAATTTTTTCCTCAGATATCACAAGGAATACACATCGAGTTTTGAGATAAACGTTGTTTAAAAACATTAAAGTAACGGGTAATTAGACGAGAATATATAAAAAATATAATAATGATAACATTGAGAAATACGATATTTTAAAATATTAAAGGATTATATATACATATAAATTTATTAGTATACTGGCTATGCATGTCTTCGTATCCTGTGTAAGTATGTATATTGTTACTAACGTATTATCTAGAATCGTGGGTGTACTGTCAGAATACATGAACGAGTTAAAGTTTCTGAATGACTTACACTTATTCACAAGCATAAAGTAACAGTAACAATACGCAATCAAACAGCACTTAAATGCTCTACTAATTTCACAAAATAACTGGTATTATTCACAGAATGTTGACAAAAGTAATTTTCACAAAACAGCCGCTACTATTTTCAACACCTGGACGAAAATCGCAGTCCAATGTAGTTTGTGTCACGTCACCTCGTCAACTCCATTCCGTGACTCCGATTTATAGTCTCTCCATAGAAACTTTTGGAAATTACTATATCTCAAAGAATGATAGTTCTATCGAGAAGTTTCTGGAACATTCCGGAAATCGCCAAACTTTGCCAAATTGGCAATAAATCGACAAATCTGGCAAACCTTCTTCTAAGTGGGAAATCCGGGAAACTCTGGGTCCACCTCATCCTCAAGGTAAATGGAAGTAAGAGAGGTAGGCCATTCGTTTCTGGCAACCTACCCCTGTCCAGAGTTCTTGGAATTACTGACGTCACTGGTCCCTAGCCGGACCTAAGGCTCCTATATAGACAGGCTGGAGCAACCGCCATTGAAGCTCCTGCCGTAACTGTCTGTTATCGTCTGCCTATGCTATTTCAATGGCGTGCGTACGTTACTTGTCTAATGTTTGATACGTATTTTATCTGTAAAATGGGTGATTGTGGTATAATAAATGGCACTAATCATTGGAGGAAGAAGTTGGAAATGTTTAAATTTCCTCAAGATCCCGAGAACAGGAAAATATGGCTGTATAAAATGCCGAAGAAATGGATAGATTCCTGGACATTCACCTGAATTGCGCAGTGTAAATAGCTTCATATTTTATGCTTCCTTTGTCTTTTTAAAAGTAAATGTATGTTAAGATCTTGAAAAGAAGATTTGAAAATTGGTTTCTTAAAGCTGAACTTTCAATAAATTAATTTTTTATAATAGTTAAAGAGGATTTTTTCTTGCAATCAAATTGTAGGGTTGCTATCGCATTTTGGCGTGGGTTTATCGATGACTTATCGCCAAGATAGTAAGATTTGACTTTGAAATTTGTGTTTTTATATAATTATTGTGCTTTAAAGACTGTTTTGTATTTCAATTATAAAATATGTGCATTGATATAAAATTTTAACAATTGTTTGTAGAAATATGTGAAAGCTGCATTTAAAAAAAATAAATAATAACTTGCTATTTTGATTGTCTCCAAAGCATTTATAAAATTAATAATTTTTTTTTATAATTAAGTATTCAGTGTACATGCTAGAACGTTAGAATCAAATATATTTTTGATTGCCTATTTCTCATTTTAAGTTAGCATAGACTTATGCAGCCAGAGATTTTTAACATTTCTGCAGATGATTTGCTGAACTATTTTGCTTGTAGTAATATGAATTGCATGCATTATTTTGGCTCATTGATTTTCCTATTTTATATTATTTATATTATTGATATATTATCTTGCCAAATATAGTTAAACTTAAGCTTTAAAATGCTATGGCATTAATATAACATTAAAAATCGCATACCTGATATAGCTTGAAATAATTTCTCAAAGTAACTGAATACTAGAAAGTCAATTCTCTATTAAGATAGATATAAGCTATCTATATTAAGATATTTCTACATGTGAAGGCTAAATTTTAAATCCATTTAGAAGATCAATAATTTACCTTGCAAATTCACCCACAATGTTGAATTGAACAATAACTTTTTGTAGCTGATTCTGCACCGATAATGAATAAAAATATGATATAGTATGCTGAAGTAGCTACTGTATTTTGTTTCAACTTCATTATCGAAGGGCTTTTGGCGTCCGTATCAAAACGCCCCCCACCCCATTGTTTTTCAAAATCAGAAATTTAATTTTAATGATAAAGCAAGGTTTATCAACGAAAGTCTTCCACCACCATATTGTAAAAATATTGCGCAGAACACCGTTGGAATATAGCTTTGGAAGTTTCCAATTTTTGTTAAATTTAGACAAATATACACACCCCTCTCCCTTTCACCCCAAATAAATAAAGTGAAATAAACCACGTCTGTTTAAAATACGTTATTGAGTATTATCAAAATAGGTGTAAAAATGTTAACAGTCGTAGACCTTTCTATATTGTTTAAAAAAACTTTTAGAACTTTTACTATTTTTAAACACATTTTTGTTAAATTGTTACCAAAATACTCAAAATAAAAGCTTACTGCATGCAAAATTTGATTAATAACACTTTTCATTCTAATCAAAATAAGAAATATAATATTTTATGTAAAATATTACATTCAAAATGCGCGTTTTAAAAGCATAAAATATTTCGAGACTCTCAGATAAAATCAGAGTTTGACAATCGGTAGCTTGAAAAACAGACGCAGAGAAATGCGCCATTATAGCGATAAATGGCAAGAAAAAGTAACCCTCGTTTTCGCCAAGCACAGTCGTCGATCCCACAGGAGCTTCAATGGCCGCTCTTGCGCCAGCCTGTATATATAGGAGCCTTAGCCGGACCTTACCGAAGCATGGGAAAATGCGTCATAACTCTCGTGTTCCTATAAGTCAAAGCGCTCAGCTTTTGGAAATAATATAAATGACCAAATGCAAATTCTGAGTCAAATGCAAGCGGATATTACGGAACTCTGAGTGATTTCTAAAACTTTAATACTGCCTTTCCAAAAAGGCATTCTTGTTTCAAAAGCAAGCTTAAAAGGACTTTATGATGACATGAAAGAAAATAATATTAAATACGTAATGACAAGTAGAGTCAATCAAGATACTTTAGAAAATATATTTTCCTAAATTAGAGGTCTTGTAGTACGATTTTATTTATAACCATCCTCTTGCTACTGATTTCAAATCCCGACTTAAAACATTATTGCTTGGGCCTAAGCTCCCTATGCCAATAAATACAAATGTGGAAAATGACCAAGATCAAACACTAACTGCGACTTTATTTTTCAAATTAAAAGAAAAAGACGATGCAGTCAGCATCACTGCAGATATTGAGCTTCAACATGACATTCATTTCAGTCCTGATGTAAATGAAAAAGAAGCCTTGCGTTTTTTTTTTCTTTTGCAGGATATTTGGCATATCGTCACAAAGAAGCGCAGTTAGGAACTTATTCATATCTAGTGGAATCGACATCCGAAAATGACAAAAAATGGATTGAATCTTTATCAAGAGGTGGTTTAATTGTTCCACATGATTCCTGGGTAGAAACAGTCACCAAATTATAAGATATTTTTTTTAAACTACACGGAAATTTTATTTCTAATTCAAGAAATATTTTAGAGAACCTCCAACTGAAAATAAAAGAACAATTTTCAGAAATAGCCCTTGATGTTGTAAGAACATATACCAGAACCAGAACCTTCTTTCGAATAAGGCACAAAAATGAACAGATGAAAAGAAACGCCATGAAAAGAAAAGCTGAAAGAATTTCTGGTCATTCACGTGAAGAAATGAAAAATAAGCAATGGAGAGATAGCTTTAAATTTTAAGGTTTAGTCATGACCTAGTAGTTAGGAATTGACGGACTGCGTGTGTTAGGTTTTCATGGTTTTCCTAACATGTAACATCAATGTGACGCAGCTTCCCTTAAAAAGTCCTTCATGAAGGCATTCCTCCTTTATAGAATGGCCATTTTTAAAATTATCCTTCTCTCCCATAGGGGAAAATCCGTAACCCAGTCATTTGATCACTGACCTTTGTAACACCAGAATTAGTTGAAAGATCGTGAGATCAAATCTAGTAAAGTCACTAAAGAAGAGGTATTGGGAGATATACCCCCCCCCCCCAGAAACCTATCGAAAACTATTGAAGTTAGAAGGAAGGATATTAGGAGAAATAGGAAACAACTCATTTCATTATCGCCCCCCCCCCCCCATTTTTTCTGTCGACGCAATTGATTAAAACCTACTGACTGGTTGGACGTGTTAGTTTTCATTGATTTTCAAACATATAGCGTAAATAAGGCACAATTTCGGTAGATGTTCCTTTATGAAAGGCATTTTCAAAATCTGGTCACAACTGAACTTATCTAATCAATATCTCGTCCTATTTCTTTACTTTTTTTAATTTTTAAATTTTTTTTTTATCATGAAGTACCCATATTCAAAAATTGCCTATCGTTATATGAAATTCAGTGCTCATTTAATTTCTTGAACAATTCGATTTTTGACCATCATGAGACAATAATACATAATTAAAAAAAACAATTGTACTAATCATTTGTATCGTACAAAATATGATTTCCACATTTGTTCGCATTCGGAGAAGCCTTTAAATAATTGGATTTCGTACACATATCAATTTCATTATGAAAAAAAATATAATACGAGCATTTTTCTGTCTGAAATCTTGAAGGACGTCACATATTTATTTATTTCTATAATTCTGAAAACTATTTTTGAATTACATTCAGCAAGTCATTCACTGTCTTCTAATTTTTTTTATCATGTCAAGTCTACAAGCATGATATTTTTAAGCAGTTCGATAAAAATGAACAGATTTTGTTGGCTTATTATTCTAGTCTCAGATAGAATAATAGTGCCTTGTATTTTAGCTAAATCCTCCGATATTTTGCTATGCACTTATTAAAGAAAAACTAATAATAATTTTAAAATTCAGGACATATTTTAGCATAGTTTAAACAGCTCAATGCTAATGTCATCGTTAGAGATGCTTAAAAACAACTCTAACAATACAGTCCTAAATAAAATTTACCATAACTAGTTTTATTTAATATTATATTCTGATATATGAATCATGAAATCTAATTTATCATTTACTCGGTAGAAATTTCAATATACTATATGATCTATATTTAAGTTAAGAAAATTGCTGTGGTATTCAATGTATTTCTTGTGACAGCAACGGGCTACGGACCTGTCTTTGGGACCAGTGACGTCAGTCGCGAAGGGAGGGGAGAATTCCAGCTGTTAGCGTACAATCTTTGGCTAACCTTACCTTTCAATAGACCTTGCTCATCCTCACGACATGCTGACGTCATAAACTGTGTTTCCTTCGCCTGCTCATCGATACAGA
Organism: Amaurobius ferox; assembly: GCA_951213105.1. Classification (NCBI taxonomy): domain Eukaryota; kingdom Metazoa; phylum Arthropoda; class Arachnida; order Araneae; family Amaurobiidae; genus Amaurobius; species Amaurobius ferox. The sequence continues at coordinate 40,964,887 of OX578134.1, read as the reverse complement.
CGAAAAGGAAGACGCCAAAGGGAATATTGCGCATTCACAAAAATATGTATATTGTCTATGTATACTGTTATTTCTGTGTTATTTCCGGATCTCCTTTGTAACTGCTATGCACCCGCTGGCTGAGATGGAATATCTGGGCAAAAAAAAAAATAGGTCCTTGTACCATTCTTCTACTCAGGTTACAGGGTATTGGTAATCTGTTCCACATATATCATACGGAATACAAATCAATTTTTGAAATAAACGTGGTTTAAAAGCTTTCAAGTAGCGGGTAATTAGACGATAATATATATAGATGCAAAATGATGATTAAATTGCATAATACGATATTTTAATATATTAAGGGACCACTTGCTATACATGTAAATTAATTTTAACTTGTAAAAGTTTTTTTCAGTTTATTTTAAGCCTACTCTTTTAATCCAGTCAAATATCTTCTCGTTCCCTGCAGTTAGATAAATATACAATGCATTATGTTTTTCTTTCATCAGCATTTAGTAGTTATTGAATCAGATTGATATAGCGTAAAATAAATTATCTCTTTTGTTCAAGATATTGTGCACTATAGCTCGAACAGCATATGTGCCGAATAAAAATTTTATATTCAACTAATATTTCGTGCTCTGTTTAGCAAAAATTTCATTAAAAATTATTTACTCTCGAAATGTTTCATTTTTACACTCGTTGAAGCTGAAATTTACGAAAAATAAATCTAAATCTACGAATTAAAAACAAAGATAGGGAAAAAATATTTTGTTTTCTGCGTTTATACATTTCCTATATTTTTTTATCTCACAAAATTTTAGAAATAAAAAGTACTCTCGGAAAAACTCATTAAAAGTAAAATTTTTCTAATTACGTTACATTAAACTGAAAATATGATCTCCAGACTCATTTAAAGGGTACTTGCAGAAGAAAATTATAGAAATACGGTGTGTAGAGCCTTAGAAACATAACAAAAATATAAAAAAAAGAAATTACACTTTTTTATTGAGGGATATGACTAATTAATTTCTTACGGCTGAAGGAGCTTGAAAATTAAATTTATCTATCTTAAATATATTTAATAATAAAAGTGTGCAATAATGAATATAGTTAAAAAATTGCATTTAAATGAATAAATATACATATATTATTACTGATAAAATGTATGTATTACTGTTATAACGTATTGTCTGAAATAATGGGCGTATACTCAGGATACAAAAATGATTCCAAATATCTGGATTACTAAAGCTTTTATTCACAAGCACAGCATAGACTGAACAGTAAAGCAGCACTTAAATGCTCCACTAATTTTACAAAATAGCTGATACTATTCTCAAAACCTAGACGTGTTTAATTTTCCAAAACAGCTTCTCGAAACATTGACAAATATCACAGTCCAATGTAGATCGGAACACGTCAACTGCTCCCCTACTGAGTAATAACTCCTTTTATAGACTAGATCTCATATTTCTTAGAATACTGATTATGTCGAAGGCTTTCCAGGACCTTCGAACAGTCGCTATATATGTCGCCAAATTAACGATAGATAGCCAACTCTAGCAACCCTTCTCTGAGCTTCGGCATCTGGCAAACATTTTCTTCTTTGTCCAATGCGTCACTACACCCTCTGCTTTTATTTTCAAACAAGTGATTCACCTATCATTAAAAGTGTTATAAAAATATGTCATTTGCTGAAAACTTAATGATACATTTTATTTTTAACTTCTGTTATTTGACTGCTAAAGTTGTTTGGAATAATTGCAAATTAATTCTGTGTATGTAAAAATTTAAATTTTGATAATATTTTATTACTGATGAGGAGTTTACATTAATCAAAGATGCACAATATAAAATGTAATTAATATCTATAGATATTCGAAGAAATACCCTTAATTTTATCATAGATAATGTGTTCCATATTTGCTAATCCTTATAGTATCGAACATAGAACCGAACCTATTGCAGCTGGACATTCGATTCCCTTTTCCAGGAAACAAACATGGGTTTCACAAAAAAAAAATACTAAAAACCACTTCAGGCATTCCAAAATTCCTCCTTTAATCTACTATGATGCTACGTACTTGCACACTAAAAGTATCATCTAAGGAACAGAGACAGATGAAATTATGATTTATCATTCTATTCCCGGAAAACTGGGAAAAGGAGATTTTCAAAAACCCTTTCCAGGCCCTTTAAAAACCCTCCAGTTGCCAAGAAGTAACATGTTCTACAATTTTTTTTTATTCTACTAAGTGCTTCGCAGTTTTAAATACTTTCTTTCTTATGCAATTCGTAATGGTTGAAAAGAAGCATAGAAAATGTGGTGATTAAAAAATTTGTTTTAAAAAATATTTCCAGATCTTTTAGATATTTAACTATGAATTATAAAATTGAATATTTGCACACACAGTAGGGACCATAGTTCTGAACTTACCTTCTGAACCCGACTTTTGATTTCATCTCCAGAACCGGAGGAAATATGATTTATTCGACAGATCCTTCCAGTTGTAACTAACATGTCATGGTCTAGCAATAGCTCGACCACATCCATGAGTTGTAATTAATTTATCGTGAAATGGCTAGACCACGTCCATGAGTTGCAGCTAATTTGTCATGCAATAGCTAGACCACGTCCATGAGTCTATATACCCTAATGAAGTTAATTACTAGAACAGGAGACCGAAGACGATTGTTCCCGGTCAAGTCAATGCAAGACAGGAGGAGATAGTCAGAGACAATAATACACCTATCAATACACGACAATAATACACGTCTGAAATAATACACCTTTAATTAGGCAATATAATATATTAAAAAAATCTAGTACAATAAATGTACATGTGTACTGTGACATATGTATTGGAAAATGTAACTGATTGATATTGAACAAATTGCATATTTGAGATGACTGTTCAGAGTTTCATTTAGTACCTGTATGCAAAACTGGTCAAAATGAAGACTATGGGGTCTCTTCAGACCCACCAAAAGCTCCTGTCTGTCACCTAGAAAGTTGAAACTGGGCATGATTATCGTATTGATGATCATGGGTTAGAAGTGTTAATGGAGTCGTAATTTTTATTTCTTTACGTTAGCGGAAAGTATGGAAAGTTTTCGAAAAGTATTTTCAGACTTTACAGAGCCCCTGATGCTCTAGAGGCCTGAGCATTTGAAGACTTATAATATCAACCATTGGATATATCCTAATTGGACGAATTTATGATTAAGATTAATATTTTTGTCACTAATCACCTTACATTGTCAAACAAAATATAACGCATTGAAATGTTTCAACTTAATTTTAAGAGTGTTAGTTGCCCGACCATTGAGAGGCTTAAATACTAGCATTATATAAATGTTTACTTTATATATAAAATCTATGTGATAATGCATTCGGAATAATTATATTATTGTACTCCGACGTCCAAAAAACTTGGTATAATTATGCATTTTAATTAGATTCCTATAAATCTAAATTATATATATTTTCATAATTTATTTTTAATTATAACTTTCATAAATATTTTCACAATTCAAAACTATACACCTTGTATCTATCCATATATTTGAGAAATTTAGATGAATTACTAAAGCATTTCAATTGACTAATTGCAATAATATATTCTCAATAACTGTTACTATATCTTCAATAAAAAAATATGTTATCATTAACTGAAAATACATATTTTAAAATTAAATATAACATGCAAATGCGTTTGATAATGGACTATTGAGAGCAGCAGGTCCACAGAATTATTTTAATATTAGTGGGTAAAACAAATTCTGCACATTGTTTACAATATCTCAATATTGTTGAATAATAATAGAAGCATAATATTAATTTTTACTAAAACAGTATTGCAAATAATTAGTTTAAGCTTAAAAAACACCATCCACAAGCCACATTCCATGCGTTTAATCGAAACATCGATCCCCAGCTGCTTAAGAGATTCCTTATCCATTGAGTTACTGATACAAACAATGTTCATTCTATATTTGAAATAGACCGTACACCACTACAAAACCACAATTCCTCTTTTTACTTTCCCTGCAATACATGGTAATGTAAAGGGAAAGTAATGGAATCATGCCGAAAATCGCAACTCGAATTTTCGATGGATCTACACGTTTCGAGACTTCTAGAATACGAATAAACTATATATAGCGTGACGTCTGTGTGTGTGTCTGTGTGTCTGTCTGTGTGTTTGTGTGTCTATGTGTCTGTGCAATGTATCTATCCACTCTAACTCAAAAATTTATGGACCGAAATTCATAGAATTTGGTAGGTAAGTCACTTGGGTATCACCCTGGTACTGATTAGTTTTTGGTACGATTCGTTGAAGAAGAACTCACATTTTTTTGCGAAATGGCCTGTAAAAATTCCATGTATCCACTCTAGCTAAAATACTAATTGACAAAATTTCACAAAATTTGGTATATAAGTTACTTGTACGATACTCTGGTGCTGATTAGATTTTGCTATTATTCGAAAAAGAAAAACCTGCCTTTTTTTGCGAAATGGCCCTCAAAAATCGCCAAAATCTAAAAAAAAAGCTACGTATATTAAAATATATCAATTAAATGCTTGTTTTATACGTAATTTTTGATGAGGAAAATAATAAGAACAACTCTATTACTCTAGGACTAACCGTTTTTGAGATATTTGAGATTTTTCGCATTTAGTTATGCCACTTTTAGGGAAAATGTCCAATTACCAAATAAAAACAGAATTTGAATTAAAAATGCAAATTTAGTCTTATTTTTTGCAATTAAACTCAATTTAATAAATTTTTAAAAAAATAAAGAAAAAATGAATTTAAGTCTACAGGGAAAGTCATGTGCTGCCTACATCAGATTTTTTATTTCATAATGTAATGCAAACTGATTTATTTGAGAGCAACTTAATTTTTCTAAAAATTTATTTTGCGAAAACCTTCCTCCCTGAAAATATTTTAAATGCAGAAATGTTTCGTGATCTATTGATATTGTATTAAATATTCTCAGCAACATTTAATAGAAAACAGAAACCTACTGTAGTGGGTACATAATAGTGGAAACATTTTGTCTTATTCCACTTCAAAACCCATCATGCCTCTTTCAATCCAAAAATCTAACCAATCCATATACTTTATGCGTTCATGTCCATTATTCTGTTATTTCCGTCTTAAGTGGAATGCCTTGCTTTATTTTTCCTTAATAGCATTTCGGAAGGTGTAAATTAGAGCAAGATGGGATTGATATCTGAATTATTAAATTGTCAATATTGGACAGAACAGGTCATATAGTCAGTAAACCAAGGTAGTGAGGAGATCGCTTAACTACATTACCATTTTGCACGTTGCTTTTACGGTATTATATGGAGTTCTTTTGCTGTAATTTATTTTTATGGTAAAATGAAGATAATTGAAATGCATGCATTCTGTAATTTATTTTTATGGTAAAATGAAGATAATTGAAATGCATGCATTCTGTAATTTATTTTTATGGTAAAATGAAGATAATTGAAATGCATGCATTCCGTCATTCATCGTCAGGTTTCATCTACCGGTCTCGCTCTTACGTATTATGTCCCGTACTTGCAATGACAGTGAGAAAACTGTGCATGTCCCAAAATTTTACGAAACCTTATAGAGACACATGTTATATAGGTATATCAATATATTAATTTTAATAAGTTTATAAATGTAAAGCGCTCAATTAGAAAGTTTAAAGAGCAAATATCTGTAACAATTCAATTGGTTTTGTTTTATTCATTTAAAATGTATAGGAGTATACTCTCACTACAATCAATAATGATATTATTATAAGTAAATGGTTAGAGGATCTCCTGACGTCAAAAATCCTCAAAAATGTCTTATTTGTGATCAGGGATACTTGAAACGTACTCTCCCGTCGAAAACTCGAATTCGAATTTTCGACCCCGTCATAATATTTTCCTTATACATTATATGTTTATAAGGAAAGTAATACTTTTTGGTTTATAATAGTTTTATATCTAACATTTTGCGGGACATTACTTAAACGTCTATTTTATGCCGATGAATAATTTACATGTAAATAAGTCATTAGGAGTAATAAGTTGTCAAAAATAAAAAATGTCAATTTACGTAATGTCAATTTAATGCCAAAATCATGTACTGTCCACATTATGTATTTTTATTTTTAATTGGTGTTATATTCTGGACTGATTCAATGGCAAGGAAACGGAAAACGCTATGTAAATACGTATAATGTAACACACACTATTTGACTGTAATTATACGAACTATTTTAACAAACTGGATAGTAACATAGATAAATTATGAAATGATATGCAATATTATCAAGCTTAATTTCACCTTCTGTTCGCATACATATCTGGTACATTACTATTGATGATATTGCTAAGTTAAAACATTTCGCCCATTTATCACCATTCTCTTGTGGTTGAAACTCAGTAAAATATTTATTGCAAATGTATGTTACGGTATCCGCAATGTGATCCTCTTTGACAATTCAAAGCAAGGATGTCCCATTTGATCATCAATCACAACAACTCGAATATTAGACTCCAGGGGTGTTTAAAATATATTTCATGTTTGTAAATCACGTCATTAACGAGAGTTTGAGGCATAATTATAATTTTCAACGCATTAAGAAGGTTAATGCGGCAATATAGAAATTACGCAAGGGGTTTTTGCAAAGTCATAATGAACGATACTGCTCAGCAGTGATATTCTTTTATAGATTCGTATACAAATTTTGTAATACATTTATTTTTATATTTAAATAAATAATATCGAGTTTTGGTATGGGATATTTAAAATAATATTGGTGTATAATAATGAAAGAGAGAAATTCGTTTGAAATAATTAAATATATTTCAACACACTTCTACTAAGATTCACCACATATATACCAGCTTGGTCATAATCGTTACCACCCTATGCGAAACATGACAAGCTGTTTTCGTACAAATCAATTTCTTACTGCAGTGTTGCTGTTAGCAATAACATACCAGTACAGTATACAGTTTTCTTTGAACGTAAAATAAAGTATTCTTTAACAATTTATAAAAATGCTGCTGTTACATTTTATTCCATAGAGTTTATATCAATAACGGCAAAACTTTCTACAAACAAAAACAAAAAAAAAGTTTATTTTCGATTGGAACAACTGAACCATAAAAGGAATACACACAAAATTGAAAACGCAATTTTCAAAGTCCGTCCATGTTTGGTAATTCAGAATTTTACTCGTACAAAAAACACCTATTGTTTGTCGAAATTCTATAGATATTGTAGTTTAAGGCATTGCGAAGATATGGGGTATTTGTGTGTCGATAAAAATATAATTTGGGTAACTGGAATAATAGAAATCTGATCAGATCCAAATCATTATATCATTTTTTCCCAAATGGATGCTTTTTGTGTTCATGATACTTTTAAGTATATGTTTAAACTGTAAAAATTTCCTTTAATGTTATAATCGTATAAATATTTATTATCGTTTTTAAGAAATAATATTTTCTTTTCAGAAAGTAATCTTTTAATAACACTTTCGACATAGTTGTAAAGTGTTTATGACTTTCTCCATTACATCTGTCTGTCTGCCTGTCTGTCCATTTGCACGATAACTGCAGTTAAAATGACTTTATCGAAATGAAATTTTAAATGTTGTTGAGACGAGTAGTGGGATATGTGGAAATAAAAATGAATAATACATTAGTTGTGTATTTAACCCGGGTTGAAAAATTGAAATACTTTGAATTCACACATTTTTAAGCGAAGTTAAAATTCACAAATTGCTTCGGAAATTTTAGGAAATATTCAAATTATTGCATAAAACGCAAAAAAATATTTCTACAAAATATGTTAGGTAAGTTTTGAAATATAAATTGAAATAATGAAGAGATCACGTGACTCATTGAAAAATAACATATGCCATCCATTTTTTCCTTATGTATCGAGATATTTAAGGAGCTTTTATATTTATATTTCGTGTTGCATCCGTCCAAAAACATCTTTAGTTTAGCGTATTAATCTTAATTCTGTGCCAACGCAATTACAAAAAATTGTAATTGCGTAAATTGTAATATTTTTTTTATTTTAAATGATCACTAAACTTTGATTTTTTCTCCAACGAAGCCTAATTTTAATTTATGCTGAATGTAAACATATCAGACGATTGAAAATTAAGCCGTATAAGAATTACTAAATTTGTTTCAAGCAAAATAATTTAGTTCTGGAATCTGGAACATAAGTGATAAGAATGAAATATTAATTGACTTTACATAGATAGGCAGACGATTCTTATTTCGATAAAGTTTGAGGTTTACTAGCATAATAAGTTTCTTTAGTACTTATATAATTTAAAAAATATCACCGTTGTCAAAAATATTACATTTTAGAGATGTTTAAATAAAATTGCATTTCAGTTGGAAAGTGTTTCATAATCACTGTTTTACCCATGCTTGATCTTTCTTTTTTTTTCATTTTATTTTCGTTAATTATTTTGTTTCTAGCTTTTAAGGATGGATGAAACATATATTGATAACTTTAGCTCAAGAAACATAACAATATTAATTAGAAGCAACCACATTAGAAATAGGGGAAAAAAAACCTATGTTACCACAGTGAATAAGGCAACAAATTGACAATATTTTATATTTTGTGAAATGAATAAACAGAATTAGGGTTCTGTTACAGCTTGATCCTTTTTATAATTAAGTGGTGTTTTGTTACAACTAATTAAAATATGTTTACACAATTTCTTAAAAATTTAATGGATTCTTTCAAGACATGGATTCAATAGATGCTCAATTATATCACTATTTTTAAATACAGCAAAGTCTCTACTATTTCAGAGATGTACTAGTATAGATTCTAAACATTTGCAATATATATATATATATATATATATATATATATATATATATATATATATATATATATATATATATATATATATATATATATATATATATATATATATATATATATATATATTTATGGTGTTGCTAATAATTTTAGTTAGTGTCTAAATTAATGACATGACCCTTATATAACTTTTTAGAATGTTTCTCCATTTTGGATTAGGAACGTACTAAATCTCAAAAATAGAACTTAACTGTGATATTTTTTAATGAAAAGCGCGAATTGCATCATTTATAAAACAATAAATAAGGCTTTTAAACTATGCAAAAATTGTATGTCATGGATACATTTGGAAAAATTATTTTCTTGTTTTAAATAATTTTTGTTTTCGATTTTCACTAAAAATTATCGAAAAATTGGAAGATAATCCTTGAGTCAGAATTTTGATTTTCTCAATGATGTACCTTCACTTTCTTATGTATTGTGGGAAATACAAAATTAATTGACTGTTGGGAAAATATATAATAATATTTTATTGTCAGTATATGAACTAACTAACATTCTGCATTATTTTGTTTTTCATTATGTCAAAATAAAGAAATCATGAGCATCGTATGTAAGAACAAATGAACTGATAATGCAGCATACAGTTGTTCCGAGGATACTGTGGATCCTCTTCGTTCGACTAAGAGAACAAACAAATATGAAGTTAAAAACACTTAATGGACTCAAATAGAAGAAATTGATGGGTGTGCACATCCATGTACTGGATTTGTACTTCACTTTAGAGATCCGATCATAGATGAAGAACAGTCCAGTAAATTTGAAACGAACAGTAATACACAAGATTGTCTTAGGCCAAAACACATATCCCAGCAAGGCAAATATATTCTGAACAAGAATAGACGAGACTCAACAGAGCGATAATAACCCAAACCAACAGATAAGATCCCCAAAGGCTAAGAAATGGAACAAATATAAAGACAAATTGGAAATTTACAGGGTAAAAATGAAGTACTGGACAAGGCAACTGAATTACTAGGATTTTTATAGATATGGAAGCCATAAAAATGTCAAGATCCTTGAATTTTTGTATGATCCGTACTGTAGAAAACTCAAAAAGTTGGATGGAATTATAGCAGTGTTGAGAAATGAGCGATTTATTAAATTCATGTTCTTGATATTGTTCTCATGTTCCTTAATAAAAAAATTATAAAGCACATTTAACTTTACCGGTATAAGAAAGACTACACTGGCAAGAAATACTGAAAATGCCCCAACTATTAGATATTATAAAGAAACCTTATGATTAAATAATGTGAGTTTATTTGAATATGTATATATAATATTGAATATGAATATACCATGAGGTTCAGCAATCTGTTGACTTATATTTAAAAATAAAAATGGTAAAATGGCAGTGTTGTTGAACTACGATTCAGAAGCCTTTTTATAGGAACGTTTGTAATTTTTTTTAGTAGTACAATCAACAATGCTAGGAAAATAACCGCGATCGACAGAAACAGCTTTGAAATAATTTATCCTGGAATTGAGTAAATCTATATTAGAACAAACGGCCAATGTACTCTGGGCAAGCCTAATCAAAGCAACAGTTTTTCGGGCAGGAGGAGGGGGGGGGGCGTAGGGATTTTTATGCGGAAATAAGGGAATCGAAAAAAGTTACGAAAAGCCGTCGTGAGAAATTTATATTTTACTTGTTGATGACCAAGACATCAAAAAATTCATGACATTTTATAGGTCGAACATATGATCGTTATGCCATTCCATGATCAATGAAATTCAAAATATCAAAAATAAAAGCAACATCATCATAGAAGTGATCCTGAAGAGCAAATGCGTCATCAACATAACAAGAATAAAAGTGAATTCCTGATAGACCACTCATCAGATATACTGCAGAATGCATTATAAGATGCAAACTATTTTGCGATAAATAAGTGCCGGTAAAAGATACAAGATTCAATGTTAAAAGAACTGATTTTTATATAATCTGTTCCCGAGACAAGGCAATGCCATCTCAACAAGAACATTGGTGTATCAGGATTGAACATAAAGAGATACCAGAGTCAAACCACGATAGTTTGAGTCACGATGTTCTTTACAAATTGGGCCAAATTTTGGCCAGTAAGAATATTATTACTAAGTAGAAATGAGAACCCAGAAACTGAATGTTTGGCTAAGTTTTAGGAATCAGTATATATATTAGACATAAAGGCTCAAAAATGAACCCGGCTTTGTGGACATTAGTGACAACGTACAATCTAGCACATTTGGCTACAGAAGGAATCAAGGATATTTCAGTAATTACACGTGAAGATTTAATTGGAACTGCCTCCTAAATATTATATAAATATTTCGTTTCTAGGTTCTCTTCTCTATTTCTCTTCTTATTTCTTCTATTTTCTGTTTTGCCAGTTTTATTCTTGTTCTGCGTCAGTAGCTATCGCCACTCTATTGAGATGTCGTTTAGGCATTTCAGCTTAGCCGACATAGTCTTGTGTTTATTTGGGGCTTCAAGTCCGTACTTGTTACACAAAATGTATAGTAGATTTCCGAAAAGTACATATAGTGGTTTAATTTATTTTAAGATGCATTTTACGGTGGTGTAAACCAGTCCATTATTTATTATGCACAAAGTCACGTGTATTATTTAAATAAAACAAAAGAATCCAAATTTAGATATGCAAGAGGAACTTTCGCTTCAAAAAATAAACAGAACACTTAAAATGTCTCGAAAAATTCCTGAAGGAATCAAACCAGTAATCACTTGATTTTCCTACAGAAAGGGACCGAGTATTTTCAGTGATTTTTGTGAAAATACATAAAAAAAAAAAATCACGTTTTTTGAAGTCGCAAATGGATATACTAGGAACCAAATTTCCCCCAGTTTATAAGTCGGAGCGAATCACCAAATTTACTTTTGTTAAATAATCATATCAAACTAATGATATAATGACATATGTTTTATATTATTTATATTATCCGTGTTTGACAGATTTAACTTTTTGGTGGTTATTGTAGGAAATCAAAGACGCTGAAACAGACTCTTCTTTATTTCGTGAAGCCATTTTCACATATTTTCAGTAGTTGATCAATAAAGACCGGATCATAAAGGTGTTCGCCTATGGTTTTTATGAACTATCGTTATTTCTTCAACACGTGACAAATTTCTATATTTCCTATAAAAACAATTTATCTTCTCATAAACCACTAATTTGAAATCAACTTTTGACAAATTATCATTGACCGTTTTACAGTAATATTTTTACAAATATTATGACGTCGAAATCACCCACAAAGTGAGCTGCACCCAAGAATGAGCTGCACCCAAGAATATTTTAGTATATTTTTCCACTCCCTGGACACATACTACTAAACAGGTAAGTCGAAAGAGGGTAAATTCTATTAATGATTCATCTCTCTTCACATACCCGAATTCTGCAGAAATACCTTTGAATTCCACCGAATGGCGCTAATTACAGTAATCATTACGTAATTTTGAAGTTTTTTAGAAAGTACCATCAACCTCTGGCACCCATTGACCTCTAGTTGGAAATCAATTTCATCAACCCCGGATATACTGTTCTAAAGCGATAATACAAACTTTTTGTCAATAATACTTAATCCCAAATCTGTACTCTCTATTTAAGACAGACAAATACTTCATGCGCCGATAATTTGTAGATAATTTAGGGATATATATGTAAACATGCATAAGTACCTACATGCTAGCACACATTTTTATTGTGCATATCAGCATTATTTCCTTTGTAAATTGCATGAAATCATAATGGGATTTGTCACGAACTGAAATTTTCATTACACATTCATTGGTAAAACTTGTTACAGATTCAATAAAGTTTGTATATTTTAAGAATCAACAACAGTCCTGTCATACATTATAATCCCCAACGTTTACAGCTCATTAAGATATGTATGGAAAATGCTAGTGATAATACCCACCAATGCATCTTTTCTGACAAAGTTTATGTATATTACTTGTCCTATTTGATCATCATTCACTACAGAGGAATATCTGTCTCTAGGGGCGTTTTAAAATGCATTTCATGTTTGTGGCTTATGTCATTAGTGATTATCTGGTGCATATTTATATTTATGAACAAAAGAGGTATGATACGAATTGTATTTATGTTCTATAAAAATTATTTTCAAATCCTCCTAGTCTCTAGAAAATACTTTTGTTATTTATCAGTGTTCGCAAGTGTATATTTTAATATAGACAATATGCAAAACAATGTATAAACATCCGCATTATTTAAGTACATTTTTTACACATTATATTTTATGGTGTTTTACAGTTTGTTTACTATATTAGCACGCTTTGATAATATGTTGTCACGTTTAAGATGTTATGAACAACAAAAAATATTGAAACATCATCTTGGGAGTTTGAATGATGACTAACAGTATTAAAATATACCATACCACGTATTGTAAATAAACATTTTCTCTATACTGAATATTGCATGAACGAGAGGGTATTGTCATGCGGCTATGAATTCAAATTATCGTATGTTGATGGACCATCGTTAGGAACATCACCACCAATTAACTAACACATATGGTCGAGAAACGTACTGGCTTTTGTTTTTTCTCTAAATGGGTTATCAGTATTTATATGATCAGCATATTTGTATGAAAATAATAGGAAGCTTTATTAGTAGATAGTTCTCAAACTAACAATATGTAATTTTCTAAACTTAAGATTTGTTAAGGACACCTTAATATTTCCGGCCATTCAAACGGTTAATAAAAACCTTTGGGTCAGTCTAGTGGACTGGTTCTTCAACACCTTTGCGTTTTGAGTAATCACTTATATACATATTTGCATGTAATTAATTGAACATTCTATTAGCAAGCAGTATTGAAGCAAACAATGAGCTATTATTAAAATTTATAGTTATTTACAAGTTATAAAAGTTATTACAATCTTAAAATTTAATTAATCACTTATTTACGTATATATTTGTATATATAATGAAATGAACAATCTACTAACAGACAGTTACATAACTAACTGCAAGTTGTTTTCAAGATGTATTTATTAGATACACGACACAAACTATGCCTATTACTTTCCTTATATAAAATAACGTATACGGAAAGTATTGTGATGGGGTCGAAAATTCGACTTCGAGTTTTCGACGGGAGAGCACGTTTCAAGCATCCCTGATCACGAATCGAACATTTTTGAAGTGATTTCTGTGTGTGTGTGTGTGTATGTGTGTGTGTGTGTGTCAGTGAGTCTGTGGAGACGATAACTGATGGACGAATGGACTTATTCGAATGAAATTCGGTACACAAATTACAATCCGTAAACACTGGAAGGCTATTGCTTTTATACGCAATCGAATGTTCAGAACCCCCCTATATTTTCGAATGCAATTTTGAAAAAATCATCAAAAAATCAAAACCTCTAATAAAGTTACGCACATGGACATTTCTTATGAAAAAGCCATATAAAATAAAGAAAAATATTATCTATTGAAGAACACGTTCACTTTTCATATGTAATACCATGCGATAAATTTGGTGGCATCGTTCTCGGGGATCTAGCTCGTTCCATTCAGGAAAAAATATACTTTGAGTAATACTTTTGTATTTGAACGCCAATAGCCATTTATCTGCTGTAAGAATAACTTATTTCTCCGTCTATAACGCCTGGCAAGATTTTGGCGACGAATTTAGTGGAATGTCGCCAACTTGGCGACTTTTTTAAATGTTGCTAAATTAATGAAAAACTCGCCAAATGGTTAAAAATGGCGCTACATCAATGAAGATGACGACTAATTGGCGAAAATTCAATATCTTGAAAGAATATAAATATCTACTATAAAAATAATGTATTTTTTTTACTGTAGAAGTAGTAATTTCATTGCATTATGTAACGAAATCATGTGCTGCTCACATCAGATTTTTTTTTATTATTATTTTGAGTTCCATATTTTAAAAATGAGGTACAATTTTCAGATACTATGTGATATAAAAAATAGAAAAATGGAAAATGTATTCAATGGCTATTTAAATACTTAAATCTTTAAAATTGTTGATCAAAGACTTAATTAAAAATCTATTAAATTAAAAAGTAGTTACTCATTGACTTTATTGCATTTTCAACTATTGCATATTAGGTAATACATTTGCAACTTACAAGATAAATAGTTGGTGTTCTCGTACAGTTTACAGCATTTAAATTTTTAATTAAGAATTGTGTTCTGGATAATTTTACATATTTGAAATGATTTTCTTACTATTTTGTCTCTGTAAATTTTAGAAGCAAAATCTGACACTCCAACTAACAGTTCCCCATGAAAATTTTACAAAACATATTTGAAGTGGGGATTTTTGATATTTTATTCCTGATAATTTGCTTCATCAACCAATGCATTGTAATTACCTATACTTCTAATATGACAGTATTAAAAAGGAATTTGAAAAATAATTTTCTATTTACAGCATTATATGACTTCAGTTAAGACTCTAAACGTTTTGTATGATAATGCGCCAATTAAATTACAACACACTTGCAATTTATAAAAATGCTATTGGGTTATAAAACAGTATAAAATAAAAATATTCAGTATGAACCTGTTTTGGACGTACAATGACTTACTTCATCAAAATACAAAAAAGACAGTATATACACCAAAAACATCCGAAAACCGCACGTCTTATTTTGGTCTTTAAAATGTATTTAAATCCATCTTAGAAAGATCAACGGCAAAGTTATTAGTTTAAATAAATTAAAATGCCACGCAGAATTTCTGCTACATTTATAACTCTAAAATGTACTTTTTTATAGTAGATTATGACTTATTAAGATCATGGAATTTATCTTTATAAATACACGGTTCCTAAATTAACTACATTTTTTTTCAAAATAATAGAAGTTTTAAAATCACTTTAAATACTCGTACATTAAAATATGTGTATATACTAGTATTTAAGTCTGGCAAAGACATCTAAACTACTCCTCTTAAAAAATTAAGTTTCGGTGGAAATTGGATCGTTACGATAAATGTAAGCACTTTGGAACATCATTTCTAACCATAGTTGAACCGAATCAATAGAACAAGTCTATTATATTGATTTATATATTTAAAACTATATCTAAATTTGCATTTTTTATTTTATGGGATATTTCTTTCGAATCATCTAAGAAACTAAGATAAATATAATTCTAAAGTTTCTTAATAGATGGGTCCGTGTATATATTTGTACTCTAACACATTTTTTTTTTCGATTCCATAAGTAATTTTAATTTTGGCAAATTTTTAAGTAAACTGTTATTTTCAATGCTGCGTGTATCTAATTTCTCTCGTGTGATTATTTACCCTATTGAATTTCAGATTTTTCGTCCTGTCAAATGCGCATGTCCAACTGACTTCTTTAGGCTACTTATATAGAAGGGTGTATATTTCTGTGTTTCTCTGGGATGTGTGATTACTCGGGGCAGGAGCAATTTTTTGTTTTTCCTTCGCGTTTTCATCAGAGATCCAAATGTGTTTCGATGTTCATAGGAGTAAGAGTTAAATTTGTGATATTAGGTGGACTCGTATCACGTCCGTTGTCCCGGTGCACACGGAATATATTCACACTTTTACTCGTTCCTTTTTATGACATCTGTTACATGTTTATATTTTTTTCTTTTGCATCAAAAGTATTGTGGCGGGATGACATGCTTTCGAAATATAACAAATGAAAACGAAATATGCTCTGTTGAAAAGAATAAATAATATTGAATTATGGTAATTAATTAAGAATAACTTTAAAGGTTTCCAAGCACCCACAAAAACTTGTGAAATACAATTAGTTGCGTATCTATATTATAATCATAGACGTTTTTCTGTCTAAATGCATGTCTTATTAGTTACAAATCCACATAATTTATACCAGTTACAGCAACTTTGGAAAGCTGACTACACTGACCAAATGGAATTCCATTGTCAGGAATGAAATTTAAATTAAATTATTAGTTCTAGGTTTTTTTCAGGAGATGTAACTGTTCTTTTCATGCATAAATCATGCAAATTTTGCAGAGCCTTGAAATTCAACATGCTGGATGGAAAATTTATCAGAAGTTTATAGTGTACTAAAATGTAAATTTTGAGGAATTCTGATACCACTGAGTTCAAATACATAACTGACAACGACTTATAGTGACTGATAACGCTACTTCCTACAACCTTTGTCCTGAATCTGAAATAAACAGATAAAATTGTCTATGAGTAATCATGTGCCGTTTTTGTCTAAGTAATCTTGTAAACGCAAAGAACGAGATATGCAGTTTTTTTCTATGAGTTATGAGTTATATTCCGCCAGATATATGCCTATGAGTAATCAGAATTTATTATCTATGTGTAATCATGTGCAGTTGTCCTTGATCTGGAATAAATATATAATGTTGTCTATGAGTAATCATGTGCTGTTTTTGAGATATTAAAATACAAATTATCATATCTACATCGTGCGAGCAAATTGAGGGAATTGAATGAACATTTATTTAGTTCTATTATTTTGAAACAAGTTTGATGCTTATTGATTTTCAGTGAGATCAGATTTTAGAAACACCTGCACTTTTTTAATAGTTTAGAACATATTAAACAATAATGATTATTATAATATAGTTTGTTGCACAATAAAATTTGTAGCAGCTTGAAATGGAACATTTTATTTAAAAGCGAGCGGCATAAGTTATTATAAAATTCCATTCCAATACTATGAATGCCATATTTGGTTTCAAAGAGAATATATATCGGGAAACATAAAACTGAATATTTCAGATTAAATTATTTGATTATTCGCACAGAATCTAAACCCTTGCATCTGCAATAATTCATTAGCATATTTATTGTATATAACTGTCACGAACAACATTACTGTAAAAGTTCTCTTTGCAAATTTAAAGCAATGCTCTGAATTGGACCAGTTTTGTCATCCATCACATCATCATAGGTGTTTCATCATTGTGGGCCATACCATTATTATTTGAAAGATAAGCTTAATTTTCAAATTACACACTGACGGATGTAGACAAATTTTAGTCTAATTATCCAACACAAAATGTAGAAATTGCTAGAAATAATGAATAATGGGTGATTGTTACACCACGCAGGTATTTAATTATATATGGTAAAATATATTTATGAAATATGATAGCTAGCATTCTCTGTGGAAATGGTGAAGTCATACCGTGCAAAGAGTACAAATGGGTGATTCTACAAATACAGGAGTAGTTGAGCTATCTAAAATTTAAAACTTATTTTAAAAATCTGAAAAGGTCAATTAATACTACTTCAAAGGGTACTTAAGTATAATGAGGCATCGACAGAGCTTAATTATTTGTATTTTCTAATAAATTTGTACTTTTTATATTTTTTGAAATCATGTGTATGATATAACGTTAATAACGTTTAAGACTACATAAATCGCAATAAATGATTTGCGAATAAATTACAGCCATAATTATTAAGCTAAATTTAAATCAAAGCAACAGGATAATGATGATGTCTACTTATAAAAAGCCTACTCATTTACGATATATACACAATACTAACTTATTTGTCATTTGCATGGATTGTGGGTTATTACAATGTTCATTATTGGAGTTTTAGAATGATAAAACAGAGTAAGTAATAATAATAGAGTTCTAATTAAGATTTTAATTCTGCCAGTCGGTAGATTTGAAGTCGGCAGATTTGTCGGTAGAACGTAGAGTCTACGAAATGATGGGAATCGGATTTGTGATTTAAGAGGGAGGAGGGGCGTACCACGGCTGTTCCACAGATGTAAACAGATTGCAATTTTCACGGTTACTTATATGAATATTATTAATTTAAATAAATCAAGGACACAACATCGTTAGGCAAAAGGTCATTTAAGAAACATCCTAGCATCGTACAAACTTTTAAAAAACAAGGCTAAAGCGCTTTCGGGCGT
Organism: Amaurobius ferox; assembly: GCA_951213105.1. Taxonomy (NCBI): domain Eukaryota; kingdom Metazoa; phylum Arthropoda; class Arachnida; order Araneae; family Amaurobiidae; genus Amaurobius; species Amaurobius ferox. The sequence continues at coordinate 40,946,066 of OX578134.1, read as the reverse complement.
TAGTACACCCTTCATCAGTGGCTACATGAAAAGAAAACATGGATCATTCATATAGAGACCATATACGTAGCAAATTTGCATAAATATTTATAAAATTATTTTGTATTTATTTTATATATATTTTTAGAAACAAGACACTCTGGCCTTTTTTTTTAAGCTTTGTAAGTCTTTAGGATGTTTCATTAAATAATATTCTGTCTAACGATGTTGTCTCCTTGATTTATTTAGTTGAAACGTACGTGATGCCAATTTGGTTGCTATTAATTTATTTTGTTATTTTATTTAACTTCCTTGATTTAACTCCCAGGCAACGTCGGGTACACGTTCTGATTTTAGTATAATTGCTTATCATTTTTAACACTTTCCAACATCGTTGAAAAGTGTTTAAGAATTGTTTATATCATTCTGCCATTCTGTCATGTCTGTCTGCCTGTCCGTTTGCATTATAACTGCCGAAAAAATTACTTTAGCATAATGACATTTTAGTATGTTGTTGAGACGGTACATGGGATACATGGAAATAAAATTGAATAATATCACCCAATTGGTTTTGGATTTTTTCCGGGTTGAAAAAATACAATAGCTTGAACGAATTACTGGATCAAATTTTCAGACATTTTTAAACACATTTAAAACTCGCAAATTGCATCGAAATGCTTAGGAAATATTCAAATTATCCCATAAAATGTAGAAAATAATTTTCAGCAAAATATGTTAGATAGTTTTTAAATAAAAATTGTTTAATATTGGGATAATAATATAGGGATGAACATATTCAATTAAACTCTGACTTTTGTTATATTATCCAGAAAGAAAACATATGTATATTTTATAATAACTATATTTCCAAGTGTCCTTGATGTTTAACACATTGGAACATACTTGAAAATTGTTTATGTCTTCGGTCATTCTGTCTGGCTGTCTGTCTCTCCGTTCGCACAATAACTGCAGTAAATATGACTTTATTAAAATGAAATTTTATGATGTTGTTCAAACGATCTGTGGGACATACGGGAATGTAAATGAATAATATCACCCACCCAAATAGTATTGGATTGAACCCGGGTTGAAAAAGTGAAATACATTGAACCCTATGGGACATAATTTTTCATACATTTTTTAAGCGAAGTTAAAATTTACAAATTGCTTTGAAAATTTAGTAAATATTCATATTATCCCATCAAATAGATAAAAAATTTGAGCAAAATATGTTCGGTAGTCTTTTAAATAACAATTAAAATAATGATTACACACACATTATATGAAGAGATCACGTGACCCACTTCAAAATAAAATACGGTATCCATCTTGTGTCAAAATCGTGATTTTTAAAGTTATTTTAAATTTATATTAAGTGTTGCATCCGTCCTAAAACGGCTTAATTTTTGCGTATTTTCTGTGCAACTATATTCTGCAGCAACGCAATTTCACTATTTTTGGGTTTAAGTGATCATCAAACTTTGATTATTTCTACAACGAAGCCAAATTTTAACGTATGCAGAATATAAACAAATCAAGCTATAAAGAGTTGTATTAAAATTGATGAACATTTAACACAAAATTATTATTATGCTGTTTAAATTAGGCCTAGAATATGGGAGTCTGGAATACAGGTGATACGAATGAAATATCCATTGATTTTACATAGAGAAGCAGACGCTTTTATAGCATTTCCTTTTTCGATAAAGTTTTAAGCATGGAGTTAGAAAATACTTTAACTCCACGATTTAAATTTTTAAGTAAATATAAATTATTGTAGTAATGTGATAATTTAAAAAATATCACCGCTGAAAGTTTCGCATTTAAGAGATGTTTATTGAAAATCACATTGCAGTTGGAAAATGTTTCATAATCAATGCTTTATGCATGATTAATATTTCTTATTTATCATGCCCATGAGTAAATGAATTTCAAAAACAATGACAAAATAGGTCATAATGTACGAAATACACAATCGGTACCGTTATAAGTAAAAATAGGCGAATTACACTTTTCTCTAATTCGAGGTTTCTAATCAAGGTGTGTAGAGTTCGTTGTTAAAAGAGGTGTTTGTCGCCAATGTTAATTTGGCACAAATGAACATTATTACTTTCCTTATATACATAATGTATAAGGAAAGTATTGTGACGGGGTCGAAAATTCGAATTCGAGTTTTCGACGGGAGAGCACGTTTCAAGCATCCCTGATCACGAATCAAACATTTTTGAGGTGATGTCTCTGTGTGTGTATGTGTGTGTGTGTGTGTGTGAAAGTATGTGTGTGTGTGTGTGTGTCAGTGAGTCTGTGGAGACGATAATTGACGAACGAATGGACCGATTCGAACCAAATTTGGTACAAAAATCACAATCCATAAACACTGGAAGCCTATTGTTTTTATACGTAATCGAATGTTCAGAACCCCCCTAAATTTTCGAATGAAATTTTGAAAAAATCGTCAAAAAATCAAAACCGCTAATAAAGTTACGCAAATAGACATTTCTTATGTAATTTTTCATTAGAAAACGATTGGCATAAATTTTAGAACGCTAACATGAACCGTTCTCGAGATATTGTACATTTTTCAAAAAAATTATGAAAAAGTCACATAAAAAAAAATTCCTATTGAGAAACATGTTCACTTTTCATATGTAATACCATGCGATAAATTGAGTGACATCATTCTCGTGGATCCAGCTCGTTCCATTCATGAAAAAATATACTTTGAATAATACTTTTGTATTTGAACGCCAATAGTCATTTATCTGCTGTAAGTATAACTTTTTTCTTAGTGCATAACGCTTGGCGAGATTTTGGCGACGAATTTGGTAGAATGTCGCCAACTTGGCGACTTTTTTGGAATGTTGCCAAATTAATGAAAATCTCGCCAAATGGATAAAAATGATGCTAAATCAAAGAAAATGACGACTAATTGTCGAAAATTCAATATCTTGGAAAGACTATTAGTATCTACTATAAGAAAAACCTATTTTTTTACTATAAAAGTAGTAAATTCATTACGTTATATAAGGAAAGTCATGTGTTGCCCACATCAGATTTTTTTGTAAAAGTGTTAAAATATTACATAACATGGTTCTGCTCTTTAGCTGGACTGTCAAATTGTGGGCTGTACTTAGAAACAATTTTGCCAACTGCAAACTCGGAAAGGTTTTACTATAACGAGAAATTTATTTATTTTAATTTTGCCAGAATTTCTGAATGAAATTCTGGCACAAATTAAAAATGTGTTTAAGTGTGGTTTTTAACAAGGAGATGCGCGTTGATTTGCATTTAATTGGTATACTTATTTTGTAATAGTCTGTAAAATTTATTTAAACATTGAATATTACTAAATTTTTTTTCTAATCTTCATTTAAAACGTGTTTTAATTTTTCTTAGCTGCACAAGCTCGTTTTTAGCAGCTACAGCTGATAATATAGCATAATATAGTTAATGATATAGCATAATATAGCTTAGGGGGTACCTCAAATCAGCGTACGATAAATGCTCATCTAATGAAGAACCTATAGATCATATATTCAGGACAGTTTTTTGCCATAAGCAAAAGAGGCAAACGCCGGATACCCTCAATTATTAAGAAGCCTATTTTACTTACCATTTCAATTTATTTTTACAATAACTTTTATCCTTTTAAATGGACACTTTTGGACATTGCAAAATCATCTCGTGTCCATATGTGTAGAAAGTATAAAGAATGCTGAATCAGTTTTGAAAATTTTTCGAATCCTATAAAACAAAGGTATTAAGTTCAGGCCTTAAATACCCTAATATAAACTATTGAAGCACTGTATTAATGGCGTGCATGTATTTCCGCGTGTATTAAACTAGTGACGTTGACAGAGCGTGCAGTGTTGTTAATCATACACTTCATTGGGTAAACAATTGTATTGGAACTCTATATGGTTCATATTCTAAAGCGAAAATCTACAGCATAAATAATCCAAATTGACCACAAGACAGTAGCTGACCTGTTGTGGTTATCAGCTCTCCCCTCCTTCTAGGATATTGGATACGCTAAGCTATGAGAGATAGAACGAATTATCACTAGAGTTTAGTCGAATTTTAGAAAGAATTACCATTAGAGTGAGAATTCGAAAATTCGGCCTGTTAGTTTCTGTCCGGAGATCAATACTATAAGTATACAAATATTCAGTCCTCTGGATTACGAGGCATGCCTCTGTAGGGCCTTGAAAGACAAATACACGTTTGGCAATTATTGTATAGATTCTCCGCACCTGGAGGGGAAATCAATAATTTGGGCCCATTAGTTCTTTCCAATGATTGAAAATAGAAGTGTGCAAAGAATTCGAAAAAGTTACCGGATTGCTTTTTAGCGATATAGGTGGGTTTGTAAAGATACAAATATGTTAAAGAATTGTCAGATATATGTATAGACATCCTTTCCATGTAACATATCAGTTCGCATAAAAATATTCTATATTTGTGCCATTTAGAAAACACATATTTAACACTTTCCAACATAGTTGAAAGTGTTTATGCCTTTGGTCATTCTGTGTGCCAATCGCACGATAATTTCCGTTTAAACGACTTTATCAAAATGAAAGTTTAATATGTAGTGGAGATAATCTATGGGACGTATGGGAATAAATATGAATAATATCACCCGAATAATTTCGGATTTAACCAGGATTGAAAAAATGAAATACATTCAACCCTATGGGACTTAATTTTTCAAACTAATTAAATTCACAATTATCATCTAAAATTTTCGGAAATATTTAAATTATCACATAAAATGTGTAAAAAAATTTCAGTAAAATATGTTGGGTAGTTTTTTTAAATATATAATGCTTAACGTGATGTTTAATGATCTTTAAAATTTTTATTTAGTATTACATCTGTTATAAAACCGCTTTATTTTTGCGTGCTATCCTTGTATCTAAATTATATGCCAACACAGTTACAATATTTTTTATTTTAAATGATGACATATTCATTGATTTTACATAGAGATGCAGACGATTTATATTTCGATGGATTTATTTGAATAATGTTCATTTAGTGTAACTAGCAAGGAGTTACAAAAAAGAACATAAAACACCTATGGAAGATACGCTTAAAAATGCCATAATGCTCTGAGAATTTTACTTATGTGTCGCTAGTGTTAGTAAAGTAGCTGCTATTGTTAACTGACACAATAGAAATGCGTAGTATATAGTATATGTATTTTTGATTATTTTTAAATTAAGGGTTCCCTAATTATTAGTATTAAACAGTATTTTTTCATACTAGTTGGACAAAGTATAGAATTAATAAAGAGAAAAATAAATTGATAGTTAAAATAATTTTACTGTGCCAGTTCTTACTTGCATTGTGGTACTTAGATATTTTTACAAAAGTGACAATTTAAAAAATATATTTGGCCTTTCGCCATAGAAATTCATGCAATGCAGGACTACTTATCTTATCCTAGCGACACCTGAATTACACTCTCTCACATTTCAAATATAATATATTACTGTAGTACTGTGATAATTTAAACAAGAATGATCAATCATGCATAAAGCAATGATTATGAAACACTTTCCAACTGAAATGCAATTTTATTTAAACATCTCTGAAATGCGATACATTCAGGGATAAAATTTAAAAAATTATCACAATGCTATATTAATTTATTATATTTGAAAACTTAAAACTTCGTCGAAAAAAATTAACTTCATTCAAATGACGGCATTGAAATATAAATATTGCCTGGTTTAAACATCTCTAAAATTCGATACATTGAGCGGTAATATTTTAAAAATTACCATAATAATACTATAATGATTTATTGCATTTGAAAACTTTAAACATATTCGAAAAAAATGAACTTTATTCAAATGACGCCATTAAAATATAAATCGCCTGGTTCTCTATATAAAATCTTTGAAATTTCATTCATCCACTTTTATTCCATTCCTTTCACTCTCCACAATACTACAACAATTTATTTTATTTAAAAACTTAAAATTATGGAGGTTAACGTAATTTAATTCTATGCTTAAAACATCATCGAAGAAGTCTGCTATAAAATCCTCTGTTCTCTATGTAAAATGAATAATTGTTTCATTTATATCAGCTATATTTCAAACAACAAAGAGCTACCTAATTTTGTGTTAAATAAATTCAGCAATTCTTATACAACTCATCCTACATCTTTATGTGTTTACATTCTCCATAAGTGAAAATTAGGTTTCGTTACAGAAATAATCCAAATTTGATGATCATTTAAACTCAAATATATTGTAATTGCGTTGTTTCAGTATGTAGATGCGCAGAAATTAAGCAAAAATAAATTGGTTTGATTACTAAATATACACACTAAATATAAATTAAGATGAATTTTATGAATCACGATTTTGACACAAGATGGATGCCATATGTTATCTTGAAGTAGGTCAAGTGATCTCTTCATATAAAAGGTGTAATTATTATTCAAATTTTCATTTTAAAAACTACCGAATATGTTTTGTGAAATTATTTCATATTTTTATGGGAAAATTTGAATATTTCTTAAAATTTTCAAAGCAATTTGTGAATTTTAAACTCGATTAAAATTATTTGAATAATTAGGTCCCATAGGATTCAATGCATTTCATTTTTTCAACCCGCATTCAGTCCAAAACTAATAGGGGGTTATTAGTCATTTATATTCCCATATGCCCCACAGACCGTCTGAACAACATATTAAAATTTCAATTTGATAAAGTAATTTTTAAGGCAGTTATCGTGCTGACGGACAGACAGACAGCCAGAAGACAGAATGAACAAAGTCATAAACACTTTTCAACTATGTTGTAAAGTGTTAAAAATATCAACACCGAATGTAAATTAATTTAGAGATGCTCAAATAAAATTACATTTCAGTTGAAAAGTGTTTTATAATCAATGATTTTGCATAATTGATCTTCCTTCTTTTATTACTTATATTAGTGTAAAACTACAGTTAAAAAGAGACAAAATATACAGTAACTACATTATTGGAGCTTTAATGTCCAATTACCTATCGCTATTTATTTAATATAATGACGAGTTTAAATTTTGTTAAATATGAACCATAAGCTTTTTGTTTTCAAAAAAGTTACTTTATTTTCCTTGATGGATTTTTTACTAATACAAAAAAGCTTCAAATATCTGAGTGAAACTGAATCACTGAACTAATTGAACTGTTCCAAAGAAATAATATCGTGGAAAGAGGGGCGGTAGATCCGACGATATTTCTCATTACCTATTTCCTGCGACAAAAACTATTTCATCTCTTTGGGATTTCTTCTTTCTTCCAATACTCCAGAATATATATATATATATATATATATATATATATATATATATATATATATATATATATATATACATATATATATATATATATATATGTAAAATATAAATATATAGAAATTGAAAAATCGGAAATAAAAATGTTTTAGTAACTTTTGCGCAAGGCAGCATGAGGGTACCAAACACTAAATATATAGAAAAATTGAAATATAAAAAGTGAAAAAAACATGTAAAAAACATGTAAAAAAGGAAGGATGGCTCGGCAAAAAGCTTACGTTATGGCGGTAAGGGGTTGTGACCTTACTCCCCAGTTCAACGAGCTCGTCAAAATCGCCGCGGCATTTTCACTCCTGGTCGCCAGCCCTGGCCCAAGCCAACCTCCGGAGTGACTTTGAAATCATCACGAGACCTGGATAGAGATGTGTACGAGAGCCATATCACCACAAATAAAGCCAACTGAATTGCCGACTCAAATGAAATGTAGTTCCAGCCGCGGTCCTGTGATCACTGTGCGGTCCTGTCATATGGAGGGTTCGATGATTTTGTCTCTAATTGTACTCAAAAAATACTTAAGTCTTATACCATATGTAAAATTGTTTCTGTATAAATTATCAATATTTTTAATCATAAAGGAAATTGGATATTTATTAAAAAATGCTTGTTTTAAAAATTCTTGATCAAAATTGATACGTAAATGTTCCTCTTTGATAGTTCTTTTTATTCTGATTAAACCTCCCAAGAATACATTGCGAAACACATTCAAATGTATGTTGGAGTTCCAATGTATAATTCCAATAATAGGTAGTTTAAATTGTTTTCTTTTATCATAGATGGTGAATATGAGAGGGATTTGACTATAGTTGATATTCAAATCCAAAAATTCGACCTCTTTGTTATTTTTAAGAGGGTTTTCCTTCAAGATGAGGTTTGGTGGATAAAAATCAAAGTTCATTGTGTAGTTTTCATTCTCATATCCAATAATTACGTCATCCACATAACGTAGGTATATGATTTCGTTGTTTATATGAGATCTTCTTTCATAAAAACTAAGATATATATCAGCCAATATGGAAGAACATCCCCCCCCCCCATGGGGATGCCCTTAATTTGTTGATAAATAGACAATCCGTTGTAAAGGTAATTTTCTTTAATAACTATTTTGATAACTATTTTACAGCTTGTTTGAAGAATATGATTTAAAAAGGAGTCTGGAATTCAATAAATTTAAGTCTATAATCAAAATAGTTATTAAAGAAAATTACCTTTACAACGGATTGTCTATTTATCAACAAATTAAGGGCATCCCCATGGGGGGGGATGTTCTTCCATATTGGCTGATATATATCTTAGTTTTTATGAAAGAAGATCTCATATAAACAACGAAATCATATACCTACGTTATGTGGATGACGTAATTATTGGATATGAGAATGAAAACTACACAATGAACTTTGATTTTTATCCACCAAACCTCATCTTGAAGGAAAACCCTCTTAAAAATAACAAAGAGGTCGAATTTTTGGATTTGAATATCAACTATAGTCAAATCCCTCTCATATTCACCATCTATGATAAAAGAAAACAATTTAAACTACCTATTATTGGAATTATACATTGGAACTCCAACATACATTTGAATGTGTTTCGCAATGTATTCTTGGGAGGTTTAATCAGAATAAAAAGAACTATCAAAGAGGAACATTTACGTATCAATTTTGATCAAGAATTTTTAAAACAAGCATTTTTTAATAAATATCCAATTTCCTTTATGATTAAAAATATTGATAATTTGTACAGAAACAATTTTACATATGGTATAAGACTTAAGTATTTTTTGAGTACAATTAGAGACAAAATCATCGAACCCTCCATATGACAGGACCGCACAGTGATCACAGGACCGCGGCTGGAACTACATTTCATTTGAGTCGGCAATTCAGTTGGCTTTATTTGTGGTGATATGGCTCTCGTACACATCTCTATCCAGGTCTCGTGATGATTTCAAAGTCACTCCGGAGGTTGGCTTGGGCCAGGGCTGGCGACCAGGAGTGAAAATGCCGCGGCGATTTTGACGAGCTCGTTGAACTGGGGAGTAAGGTCACAACCCCTTACCGCCATAACGTAAGCTTTTTGCCGAGCCATCCTTCCTTTTTTACATGTTTTTTACATGTTTTTTTCACTTTTTATATTTCAATTTTTCTATATATATATATGTATAAATATATATATATATATATATATATATATATATATATATATACATACATATATATATATACATATATATATATATATATTTATATATATATATATATAAATATATATATATATATATATATATATATAAATATATATATATATATATATATATATATATATATATATATATATATATATATATATATATATATATATATAAATATATATATATATATATAAATATATATATATATATATATATATGTATATATATATATGTATATATATATATGTATATATATATATATATCCCTTTTTGACGATTTTAGGTGAGATTCTGGAAATCCATATTATGATTTAGAGAACATTCCATTCTGGTAACCCTTTCTGCATGTCCCTTTTGTCGTCTTTTGTCACCGTTCTGTAGTATTTCGTCTCCCTTTTGTCGCCAACGTAAAATTTTCTAATTTTCATTTTGTGCTTTATGAGTCACATAGCACTTGTTGCAAAACAGCTATTGCTACGTGCCACCACAGATAGCCAGCGGCACTGGATTCTGTGATTTTTTTTTAGCGCACTAGTGTAACGAGTTAAGCCGGCGAAGTCCTATAATGATGTATTATTTTAGAATAAATTGTGAAATTAAATAAAAATGCACCTTATTTTCTTTGATTGTCTGATCTGTCAGAAATATTTAAGACAGTTGCAAAAATAAATATGTTAATAAGTGCATAATAGAAAAACGTTTATTGTTCATTATGCATCATTGGAAAATATGATGCATAATTAAAGAAAATGATGCCAAAATTGATAAAAAAAATCAATATACTCTAGGGATTAAAAATTTTTAATATATATACTATATTTATTTAAGGTTGCTGCTTCAATGTTATATTAGATTTATACGCGAAATATAAGCTAATTGTGTACTTCTAAATACATTTATACATTGTTATCAAGAAAAGCGGCTAAGTTAAATGTACAATTGAACTTTTAAAATAGTGTGCCTTTGAATCTTGCTGATCTTTAATTTAAATTAAAAGAAGTGGTATCATTACATTATGTAGGAAAGGTCATATGCTGCTCACATAAAAATTTTTTATTCGTACTAAAGGAATATATTACTTACCCTGTTGAGATTTAGAATACGCAGATTTAGATACGTAGATTTACGCTGATTTATAATACCATACTCTTACATATTTTAAATCACGAACAACAATGGTAATATTTTCTAATCTACCAATAAATGCAGAAAAATGGGAAAGAATGATGAGGCATTGATTGTTTTCAAATCTATAATTTGCACGAAAGACAAATAATGTCATTCAGTAGTAAAAAATAATCTTACAAGTCGGGATATCTGAGATTTAAGAAACGAATTACACTGGAAATACACATTATTAATTGATAAGATTGAAATATATTTTACTAAACGAATAAATATGAATACGCGCTACATTACACAGAATCACATCGCCCTACAACGAAGTTTAAAGCTGTTTCTCTTTGTCTGCTTCTCATGACTTTTTATAGCGGAAGCTTAAAGTTATTTGATACGATCAACTTATTTTAATGCGATCATATTTGCACGACCGTTTACACTTATTAATAAAAATAGATGACGAAGAAAGTATTGTGCACTGGTTTGTTGAGTTTAGTAAGAAGCAGATATTAAAATGCTTTTGAATTTGAACCTATTTAACGTATAAATGTAAAAACTACAAAGACAAAAACTTTAATACTGTATATTTCGTGACACAAATACACAATATAATATAGTAAAACTTTTTTACACAGTTAGACTGGATTCAGGGATTGTTTAAAATAAGTTTTATTCTCCTTTATTTCCCTTATCTAACAACAAATAACGACAAATTTATCAATTATTACAATAACCTCTCAAATTATTATTTCAAATAACACGTTTGTATTTTAAGAGTCAAATGTCTGTATTATTCAAAAATAGACAAGACTTTCAACTTTTTTAGTTATACTTACGTTGAGAAAACGTAACTTTGTAAGCAAAACTATAATTCAATTTTTTAAGATTTATCTTCTGTGTGCCATGTGCGACTGATCCAAAACAACTGAATCTGATAGAATTGGTTTTTCAAATGTACTTTTAACTGTCAAACTCAAAATGTCGCTTTGAAATAAAGATGGCATTTACATTGACCCCCCCAGGTCGCGTATTTGGTAGAAAGAATGAAAACCCACATTTTTCGATATCGTATTCTTATATGTAACATTTTATTGGAATAGTTTAATAGCATGTTTTGACATTTATTTAAAATTGAAGTTTGAAACGTATTTTATATGCATGTATATCTCTATGTATATTTACTTTATGTCACGGATAGTTTTACGTGATAACTACTGTTATTTTTACCTGATAAAATTAACTGGAGCGTAGCTCCTCTGGATTTTTTCATGCCAGAATCCTTTACTTGTAGAGTTTTATTTTCAAATTTTACAAGAAAAATTGTTAAACACTTATTAAGAAAAATTGACCCCGAAGAAAGTATTGTTCACTGGTTTGTTGAGTTTAATAAGAAGCATGAATTAAAATGTTTTTGATTTTGTACCTATTTAACTTATAAAAGTAAACATTACAAAGAAAAAACTTTCATAATATATATATCCTGACGGAAATACACAATATAATTTTGTAAAACGTTTTTACGTAATCAGACTGGATCCAGAGAATGTCTAAAATAAGTTTTATTATTTTTTTTCATATCCGCCATCTAACGACAAATTTATCAATTATTACAATAATCTCTCAAATAATTATTTCAAATAACACGTTTATATTTTAAAAGTCAAACGCTTGTATTATCTAAAATTAGACAAGATTTTCAAATTCTTCAGTTATTCCTACGTTGAGAAAACGTAACTTTGTAAGCAGAACTATAATTCAATTTTTCAGATTTATCTCCTGTGTGCCATGAGCGATTGATACAGAACAACTGAATCTGATAGAATTGGTATTTCAAATGTACTTTTAGTTGTCAAACTCAGAATGTCGCTTTGAAATAAAGATGGCGTTTACAATGACTCCCCCTCCCCTCAAGTTGCGTATTTGGAAAGAAAGTATGAAATCCCACATTTTGCGATATCGTATTCCTATATGTAACATTTTATTGGAATACTTTAATACCATGTTTTGACATTTATTTAAAATTGAAGTTTGAAACATATTTTATATATATATATATATATATATATATATATATATATATATATATATATATATATATATATATATATATATATATATATATATATATATATATATATATATATATGTATATATATCACTATATATTTAATTTAAATCCCTGGGGTATTTTTACGTGATAAAAACTGTGACTATAACGGATTATTCACTTAACTATATTTCACGAAATATAGTGTCATGATCTCTTACAACGATTATCTGGAGTGTAGCTCCTCTCGACTTTCCCATACCAGAATTCATTTTCAATACGATTTTAATTTCAAATTTTACAAGACAATTTGTGAGAAATCGGTATCATGGGTCGAAATATATACAATTATAGCCTGTCACCCTTCACTTTACAGGGCTTGGATAAATGTTTCGATTCATACCATACTTGAAAATATAACGCCTTGGCTGGGTAACTTGTTCCCGAGTCTGGCGGGTGATAGCCCGAATAAAAAAAATTATATCGCGGCTATTTTTCACAATAATAATCGGAACTTTAAAGTCTCGTGATCACTACACTATGAATAAACCCTTTTATAATATTTAAAATTTTTTTCCTATGCTGCTATGCTAAAAAGATATAAACTTTTGAATAAATATCGAAATTTTTGCTCAAATTAAAAAATTCTATATGGTTCTAGATATTTTGACAACAAACCAGCGTGAAAATCCATAAATATTTGATAGGCTTAAAAACAGGGGTACTTCACCCAGAAATAGTCCAAAAAGTATTCAGGAGGCCATAAAACATAAGTATCGAAATCATCTTGAAATTAATTTTTTTTTTGCGAAAACAATACTTTCTCAATACTACATATGAGAAAGTAAAAATCTGATATGGGCATCACATATCTTTTTCTACGATGCAATTAAGTTCCTTCAAAGTGAAATATTGGTATACAAGATAAACTTCACAATATTTCGGACATTGAATTAACACCACATAAAATGAAATTAGATGCTTTAATTAACTTAGTCGAAACAAAATGACTTATCTATAGTCACGTGGAAAATACTCATCAAAATGCAATTCATCTTTTATTAATATCACGTTCAATATAATGACTATTGCCGAATATTTTGGCTTTAAAATAGAAAATTGTTACAATAAAACATTTTCTGTTGGGAATGCAGCAAACTAGATCAACAAGAAAGATGTTAATAGATTTGATATTTAATATTGCACATTGAAAATTAAACTATCTGGTAAAACATACTAATTTTCTATATACACGCTTGAATAATTTAAATAAAAACGTGTAATATCTCGAGAACGGTGCATTCTAGCTGCGATGACAGAAGTGTGCGACTTTGCATTTTAAATGGTTACAACCTATAAAACATATGTAAGACAAAAACCAACAAAGTACCAAAGTGTTGCAATAAACAGTGTACACGTCAAACAATGGAATCAATTTGACGGTCGCCAGTGGTTGACATATAATTTAAATAAATTTATATGAGGGCAATAAAAGTTCCCCCACACATTGAAAAGTCACATGATCCTTACGACCTGGGAACCGTAATCAGTTACGGTCAGTGTATATTCAGCCAGTGAAATGGTGTATGGGATATCGTTATGAGTTCAGTAAAGGGGTGAACGAAATAGAGGCTTTAAACATAGAAGTCAGTATGAATTCAATATAGAAGAAGTATTGCCGACCTAAAGATAAGGATGACCAAGATAACTCATATAAACTACTCTGCAATCCATACAGCAACAACATGTCCCTCTTTTATTTCTCACGAGGACTTTGTGTTTTAATAATCAATTCATTATTAAAAATCCTGTACTGTCATAACACTTCGTCCTCAGGTTAGATTGAAACCTAATGAATGAGGATTATAAAATTGTTAAATAGAAATGTAAGTGTAACTATAATGAATAAATAATTGAGTTGCAAAAAACAAAGTGCCATCATTTAGGTAGTGTGTATTTTATTTATTTTTTTATCTTTAAATAGTATGTTTTTGTAGGTTGACGCCGGATTGGAGCAAAGGTGCGTTTCGGCGCGTTCGGCAATGACAATTATTACTACTTCTATGCAAATATAAATCCCCCAAATTTTTGCCACTCTAGCGTTCTAAAATTTATATTATTCGATCTTTAATGAAAAATCCCGTTCAAAATCATTACTTGCATAGCCATACTGAAAGTCCTGATTTTTAAAAGTTTTTTAATTCATTCGAAATTAAGAGAGAGAAGTTCCAAATATACGATTAAGTTTTAAACCAATGGAGTTAAGCTCTCGTAGATTTACAGTCACCCACCCACACACACACACATAAACATATATGAACAAACAGCCATCACCTCAAAAACGTTCGATTTGAATTCAGGATCGCTTGGAACGTGGTCAAACGAAGGAAATTTTATTCCGAATTTTCGACCCGTCACAGGCACTATCCCTGTACATTATACTATGTAGGGAATGGAAAAACTAAATTTACGTTACTGTTTTCAAATACGCAAGTTTAGGTTTCTAAATTGAAATGCCTGAATTTTTCAAAAATAGAGAATACTTTGAAATTCTTCAGGTATTCTTAAGGAGTGAAAACGAAACCTTATAAGCAGATATATAGAAATCTTCTCAAATATAAAGAACAGCAATGCAACTGTAATTCAATTTTTCAGATTTATCTCCTTCATGCCATGGGCGAATGATACAAAACAACTGAATCTGCTAGTGTTTTTTCAAATTTACTTCTGGCTGTCAAACTCAGAACGACGCCTCGAAATAAAGATGACATTTACATTGGACCCTTAGGTAGTGTATTTTGAAAAAAGTTTGCCCGCATTTTGCGATATCTTAAATATAACATTTTATTGGAACACTTTAATGGAATATTTTGTCATATATTTGAAATTGAATATATACAAATGGTATATATACAGAATTATGGTATTCAATTGGTATATATACAAAATTCGTGACAAAAAATGCCCTATTTACTATATGAAACGCAATAGCAGTAACATTGTTATTATCATTACTATTATCATCATTAAATTCCTTGTATATATATATATATATATATATATATATATATATATATATATGTGTGTGTGTGTGTGTGTGTGTGTGTGTGCGTGTGTGTGTGTGTGTGTGGAAGTACACAAATTATTCAGCCGGAATAAAGTAATGTAGTGCAACTAGGACTCCGATACGAATTCATGTCTGTTTTTAGATGCAGACAAGCAGTAAGACGTCAACAGTAAGCAGCTATAATATTAGGAAGACCACCGTCAAAAGTGGGAAGACCGCGATTTGGATTTTTTAAATTATTGAATATTATGGTTTCGCCTCATGACAAATATCCAAATATGTATTATTCTAGAGCAAGAATTTGCGTTTCAAATCGCGGTATATATACTTAACGGTTCATAGAAAAATCTTTAAACACGCCAATAACTTTGTAAGTAAAGGTGTATGAGTATACACACATATATCTAGTAGCAGTATTAGTGTACTGTATATAAAGTGACTATGCTCGATCTAATGATAAAATTGCGGCGCTCTTATAAAATAATTTAGCTATTTAGGGGCAGGAAATAGTCAACAGAGCTATATAAAATAAAAATATAAACAACAATGATATATAGAACATTTCCAAATAAGTAGGAATCGACAATAAAATGGCTGCAAAAGGCATATTTTTGAAACAATACGGTGATTGAAGGACTTCCGTCTTACATATGAATCAAATAACATAATTTTGAGAGTTAATAATTTACTCACATTATAATCGTTTTGCGAATGGCAACAAACATATGCACATGTTCGACGAATTGAGTATGTTTACATTGTTAGCTTTTAGTAAAGTAATAAATTACGTTTTCATGAAACACCTTTTTAAATTAATAAGACTTAATAGACAATATTCTTTCTTATTTTAGAATTTACATCTGCAGTACTAAAGCTTAAATAATAATAAACGTTTCATATGTTCAAAGATTCTCCGTAAGCGTTCAGTTAGGCCTAACTGACGCTTCCGTCATTTTTCTACGGTCACTTGAGGAATATAACATTAAAAGGATTTAAAGAGACAATTTTGAGTCGTTTTACTAGGGTAAATAATACTACTTGAAATGCATACTTTATATATTCATTTTGAAGATATCGTTATCATTCAAAAAATAAAATTTAAAAATTTGTTTAAAAACTTTTTAAATTATCCTTTAGGGACTCTGAAATTACTTTTATTCTATCGGCCATTACCTATCTACTGTAGATAGATCTGCCGTGTAATCTCTTGATCCATCATTAGTTATATGGGTGCTTGAAACTTTACTATGATCCGTGTATATGACATATTAACTTACAAAGTCGTGCACGTTTGAATGCTGTACATTTTGATTCAAATTAAAAAATTACTTTGAATAATTTTCGATGAAGTTTAATAGAGTCGAAATGGGATTTGCTTAAACGTACGGGTAACGTATTCAGAAAATATTTCTTGGAAATTATAATTATTCTTATCAACACAACGCACACTCTTCGGGGAGGAGTAATTTGCCCCTCCCCCTCCTAGAGAGGGCTGAAGACATCATGAACACAATGATTTTATTACGGTTATTTTTAATACAATGACTGAAACTAATAAAATTCTTGATCATTAAACCTCATTAAGCCATATTAGCCCGCACACAGAGAGAGAGAGACATGTACAGACACAGACATTTGCGTTTATTATGCTAGATTTGTACGGACTTTGTATTTCTCAGTTTAGGAAATATATAAAATTATAAACGGTAGAGGTTTTACAGATTTATAAAGGATTTTATTTCTATATCTGAAACAAAAATAGTTCAGTTCCATCCATAAAAACCGGAACAAATCTTATCAAATAAGACAGTAATTCAATTTTTTGGATTTATTTTTTTTTTGCCATGATGTGACATATAAGAAACAGCAAAATCAACTTCAAAGATGTTTTAAACCAAATATATTTCGGCTGTCAAATTTAGAGAATACTTTTGTAAACAATGTGACATTTAGCACAAACTCTTTGTTTGAATACTCATTGATATAAAAATAGAAATATATGTTTACTAAAATCATATTTATATTATAAGTGAAACTGATTGAAATTAAAGCACATTGATTTCTGTTATAACTTAAATTTATTGTTATATTACTAAAATTTGTACCCGTCGTTTCGCAGGATTTAAAGCAGGTATTATCTGTATGTATTTACTAATTCTTTCTAAAATGGTATTCTGCTACAACATAGACAGACACGTGGTTGTACGATTCCCGCTACGCGGGCGTGATATGTCCTAAATAAGAGCATATGTATGCCTTCGCCCACTGCAAATGCGTGGGGCATGTTGCTTTACGCCGAATTATAACCGCGTCAAATTATACTACAATTTTAACACAATAACCAGAAATATTAAAAGCTTTCCATAATTTCGGATATCGTAAAAAATACTTTAATTTCAGAACATCTCGCATCGAGAAAATATAACAGTTCTATGATTAATTCAAAATGGAGTTCTAATAAACACAGGGCAGCATAAAACAAAATATTCTACATTAATAAAATTAAACATTTCAATATTTGAATATTCTAAATTATAAATTTTTTAAATACCCGCTAATTTGAAAACATAGCTAGATTTTTCCTCCTGAGAACCCAGCAAAATGTTGTACCTACTCAAGGTATTAAAACAAGAAAGATCAATAAAGCATTGATTAAGAAGCATTGATTATGAAACACTTTCCAAATTTAATGCAATTTCATATAAACATCTCTAAATTCAGATACATTCCTCAGTAATACTTTTAAAATTATCACAATACTACATTAATTTATTATATTTGAAAACTTCATCGAAGAAAATGAACTTCATCAAAATGACTGCATTGAAATATAAATTGCCTGGTTTAAACATCTCTGAACTGCGTTACATTCCTCGGTAATTTTTTTTAAATTATCATAATACTACAATAATTTATTATATTTAAAAACTTCATCGAAACAAATGAACCTTATTCAAATGACGTCATCGAAATATAAATCGCCTCTATATGAAAGCAGCGTTTCATTCATCACAATACTATAATAATTTATTTTATTTAAAATTTTGAAAAATTATTATCTACGATATTTATTTTAAAATATTAAACCTATCTTATACATAAAATAATTAACCACTTAGAAAATATTTATTATATAATATATCTCTTTTTTCTTTCTGGGGGATATAGCAAGAGTCGGAATTTCATTGAATTTGTATTTCTCCCTATGTTAATTAATTTTTATTTAAAAAACTACTTAACATATTTTACTTAAATTTTTTTTATATATTTTATGTGATAATTTGATTATTTCCTAAAATTTTTGAAGCAATTTGTCAATTTTGAATTTGCTTAAAAAATGTTTGAAAAATTAGGTCCCATAGGGTTCAATGTATTTAAATTTTCAACCCGAATTTAATCCAAAACTAATTGGGTAATATTATTCATTTATATTCCCATAGGTCCCACAAACCGTCTGAAAAACATACTGAAATTTCACTTTGATAAAGTCATTTTTACGGCAGTTATCGTGCAACTGGCAGACAGACTGACAGACTGAATGAATGAACAAAGCCATAAACACTATGTTGTAAAGTGTTAAAAATTGCTTTTGAATCATTCAGTAAGATGGAGGTCTGCATATAGAGTATATTTGGCTTCCCCACTGTATAAGATTCAATTGTTAGTTATCAACGCGGGATATATGGATTTGTTCCTAAGTATACATTTGAAGAGGGGCACCAAACTGATATTTCAAAAGGTACATTGTTTCGAAAACGTGCCTTCTAATAAAATTTAATCTTTCATATTGTTATTTAAGATATATAATTTGACAGTCAGAAAGGTGAAATTTCATGTTTTAAAATATTCGATATCTCGTGGTAACTTACACCAAAAAGTTCGATTTCAAGAATATATAAAAGCTCACCATTTATTACTTTCCTTATATGCATAATGTATAAGGAAAAGTATTGTGACGGGGTCAAAAATTCGAATTCGAGTTTTCGACGAGACAGCACGTTTCAAGCATTCCTGATCACGAATCAAACATTTTTAAGGTGATGTGTGTGTGTGTCAGTAAGTCTGTGCAGACGATATCTCACGAACGAATAGAGCGATTCGAATGAAATTTGGTATAAAAATCACAATCCGTGAATACTGGAAACCCATTGTTTTTAAACGAATAATTGAATATTCAGAACCCCCTAAACTTTCGAGTGAAATTTTTAAAAAATCATCAAAAAATCAAAATCTTTATTACAGTTACGCAAATAAACATTTCTTATGTAATTTTTCCTTTGAAAACGATTGACATAAACTTTAGAACGCTAGCATGAACCGTTCTCGAGATATTGCACATTTTTTAAATGAATTTATAAAAAAATTCCATAAATCAAAAAATATATATATTAACTGTTGAGAAACATGCTCACTTTTCATATGTACTATCATGCTATAAATTTGGTGACATCATTCTCGTGGATCTAACTCGTTCCATTCATAAGAAAATATATTTTGTGTAATACATTTGTATTTGAACGCCAATAGTCATTTATCTGCTATAAGAATAACTTATTTATGCGTCCATAGCGTTTGGCAAGATTTAGGCGATGAATTTGGCGGAATGTCGTCAACTTGGCGACTTTTTTAAATGTTACCAAATTAACGAAACTTTCGCCAAATGGATTAAAATGACGACTAATTGACGAAAATTCAATATCTTGGAAAGAATATAAATATCTACTATAAGAATAACCTATTTTTTTTGCTGTAAAATAGTAACTTCATTGCATTATATAAGGAAAAGCATGTGCTGCCCACATCATTTTTTTTTTATTTAAAAGGATGACTATAGGACAAAGTCTCAGTAACAGCGTGCAAGATAAAGTGCAATACAAAATATACATATTAAAATATAATAAAATACAATTTATATTAACAATACAAATTATATGAGAATACACACATATAATCTGATACACGGGTCAATAATTAAAACAATAATTAAGATTAAAACTTAAAATTTAGTAATATAGTAACGATATAGTAAAAACTATCAAATTATCCTAGTTATATTTTATTTATTTATTTTATTTATTTATTTTCAAGAATGCAAACTACAGTACGAAGCCATTAACAGCTTGCAAGATAAAATAAAATACAAAATATTTACCGATAAACTATCGTAAAAACACGTGGAAATATATTCTGAAAGCCAAGTTGTAAATAAAAGACTTCAATATATGTAACTTAACATAATATACAAATGTATGTTATTGATCGGAATTTAGTTATTTCGAAATCGTTGATTTCCAATGTATATATTTCATTAATAGTTATTTTGCTAATACACTCTTTTGCAAATAAAAACGAAGCACATGAATAAAGTGACTGTTATTATTAAATTAAATATGCGTACAGCTCATACACTGGTAATGGAATGATTATAAATTCAAGGCTGCAGGACTATCAATGGTTAGCTATTGCACTAGCTATTGCACATTGAATTTTCAAATCAGTAATGGGTGAAACCCACCTTGGCGGAAATGCATGCTTGCATAGTCTAGGTAAGGAGTGATAAAGTTTCCTAATATCATTCTGCGATGCGTTCTGCCATGCATTCCTCAATTGTTGCTCCAGATCTGCTATATTTCGTGATGTCCGAATCTGGCGGCCTAGCACGTCCCATATATGCTCGATTTGCTAAAGGTATTTTTACCTTGCTGGCCAAGGAACAGTATCTACAGCACTGAGACAATCCACAGATTTGCAAGCTGTATGTGACGTGACATTATCTTGTTAGAAAATGGCCCCAGCATGACCTGCCATGAAAAGTAACGCAAACCGCAGCAGGATTTCATCAACATATCGTTGAGATGTTAATGTTGTACGCAGGATGACTAGGGGCGACCTGCTGTCGTAAGAGATAGCATCCCACACCATCACACCAGAGGTAATGGCTGTGTACCTGTCTAAAATAAAGGCTGATTGAGACCGCTGGCCCTGCCGCATCCACACACTTACCCGATGGTCATTAGCTGAAAGACTGAAGCGTGATTCATCGCTGAAAACTATGCGATGCCAGTCTTCTGGCAGCCATGATGCTCGGATACAACGCCACTTCAAACGACTCTGTCGATGTTGTGAGCCTTGGCAGCCGTCATAAAGGTCAACGTGAGAGTAACTCCACTTCAGCCAAGCGCCGTGGGATGATGAAAGGTAACACAGGTGGTATGGAAGTGGCTGTAGCACGTTGGATGGCAGACTGACACCGTTGGGCCAGTTCGTGCCTGTCGCATAATCATCCGATCTTGCCTCGCATTCGTACACCATGGTCTTCCAGAGCGTTCATTCTACTGGATTTCCTTGCAGCAAACATTGCTGTCAGCAACTTTGCACAGCAGTGTCGGTTCGGTGCAGGTGGCGACCTATTGCTCGATATGACCAGCCTGCTTCACGCATACTGACTATACGACCACGTTCGAACTCGTCTAATTGCTTATAAGGTCTTCGGCAACGTCGTAACGGCATTCCACAGATTTGCAGTGTCTTAACGGAAATTGTGTCTTTACGGAACTGCAACGCCGATAAGATAACGAGAAAAGACAAACAGTCCACATTTTAAACCTGTTTTATAGGATGCTAGCTGCGCAGTTGAAACACGCGATAAAACCGAATTTAACACTCATTTGCCTTGCAAATTTATTCATTTCCATACTTGGTATAAAGAAATTTTCATGCGAAATTTCAAGATGATCGGATTATGTTTTAGGAGTGCTTCGTGTTTTTTTTTTTTTTTTTTTTTTCAAAAGGATGTATACTAAAATGTACCTTGATTACGTGCTCTTAAAATCCTGACTAGTCACCTGATTATCCTAAGCCCGATAAAGGTTATTGTATTTATAGAAGCAATAAACATAAAATTTTAATACGATTCATCATCATTTTAGCAATGAGTAACCTTTCAAAGCTTATGCATGAAATATTGTCTCTAAGTACCTTTCAAACTCTGTCAGAGATGCAAATCATTGGGCAACCTCTCATTCATTACATGAACGACCAGGAACCTTCTTTGTGTTATGATTCCGCTTTCAAGCATCTCCGTCACTTCTGTTGTTAGGGGATAATTGATTAGATTGTCATAATTACACGTGTGCTGTATCATTCAATATTTATTGTGGTTATGAAATTTCTAATTTATTTCATACTAATAGGAATCATTTGCGTAATTGCTTTTTGGCTTTAGTCGCTGCAGAAAAATAATGTTTTTTGTCGGAAGCAAGTTTTTATCACGTGGAAAACCTGGAAGTTTTCAAAGATACTGTCTATAAAACATTATTTTTTTGTCCGTCTGTTTGCGAGATCATTTTTTTCTTTGAAAATACTTAGCCTATTGAAAACATATTATGGACTAATATCGAATATCATATGATCAGGAACGGATTGTCAACACGTTTTTAACACTTTACAACAAAGTTGAAAAGTGTTTATGACTTTGTTCATTCTGTCTGTCTGTCTGTCTGTCTGTCCGTTAGCACGATAACTGCCGTAAAAATGACTTAATTAAAATGAAATTTTAGTATCTTATCCAGACGGTCTGTAGGACCTACGGGAATATAAATGAATAATAATAGTATTGTGATGAATGAAATGAATGGGAAAAAGTTATGAATGAAATGCTGTTTTTATAGAGAGAGCCAGGCGTGTTATTTTTCTATGACGTCATTTGAATGAATTTCAGTTGTTTTCGATGAAGTTTTCAAATATAATAAATTATCGTAGTATTACGATAGTTTTAAAAATATTACCAAGGAATGTATCGCATTTTAGAGATGTTTAAACTAGGCAATTCATATTTCAATGCCGCCATTTGAATGAAGTTCATTTTTTTCGATGAAGTTTTAAGTTTTCAAATATAACAAATTAATGTAGTATTGTGATAAGTTTTAAAATATTACCGAGGAATATATTGCATTTTAGACATGTTTGAATAATATTGCATTGAAGTTGGAAAGTGTTTCATAATCAATGCTTTAAGCATGATTGATCTTTCTTATTTAACTTGCCTATATATTAAAACAGTGCACTCGCTTTTTGCAGCAGATTAAAATATCTCATTAACAACTTTATCGTTTGACACCAAATTTAGATCAATTATGGGATGTTATATGAGGAGGAACCAAAATCCCCAACGTGTTTTAATTAGTGTTGGTATTTTGCATTTTTGACAAAATTTTTGATCGCGCGTGGGATTGTAAACATTGCATTCAAAATATTTTTTCAGTTTTTGTTCCTCTGCACTATATTAATCAGTAAATTTTGTTTAGTTTTATATGCAAAGTAAACGTTATTTTTCTGCTTATTCAAGTTGATCATCAATTGTACAACCTAATGTCGTATAAAGTAATAAAGTAATACCATATGAAGTTCGCTATCTGGAACGAAAATCAGACGAATGAGGAGTCGGCTTAAGCAGAAACACTGGACCTTCTTTGAGATGGTTGATTTTAAGTCTCGCTTTGGCATATCAAGATATCACTGTAGGTTATTATATATTTTTGTTTTGTTATTCATAAGAATGAGCAACTGTTTTAAACAGGAGTTATTTTTTTTAATCTGAAGGACTGGCAATGTTTAGCGCATGTGTTTCTTTTCTCCGATTTTTCAGTTCTTCAAGATAATTGTGGCCACTTATAATGCAATCAGATTTTTTTATCTCTCTATAATATCGTTAACGATATATAATTTCCCACACCCAAGTATACTGTATAAAAAAGTAATTCCACACTTATACGATTCACCCCATTATTGAAGTAGGGGAGACCGGGGTAAGATTACGATGTTAACGAATTTGATTGTTTTTTAACTCGTAAAACTTATAATACATATTTTTTGCAACATAAATAAATTATTCATACGGTCCATGATTAATAAAAAAAAATTATATCGGATAATCTCCCAAATTAAACCATACAAAAACATGTTTTAGCATATTGTAAAAAAAAGTCATCTTGTCCCAGTGCTGGGGCAAGATGACAACTCGCAAATTTGGACCTAACTAGACTTTTGAGGTATTTAAAGAACGTGCAAAACACTAATAGATTTTAAAGTAGTACGATCATTAATGAATTGTGTTACTTACAAAAGTCACAGATGAATTTCCTTACTTCGTATCCAGTACAGTTTTCTTGCCACAAAGCTACTCATTGAGGGCAAGCACAGCATCCAGTCTTCGTCGGATGAATCAGCGCTTACCTCGAAACGCAATTGTTTAGGAATTTTCTTCTTATTTCTCTGTGTTTTCTTTTTTCCATTTCATCCTTTGAATTTTGTTTCTCAACAAATTTCTTATTAGTGAACTTGTTAAAACACTGGTTGGCATTTTTCTTCTCTTTTTTGTTGATCTTTTAACTTGTGGGTTTAAAGTTAAATATTGATGGAAGAGAAGATCAACTTGATCCCGGAATTTGTTTACAGTTGAGATTATCTACATTTCAGTGTCGCTATCGCTAACACCTAAAGAAATAGACGTGCTTTCCTTTGTGGAAGATGACGAAATTCGTCATCTTGCCCCCGCAGAACTTCGTTATCTTGACCCGAATGTCTAAAAGAAACAAAATGGCTGGTGTACAGTAAGCTATGCATCAGATTAAAGCTATGCTAGATTAGCTGAGAATTAAGCTAAGAATATAAATTGTACGTGTAGCAAAAATGAGGCCTTCCGCATGCGATTAGCTGCTCTGATGCAGAGGATTGTAACTATGCTCGTTGTCATAAGGTAAAGTTGTCTTTATCTAAAATTACGATATCAGGACTTACCTTGGATGCCTTCACTAAGGGTGGAGCATGGAAACTCCTGGTTCACAAGCCAGAGAAAAAAATACACAACATATAAATAAACACACTCAAATTGACCAATTTATTTAATATTTAAGTTCATAGATATCTATTTATCTTGATTATTAAGATTATTCATCAATCCATTTTTATAATACATCTAGCGCTACCAATATTTCATTAATAAACACATTTATAACACATAATATAATTGACACATATATTTAGACAGTTTAGTTTAATCTACCGAAACTCAAAATAGTTCTTTCAGTTTAAAATACAAAGCCCCGTTATTACGGTGATTAATACCAACTAATTGTTCATTATTAGATAACCGTTAAATGTGTACCTTCCGTGATAACTAGTAACAAGTGAAACACATAAATACCTATTCTTTTGCATTTTGACACTTATTCGCGCAATCACTATGCTGTAAGATTCTATAGCACATCAGACTTCTGAGCCACGATTTCTTTGTGTGCTCACTGTAGATATTTTTTGTACAAACTCAATTGACGTGTTGCTAGGTCGTTATTGAAAATTCAAATCTGTCGAACTTTCAGGAATAAACTTTGGGACACTTTTTTATTTCCCCCTTTGGTTTCATACCACTTCTCCCATTTGTCGTTTATGCAGAAGAGGATGGACGCTGTTTATTTACGTTACAATTCGTTTTCTCTGCTGCATTTACATTGCTCATTAGCTTGCTTGGCATCCGTAATTGAAATTAGAAAATGCCGTGCACGCCTTACGACACTCGTCAATTGCTGCCACCTAAGAATAAAGTCGTTAAAACTGTTATTCGTCATCTTGCTTAGCTCGTCATCTTACCCCAGTTTCCCCTATCAAAATATAATGTGGATAACAGTATGCAAGTTTCAAACTATTATTTTCCTACTAAAAACAATCTTGTTATGAAATAAACGTCTAACTAACATCAAAATGTGTTAATGTTTATAAAATATGTAATAAATATACGTAAGTTTTATGTTTATAATAATTTGTCGCACAGATATAATGTTAGAAAGCACAAATACTATTCCCGAAAAATGCACCTTTCTCGAATTTAGGCTTATTCCATTTATACCATTTTTTTTTTCAAATTTCAACTCATGAAAACCTATTCTGTGAGTACTAAAATCTTTGCATGAAATATTGAATATTTAATTCCATACAATTTTGATTTAAATAAACAAATTTACACTAAACGCGAATTAATGTATCCGCAATTTTATGTTTAACAAGAAAGATCAATCATGCATAAAGCATTGATTATGAAACGCTTTCCAACTTCAATGCAATTATATAAACATCTCTAAAATGCGATACATTCCTCGAAAAAAATGAATTTCATTCAAATAACGGCATTGAAATATAAATTGCCTGGTTTAAAAATCTCTAAAATGCGATACATTACTCGGTAATTTTTTCAAAATTATCATAATACTACAATAATTTATTATATTTGGAAACAAATGAACTTTATTCAAATAACGTCATCGAAAAATAAATCGACTCTATATAAAAACAGCATTTCATTCATAAACATTTTTCCATTCCTTCCATTCATCCCAATATTATAATAATTTATTTTATTTAAAAACTGAATACCATGGAGGTATAAGTAATTTAGTTCTACTTAAAATTTCATTGAAAAAATCATCTGGTTCTCTGTGTAAAATCAATTAATGTTCATTCATATCAGCTATATTGCAGACTCTATGAGCTAAATAATTTTGCGTTAAAGAAATGCAGCAATTCTTATACAACTCATTAAACTTCTTTTGGTGTTTACATTCTCCATAACTGAAAATTAGGCTTCGTTGTAGAAGTAATCAAAGTTTGATGATTATTTAAACTCAAATATATTGTAATTGCTTTGTTTCAGTATGTAGATGCACATAATTTAAGCAAAAAAAAAACGGTTTTAGCACGGATACAGCACTACATATGAATTAAAAAGAACTTAAAAATCACGATTTTGACACAAGATGGATGCCATATTTTATTTTGAAGTGGGTCACGTGATCTTTCATATAATGGTCACGTGATCCCTTCATATAAAAGAAGTAATTATTATTTTAATTTTTATTTCAAAAACTACTGAATATATTTTGCTGAATTTTTTTTTATATATTTTATGTGATAATTTGAATATTTCCTACAACTTTCAAAGCAATTTGTGAATTTTAAATTTGTTCAAAAATTGTTTGAAAAATTAGGTCCCATAGGGTTCAATGTATTTCATTTTTTCAACCCGGGTTCAATTTAAACTAATTGGGTGATAGTGTGCATTTATATCCCCATAGGTCCCACAGACTCTCTGAACAACATACTTAAATTTTATCTTGATAAAGTCATTTTTTACGGCAGTTATCGTGCTAATGAACAGAGAGACAGAGAGTCAGACAGACAGACAGGATGAACAAAGTCATAAACACTTTTCAACTATGGTATAAATTGCTAAAATCGCAATATTCAAAAGTTCCAAAAAAATCTGATAAACTATTAAAATTCGCAATTATAATTGGTTGTGAAATAATACTTTTCTGTACAAACATATCCTTTGCAATTTCAATAAAAAAAGTAAATAGAATCATCAAAGCTGCTATCATTTCACGTTCAATATATACATAATATGATGTATAGAGAAAGTATTGTTATGGGGTCTGTGGGACATATATAAAAAAGGGGAAGCTTAAAGTTAAATTTTTATTAAATTCATTAAAATTTACATGACCGTTAATTCATACATATTAATGGATGTATTATTGAAATCGTACATTGCTAGTTGTGTCGCTATATAAAACCCTCCAATTATTTAACTTTCGTGTGAGGCCCGTAAAGAAATTATTAATTATTATAATACTCATTGACTGCACCATTTAACCCTTTATGCTCCGACGGGACTTGTAAGTCCCAATTAATATAAAGTCAAATAAAATTAAAAGTCTTCCATGAATTCCAACGGGACTTTTAAAGTTCTTTCATTTAAACCTTCTTCTAATGATCAGTAGAAAGCAGCACTATATAAACGGTTTGTTCCGCATGGATATGGGTGAACAATTTCGTCATACGCTCAGTTTGAATGGCCATTTTGCTAGAAAGCTATTGACGTACTTCCAAGCTTCGTAACAACAGAATATTGATTGGTAAGTACTTTATATTTTTTTTACCTATTCTTTACGAACTTTCTTGTAATTTTAATTCAAAATATAACCAATTCAGTGAAAATTTTCTAACACGACCTGTTCTTGTTCTTTCGGGACTTTGAAGTCCCGTTGGGTCATAAAGGTCCTGGTGAAAAATGAATAATTTTTTTTTGAAATGAATTTTTGTTATTGCATTTTATTATAATTTATTTTTAGCACTTGAATATATTCAATTATCATGAAGTATTGGATTTCTTAATGGTTTTTTGTTTTGTCTTTGAGTATTTACAAATTTTTAGAGTTTTTCTCCCTTTTACAAAATACTTTCGATTTCTGTTTTGTTAGAATAATGTATAGACGAAGAAAAGGCTTGACGCCGGAAGAAATTAAAATTATCTGGGACGAATTACCATCTGATGTTGAAACATCAGAAGAGGATAGTAGTTCTGACGAAGATTCACCAGAACAAAATAAAACAAATAATCAAAGTTTGAATGCGACAAACATTCATAAAATTTCAGACTCTGAAAGCGATTCAAGTGAAGACACTGAAAGTGAAAAAATGACACCAAAAAGAATTTGGAAGAAAAGAGATTGTACATCAACTATCCCTCTATTTAGCTTATCTCATGGAACATGTGCATCATCTTTCGAAGGTAAAACATTGCCTACCGATTTTTTTTAACATTTTTAGACGATGAAATTATAAGTAATATTGTATTTCAAACAAACCTCTATTCAAATCAAAAACAAAGGAATATAAAGCCTATTTCTAAAGAGGAATTTTATGGATTTTTGGGACTAAATATGCTATTTAGCTACCACCGTTTACCTCGAGTACGAAATTATTGGAGCAGTGATATAGATTATTCTGTACCTGTTGTTCCTGATACTCTTTCACGAAATAGGTATTTCCAGATATTAGGTAACTTGCATGTAAATGACAATGAAGTAATACCAAAGCAAAATACTGATAGACTGTATAAAATTAGACCACTTATGGATAAACTAAATAAAAATTTTCAATCACTGAGAATGCCTCATCAAACACAAAGTATAGACGAAAGCTTGATATTATTCAAAGGACGCTCGACGCTCAAACAGTACAATCCTAAAAAACCAATAAAAAGGATACAAACTATGGTGTCGTTCAGATATGTCAGGTTACATGTATGAATTTGAAGTATATCAGGGAAAAGATGATTCAGAATTGAAAAGATTTGGTCTAGGAGGGAGTATAGTTCAAAAATTAACCAAATCTCTTGTAAATAAAAATCACATCATAATGATGGATAGCTTTTTTTCCTCTGTGGAATTGTATGAATATCTAAAATTTGTTGGTATATATGCATGTGGAACTGTACAAAGTAATCGTAAAGGTTTACCGTCTCTTGCAGTAGACAAAGCTTTGAAAAGGGGTGATTTTGACTGTCGCATAACAGACCAAGGAATTTCATACTTCAAATGGAAAGACAACCGCTGTGTTTTTTTCTTGTCCAATTACCATGAAACTGAAATTTGTAAAATTCAAAGAAAACAAAAAGATGGTTCAATTATGGATATACCAGCTCCTACAATAGTAAGAGATTATAACAGTCATATGGGAGGCGTGGATAAAAGTGACATGCTAAAATCACTATAGAAAGGCCAAAAGTGGTGGCATCGTCTTTTTTTCGGTATTATAGAAATTGCAATAGTAAACTCGTATATTTGCTACTGTGACATACAGGATAAAATACCTCTTCTAGAATACAAACGAAGGGTAACACAAGGTCTAATAACAATGTCAAAAGTGTCTTCGAAGAAAAGGGGAAGACCTAGATCAAATGCTGGAGAGATAAGTGAATTACCACCCCCAAATAAACGCAAGATAGCAAATTTTTCTGTTTCTGATGACATAAGACAACAAAACAATGCACATTGGCCAGTATTTGTAAAAAATAGAGGACGGTGTGAGTTTTGTGCTTCGAAAAAAATTGAGTCACGACCACATTCTCAGTGCACATTATGCAAAGTATTTCTTTGTGTTAATGAAAAAAAGAACTGCTTTTATCAATACCATAATTAATTGTATAAAAATATATTACTTTTCATTTATATTTAATATTTTTTCTTCTTCATACTAATGGATGTAATGGCAATGTAATGAACATAAATCCCGACGGGACTTTAAAGTCCCGTGTAATATTCTGTGTTATTACAATAAAAATAATTATTGTAAATGAATCTCAATTTTTGTGTGTCTTTCTACAGTTAAATTAAGCATAAAAAAAAATATATTGCACAAGTTTTCTAAAAATATCATAATTTGGGACATAAAGGGTTAAACTTTAACAATGAAACATTTATTAACAATATAAATCTTAATTAAATTCAATTACACTATTTAATTATATTATTTCAGCGGAGGGGACATATGTGTGACCAAAACGGAATATCCTAAATAGTTGTTACGTCCGGATATCATTTTCAATGGGCACATACCTTCAATTTCTGCCTTGGGCTTTGATCATATATCAAATACTTGCATCAGTTATTAGTACTGGCCATAACTGTTTGGTGTGTGGCTCCTTCTCGTACTCTGATTGCACTCACACATTAATATATCTCCATTTTTTGGAACCTCTACGGGACACTTTACAAGTCTGCATTCACCAAATCCAGTCATGTCTCCAAGTTATCTTAAGTCGTATTAGAACATATTGGTATATATCTCTCTCAAGTCATGTTAGTTTCCATTCTTCTCTAGTCTCGTTAGTTTCTTAAGTCAAATCTCCATAATTGGCTGCTTGATTCTCGGATCACAGGGTGTGGTTCCCTCGTTGAGGGGGGAATCCCCCTTTTCTTCCATTTGCCGCATTGAGTTTGACGTAACAATCTTCTTTTTTTTTATTAATTACTCCTTTATCCAATGGAACCATTCAACATCTCGTAAGGCCCAGCTCAGCCCCTCTGTCATGGCCCCCTAAATTTATGGTCTTCTGACCTTTAGGTTCACTGAGAGATAAAACTCGGTGCCAGCCAGACTACAGGTACTGTTCGCCGTTTTGGCCACCATAAATTTATACAAAAAAGTGTCTCATCAAATGTGAGATCTATTTCTGGTCTCGCAGGGTCAAAAACTCAAATTTGGGTTTTTAACGAATAAGCACGTCTTAAGCATTCCTGAACATGAATCGAACATTTTTGAGGTGATCTCTCTTATTCTTTCTGTGTGTGTATATCTGTGTATGTGTGTGGTGGAGGGTGGGTGTGTGGGTGTGGGTGGGCGTCTGTAGAAACGATAACTCACGAACGAATTTAGCATTTTGATAAAAACTTGGTATACAATGTAAATTAGTGGATAAATTATAAATATTACTGGAAGTCTATTTATTTCAAACTCAATAAAATGTTCGGAAGACCACCCCAAATATTGAATGAAACTTTGATAAAAATACATTGAAAATCAGAATCTTTATTAATGTTGTTTAAGTAATAATTTTTAATGCAGTATTTTATAAGAATAAAAAATATTTTACCATGCAAGCATAGACCGTTCTCGACATATTGCACTTTCTCAAATAAATTTATCAAAAATATCACGTAAAATTTAAAAAAAGTCCAAATATTGTGAAATTATGTTCCCTTTTCATGTGTAAAAATCTGATGTGGGCAACACATACTTTCCTTATATAATGAAATGAATTTACTACTTTTACAGTAAAATAAATAGGTTTTTCTTCTAGTAGATACTAATATCCTTTCCAAGATATTAAATTTTCGACAATTAGTCGTCATTTTCATTGATTTATCGTCATTTTTATCCATTTGGCGAGATTTTCGTTAATTTGGCAACATTTCAAAAAGTCGCCAAGTTGGCGACATTCCGCCAATTTTGTCGTCAAAATCTCGCCAAACGTTATGGACGAAGAAATAAGTTATATATATATATATATATATATATATATATAACTTATTAGATATTTGTTGCGTTTCTTGAGTGATATGCATAGACATCTTTAATAACATAACGATTTATTAACAAACTTAAATACCTATCTTAGGTTACATAATAAATTATAATTCACATCTTGCGACAATACACAGCATATATCTCCTACCATAAAGCTTCACTCTCTGTCTGTGTCTCAATCAATCTCAGTCGCCCGTAACGTCCATTGCACACTCATTTATACTCACCCTTTCTCCAGTTACGGTCCACAGTTACAGTTTCACCTTAAGGTTAAGTCACAGTTAGTTGAAGGAAAATTATTTCCCAACAAGGCCCCCCGTAATTTTACTTCTATTAACTTTACAAATATAGATATACAAGTAGAACCATTACATTACATAACATTCAATGCTTGTTTAAATCTTAACAGTTTATCTTTACATACAGCTTTAGTTAATATATCTGCTAGATTGTCATTACTCAATACATAAATAAGTTCAAAATTTTGAGATTTTAAGCTCTCATTTACAAAACTTACTTTACGAATAATGTGGTCTGATCTGCTTGAAGTTACTCCGCTTTCACAAATGAAAATCGATGATTTGTTATCACAATAAAGTTTTACACTCACTAAAGTCTTAAGTAAAAGTTCGTCAAAAAACAATTGCAAAGAAATCCCTTTTTTCATACAGCTTACCAATGCAGATACTTCGGCATCACAAGTAGATAGAGATACAGTGTCCTGCGATTTAGAAGTCCAACTAATTAGATTAGGGCCAAGTTTGTAAAGAAAACCTGTTGTTGACTTCTGATTTGGTTTCTTACATCTCCAATTAGCGTCTGCATATCCTGAAAGATTAAAATCACCTTTAATGTAAACCAATCCTTGGTCTTTAGTTCCTTTCACATATCTAAGAATTCTCTTAACAGCAGTCATGTGTATAACTCTTGGATCCTTATTGTACTTTGACAAGGTTGCTAAAGCATACGCGATGTCCGGTCTCGATTTCATTCCGAGGTACAATAGTGAACCAATAATTTCTTGATATTTGTGGGGATCACATTTTTCTGAAGTTTCGTAATTGTCAAAGTCCACATTTATGTCCATTGGTGTTGCAATGCTGTTACAATCTTGCATTTTAAATCTCTTTAATATTTCATCTGCATAAGATTCTTGTTTGATGATCATTTGATTTTCTTCTACTGAAATTTCTAATCCTAGGAAATTTTTCATATTAATGTTTTCCTTTAGTTTAAAATTTTCTTTCAATTTTCTAATTACACAATCTAAAATTTCACCATCAGAATTTATAATTATCAGATCATCTACGTAAATTCCAATTATTAATCGAGAATTTCCCTTCTCGTAGTTGAAAACACACTTGTCAGATTTAAATGCTTTGAATCCGCATTTCAGTAAGTAATCAGATAAAGTTTCATACCACACTTTACCAGACTGTTTTAACCCGTAAATAGCTTGGTTTAATTTACACGCCATATTTTCATTCTTTCTACGTTCATATCCTTTGGGTTCTTCCATGTAAATAGTCTCAGTTAACTTTCCATACAAATAAGCAGTTTCAACATCATAAAAATTAATTTTCCAATTTTTCATTAATGCAAATGCTAAAAGTGTTCTTAAGCTATCAGTTTTAATAACTGGTGAAAAAGTTTCAGTATAATCTACTCCAAACCTCTGAGAACAGCCGATTGCTACTAATCGCGCTTTGTATATCACGTTAGATGCGTCTGGTGTGTTTTTAATGCTGTATATCCATTTACAGTTTATTGGTTTGATTCCTTCTGGAATCTTTTCATAAGTCCAAACATTATGAAATTTTAGCGATTCCATTTCTTTATCCATTGCTTCTATCCAATTTTGCTTTTGATCAGAACATACAGCTTCCTCATAACTTGACGGTATATTTCTTCGATCTCTCGCCTTTAGTATTGTTTGATCTGGATAATAATCTGGATCTACAGTTTCATTATCACTTTCAAATGATTCGTTGTAATTTATAATTTTAGTTCGAGGTCTTAAACTGCGAGTTGTACAACCATCATCAGGATCTTGATCATTTCTCGGTTGATCGGTTTCAGCACTAGTCGATTCTTCATCTGCATCAAAACTGTCTTCTTCAAACAGATTTTTACCAAAATCTAAGATTTTTGTCGGGGAATCTGAATATACTCGATTTTGTTCTAACAGTTCATTTCCCTTAGTTTCTTCAAGGAATCTAACATCTCGAGATTCTACTATGTCTTGATTTTTAGGATTCCAGATTCTATATGCTTTTCTTGATTCAGAATATCCCACGAATATTCCAACATCTGTAATTTTATCAAACTTGCTTCTTTTATGTTTTGGTTTCCAATAATGAGCCTGACATCCAAATACTCGAAAGTATGAAACACTTGGTTTCCTTCCAGTAAAAAGTTCCTCTGGTGTGTTCTTATTTCTTGATTTTGAAGGAGTTCTGTTTTTTATATAAGTAAATGTATTCATGGCCTCTGCCCAAAATTTGATAGGTAAATTAGCTTCTATTAATAAAGCTCGCGTACCTTCAATTAAAGTTCTATTTGCTCTTTCACTTCGACCATTTTGACTTGGTGAGAAGTATGTTGTTTTCTGATGATCAATTCCTTTACTTTTACAAAGACGGTCCATTTCTGCATTTAAAAATTCCGTTCCATTATCACTCCTGATCCTCTGAACCTTTTTTCTAGTACCGTTTTCTAGTTTAAATATCAAATACTTGAATGTTTCGAAAACATCCGCTTTTGACTTTATAAATTTTGCAAATATTTTCCTTGAAAAATCATCCACTACTGTTAAAACATATTTAGCTCCTCCTAAAGAAGCTTCTTGTATTGGACCGATTAAGTCCATATGAAGAAGTTCCAACGGCATTTTTGATTGCTCACCGATTACTTCCTTAAATGGTTTTCTAGCGTATTTCGCTTGAATGCAAGTAATACAATCACTCGAATTTGACTCTTGTTTAGACTCAAAGTTATATACCATTGAATTTTTTAACATAAGTTTCATATATTTTTCATTAATATGGCCTAATCTCTTATGCCACATTTCCCAAGAAGTGCTTTTACTCGCTTTGTAAGTAAAATTCTTATCCTTGATCGCTTTCAAATCAGCAATGTAAAATTCCGATCGTTTTGTCCTTAATATTGTATTGCCTTTCCTATCTAAAATATGCCCTCCAGATTCATCAAATAAAACATTCATATTATCCTCTGTCAATTTTCGAACAGATATCAGATTACTTTTTAGTTTAGGTACATAAAGTACATCCTTTAGCACTATATCTGAATTAAATTTTCCACTTACTTCTCGCAATGTCACGGATCCTTTTGCTTGAGAAGATATCCTGCTATCGTCAGCTAACAAAATATTTCTTTTATCTTCTTGTACTTCATTTAAGTAGTCAAGATTTTCAGTCATATGACTAGTCGCTCCACTGTCTAAGATCCATCTGGCTTGCAATACACCTTCTGTAGCTTTTAAAGTTCTTTTTGATCCATTACTGTCGCATATACTTTTTGATTCTGAATATCTTCGCCGGTTTGCTTGTTTAAAACTATCCTTCAAGAAACTTGATTTTCGTTGATTAGCTGGGTTATGCCAACAATCCACGGCTTTATGACCAGTTTTATTACAAATATAGCATAACATTTTTCTGCTATAAATTTGTTCAAATCGCTTTGGTCCATCGTATGATTTCGAACTTCTATATCTTCTGCTATTCTGCACTTTAAAAACAGACGAGATTGCTTTTTCAGCTTCGTTAGACCTTTCCTCGTGCAACTTGAAAATTCGACGAACATCAGAAATGGTAGCTTCCTGAAAGTTGTCAAATTGCATTGCGATTAAATTATACTTTGGTGGGAGTCCCTTTATCAAAGTGCTTATAAATTCTTCATCATCTATATTTGCACCCAATATACGTGCACTTTCCAGCAATTTCTCGGCTCTCAACAGATAGTCGTTCCAGTTTTCGTTCATTTCCATCTGTAATCGTGACACATTGGTTCTCGCTTCTATTCTTCTTCTTTTCAGATCACCTTCATACCTGTTGCTTAGGGAAGTCCAAATTTCCTTCGCAGTATTACAAGTAAGAATCAAGCAAACTTGCATATCACTTAAAGCGCATGTAATAATTCCTCTTGCTTGAGAATCGTATTTCTTCCACTCAGTTAGTTCTGATTCCTTTTCTGGCGGATTATCAGTTAGATACAAGCCTAATCCTTTTCCCTCAAGTATACTTCCAATACGATACTTCCAACTATTGAAGTTTTTTCCGTCAAATCGAGGAATTGCTTGCTCCGCCATTTTTGCACAGTAGCGCTTACTACGCACTTTTAATTGAGTGTAGAGACTGGTCCCATAACCCTTTGTTGCGTTTCTTGAGTGATATGCATAGACATCTTTAATAACATAACGATTTATTAACAAACTTAAATACCTATCTTAGGTTACATAATAAATTATAATTCACATCTTGCGACAATACACAGCATATATCTCCTACCATAAAGCTTCACTCTCTGTCTGTGTCTCAATCAATCTCAGTCGCCCGTAACGTCCATTGCACACTCATTTATACTCACCCTTTCTCCAGTTACGGTCCACAGTTACAGTTTCACCTTAAGGTTAAGTCACAGTTAGTTGAAGGAAAATTATTTCCCAACAATATTGAATTTTCGACATATATTATATAACTATTATTATATATTTATATATTATATAAGTTATTAGATATTGAATTTTCCACAATTAGTCGTCATTTTCATTGATTTAGCGTCATTTTTATCCATTTAGCGAAATTTTCGTTAATTTGGCAACATTTCAAAAAGTCGCCAAGTTGGCGACATTCCGCCAATTTCGTCGCCAAAATCTCGCCAAGCGTTATGGACGAAGAAATAAGTTATTCTTACAGCAGATAAATTGGCTTTCAAATGCAAAAAGTATTACTCAAAGTATCTTTTTTCATGAATGGATCGAGCTAGATCCACGAGAATGATGTCACCCAATTTATCGCATGATATTATATATGAAAAGTGAACATGTTTCTCAATAGGAAATATTTTTTTTCCTATTTTATATGACTTTTTGATAATTTTTTTGAAAAATGTGCAATATCTCGAGAACGGTTTATGTTAGCGTTCTAAAATTTATGTCAATCGTTTTCTCATGAAAAATTACATAAGAAATGTCTATTTACGTAAATTTATTATTGGTTTTGATTTTTTGACGATTGTTTCAAAATTTCATTCGAAAATTTAGAGAGGTTCTGATCATTCGATTGCGTATAAAAACAATAGGCTTTCAGTGTTTACAGATTGTGATTTTTGTACCAAATTTGGTTCGAATCGGTCCTTTCGTTCGTCAGTTATCGTCTTCACAGGCCAACTGACACACACACACACACACACACAGACAACTCTTCAAAAATGTTTGATTCGTGATCGGGGATGCTTGAAACGTGCTCTCCCGACTGAAAACTCGAATTCGAATTTTCGACCCCTTCACAATACTTTCCTTATACATTATGTATATAAGGAAAGTAATAATATAAAATAAATTTGCTCGTTTTGTATCATTCTCGTGGATGTAGTTCGTTTCATTCATGAGATACGATACTGTGGTGTATAAAATGTGGAGAATTATATTAATGGGCTTAATTATAATATTAGAATGGGCCGCTAATCGCAAATTTCTGTACATTGCCGAAGTGATATAACCCTCCATAGTTAATTTTGGTATGTTACCCGGTGTTTCTTCTCAAAAGCAATTTTATTAACAGCATACAATTAATTTTACTTATGCAATAAATAGTAAATAGGCATTAAGTTGCTCAAGCAAAACATTAATCATTATTATAGTTAATATTAAATTTAAGCATAACTTAACTTTAAATCAATAATTATCATAGCAACTTATTATAGTGTGCAAAATAATAGTTATTTTGACTTAACAGAGTCGGTAGGTCTGCATTTCCCCCTTTTTACCGACTTCTCATAGGGCGACAAATCTCCTCATATTTAATATAAAAATATGACCTTTTTGCTTTTTGGAGTAGTTCATCGTTGTACATCCTTCGCTAAAAACTCCTTTTTACGAGCACATTCAGCCACTGCGATATTTCAGGATATAATTAACTACTATATTTTAGAGGGACACTATTAGCGCATATTTGTGTGCTGATACTATAGCAAATATATCGATTCTCTCATGAGCATATTGTTTACAAGCTAATTTAATTGCAAACTGTATTAAATGTCGGGAGCCATTCTTAAGTGCTATTACAACAGCAAAATATTAAGTGTGTGATCGACCTTCCTTGATGCAAAGGGGTAAATTTTATTTTACCCCCCCCCCTTGGTTCTCATTGGTTACCGCATATGTGTGCCAATTTGCTCCAGGCATCTTGGGGAGGTCTACATTGGCTTCCATTCGTTATTTTGTGATTCCCCAAAGACTCGCATTTGCGTTCATCGCAGTATCTCTCCTGCACCCGTGCTTCTTTTATTACTCGTAAATAAATTGTCTAAGCTTCATTTATTACTCGTAAATAAATTGTCTAAATCGTCCGTTCATTATAAAATCAGACGTCGCCTTGTCGCATCTGGAATATGACACTACCTCAACTATATCCCTACAGAGACATTGTTGTTGAAACCCAGTCCGTCCGACCTACCAGAAAGGTGTAAGGTAACGCCTTGATGGCCGGGAAGTGCCACCCAATTTAGACCGGAACCCAGTGGGGGAGGCATCCACAGGGACCGTACCCTCCTTCCCCTACCACCAACCTCTCCGAAGGACTTACGGAGCCACAAGTTTAACGTGATCGTACTCCGCGTGAACACGACGGCAGCTTTGGCAGCGGCTGGAATCGAACCCGGGCCTACCGAGTGCAACTCCAGCGCGCTAACCAATGGGCTACCGCGCCCTACAGAGACATTGTGTAATAGTCTTGAATTTTGACGCCTAACAATTTTCCAACAGTCAGATATATAAGAAC
Organism: Amaurobius ferox; assembly: GCA_951213105.1. Classification (NCBI taxonomy): domain Eukaryota; kingdom Metazoa; phylum Arthropoda; class Arachnida; order Araneae; family Amaurobiidae; genus Amaurobius; species Amaurobius ferox. The sequence goes on along the minus strand of OX578134.1, from coordinate 40,906,368 downwards.
TGTTCCTCTATCCGTATGCCTGTTTCATTTGGAGATAAAGTTTGCGATCTTAGCGACTAATTTAACAAATATCACCAACTTGGCGATATACCTCCCCAGATTAACGAAAATATCATTGAAATTGCAGAAATGTCGGTAAGTTAAGGGAAATGATGCGAAATTGATAAATTAATTATTAAAATATGTTAATATATTCATTATATTTCTTATTGCGTTTTCATTATTGATAACTGCCAATTTAGACTTGCGCGAAATATAAGCTGATTGGATAATAGTTTTACACGTTGTCATCAGGAAAAGCGTCAAATGTACATTTTAATATTGAAAGCATTGCACTGTAGATATTATACATCATTTTTTTTCAATTCATTTTATTATACAGCGTGTCCCAAAGACATTGACACCGGCTTTTATTATTTAAATATTGATCTTATACATATATAGTAAATTACAAAGTTTCATAAAAAAGGTACATATTTTTATGAAATCGATTAACATTTTCAAGGAAATTAAATTTTAAGAAACACAATATTTTAATTTTTATAAGGTCCTCGTACAAAAACATTTTTAATGAGTAAAATGTGCCCCATACACTAATAAAGTGATGCACAAAATGTCATCATTTTACTATAAAAATTCCCAGAAATATTAAACGACAAAATTGCTGACTTAAAGCACTTTTTTATGCATCGACATGGGTTCTCAGGGGGGGGGGGAATCATGTCGACAGATCGCGTTTCAGGGGTCATGAACAAATTACGAAAGGAAACCATGATTACATAAATGAATAATCATTTTGCTATTTATTGCTACAAAAATATCTACACTGAGTAGAAACAATAACTTTACAAAAATTTTACAAAGCTTGTTCAAAATGTTTTCCATCCATGCCAAAGATCCATTAAAGATGAGATGCAGATATTATTTGCCTATGATGCATTTCTGCGTTGCGTCATTTGCACTCTTGCTGTAAACATTTACATTTCTATTCGTGATTAACCCCTCACTAAATTTGTTTAAACATACCTCTGGGGCTTTTTATGATAAAATGCTGAAATTTTGCACATGACCTTATTTGTGTATGGGACACATTTTAGTCATTGGAAATATTTTTGTACGGGATTCGTATAAAAATTTAAATTTTGTATTTCTTCAAATTTAATTCCCTAAAAATGTTTATCGACTTCATAAAATCATGTACCTTTTCTTACGCAACTTTGTAATTTATTATATATGTCTAAGATCAATATTTAAGGAATAAAAGCCGAGATCAATGTTTTAGGGAAACCATGTATATAATTTAACTCATTCAAATATGTATGATAAAATAACTCATCAGATAATTTTATTGTCAATATCATGTTGATTACTTCTTGAAGGGCATAAATTGAGATTGATTTTCCGTGCTTAATTTTTGGAGTAAAATGTACATCAGCTCTGTTACTATCTCTCTGAAAAATTCGGTTGCATAGATTAATATATATTTATAGAGGATTTAATGAGATACTACATAGATTCCGGAATCATGTAGGGATAGCACTATAGGGAAAGTCATGTACTGCCTACAACAGATTTAATTTTTTCTATTTCTTCCATATTAATAAGTTAAATATTACATTTCTAGTATAATGCAAATTTACTTTAGACGGATCTGCATTAGAGGGCAAATACTTTTCAGTATGTCCATGTGTGATTTCGTAACATCTTCTTTACACCACCCATTTAATTTATAATTCTTCGTAAACTATTTTAAGTATATCGTGAAGTTGTACTAAGCACGTAGTTTTCCACTATAAGTTGCTTTCAAACTTGATGAAAACAGTTCTTTTATTGACAGAAAGTACGAATAATAAAGTATTAACATAATTTATCATCATTTGCACCATGGGTGTGCTTTAAAAGCTTCTACATGACAATTAGGACATAGGGTCTTAAAGTACCTTTCAAATTCTGTCATAGGTGTAAACCATGGAATAGCGTCTCATCAATTATATGAATAATGATTCGAGATTATTTAAACGAGGACTCTATTTTCTATCATTCAAATTCAATCATGTTCTGGACAATAATCTCTAGATGAATAATTATTTAATAGCTAAATTATATAACAGTTGGATGTTCTCTAAGTCCATATATTTTATTTTATTTTTAACGGTTATAGAACCATTTCTACAATTGTAATTATTTTTCTATATTCAAATTTTTTAACATTTTTATATAAAAATGTAAAATGCTGAGTTTTGCAAAATTTGAAATATTTGGTTTATTTCTTTAATAAAATATTTCCTTGGAAATAATATAATTGTGAAATTTGAAATAAATATTTAATTCAATTTGGTAAAACCGTACACCGCGTTGTGTTGATTCGTAGAGACCTACAAATTGTTATATGTCTTAGAAAAACTCACCTGTAACTCACTGAAAATTTCTTATAAAAATTAACTTTTGATAGCAGAATAAACACAGGGATTTTTTTTTTAAATTAAATCATTTTTAAAAGAAAATTACTATTTCCATTGCTCAAAATTTTTTTTGATAAAAATCAAGTTTAGGAAATTACTCTTCATCTTATTGCTTGTATCCGATGTCAATAAATGTCCAAATAATTTCTCAAAAATTTAGTAAGTGTGATATCTTTTAAAATTCAACTAACACTAGACTCACCGTAGTTACGAACTTCTAATTTCACAAAAAAATTAAAAATCCTAGTAATCCCTATTATCCTCATAATTATTAGATATTACATTAAATAAAAACTTTGTAAATGCAGCATAAACGCAAAAATAAACTACTCTTCTAGTTTCAAAAGCAAATTACATATTTCTTCTTCAGGACCGACAAGCTCGACTTCAGTTACTCATGTCAGGTCCGAAACTGATCTTTGCTTGTAATTTAGAATTTTTGAGTAATTGTGAATATTGCTAGCTAAATCATAAAAGTTACAAATACTCTAACTCTGGATTATAACCTATTTTCCTTTGCGAGCAGAGTTTATCACTGTTAATATCATATACGATATCCGTCAACAACCAATATTAAAAGGCTGCAAATATCGTACAAATTTTTCAGCAATTCCTTCTTGCAGTCCGTTCATAACATTTTGGTGAGTAAGTTATTAATGACAAATTCTATAGTATACTAAGTGATCATACTTGACGATCAACATCGAGAGAGTTAAGTCAGTATGACCATATACATTTTCAGAAGCGTATATTTCTTGAAGCTAAATCTTCCTCTTCTAACTGCATTGCATTCAGTCTTATCATTGGCTGGGAGTCATATGTCACATTTTTGCGCAATTTTTTTCACTGAGTAAGCTCTCTAAAGTCATCCCTCTTAACGTGGTATTTCGTCATCTTTCATCATCCCAGTGAAAGGCCTTCAATAAACGTCAGGGCCTGTCTAATGTCAATCGGTTAGCTAACAATGACAGAAGGTTACATCGTCTTCTGTCATTATCAGCTAACTTTGAAATTTAATGTATTTTTATTGGCTGGCTCTCAGTGTTGTTTTTGTTGAGACCCAGACCGTCCGACCTACCAGAAAGGTGTAAGATAACTGTTTGGACAGCCGGGAAGTGCCACCCAATTTAGACCGGAATCCAGTGGGGGAGGCATCCACAGGGACCGTACCCTCCGTCCCCTACCACCAAACTCTCGGAATGACTTACGGACCCACATGTTTAACGTGATCGTACTCCACGTGAACACGGCGGCAGTTTTGGCAGCGGCTGGAATCGAACCCGGGCCTACCGAGTGCAACTCCAGCGCGCTAACCAATGCGCTACCGCGCCCTGGCTCTCAGTATTGTCGTACTTATTTCTAATGGTCCATCTTCTGATTTTATATTTCATATCAATGGATTTAACTAAACTCACGCTATCATAATTTTCAAATGTTTCAATATTAAATTACTAGCATTTCATATTAGTTTTGTGCAGCATTTTTATTGCACATTATGAGCAATTTCCCACAGATACCCGCTTTGTTTTATGCTTGAGTTTCTAGTCGTATGTGATTCATACCTGCTCAAAATCGCAGATATCTTCGTATTTGTATTAATTTCATCTCAGTGAAAGTCCTTCAATAAGCGTCAGGGCCTGTCTAATGTCAATCGGTTTAGCTAAGAATGACAGAAGGGCAGGTCTTCTGCCATTATTAGCTGACTGTGATATTTAATGTATTTTTATTGGCTGCCGCTCAGTGTTGTCGTACTTATTTCTAATAATTCATCTTCTGATTTTATGTTTCATATCAATAGATCTAACTAAAATCACGCTATCATAATTTTAAAATGTTTCAATATTAAATTACTAGCATTTTATATTAGTTTTGTGCAGTATTTTTATTGTACATTATGAGCAATTTCCCACAGAAACTCGCTTTGTTTTATGTTTAAGTTGCTAGTCGTATGTGATTCATACCGGCTCAAAATTGCAGGTATTTGCGTATTTGTATTAACTTCTTGAAATGATTAAAAAATTACTAGTCTATTTGAATACTTTAAGAAAACGCTTATATAATGTCGATTCGCAATTTAGAAATTATAGACGTGCATATAAAATTTAAAAACATATAAATCTTGTATTTGATGCACTAGTAGATTCAAAAACATTTTAATTTATAATGACTTTAAAATTATTTTAGTTTCCAAGTTTTTCATGTCTATGTATGAAAAATTGTTTCGTAATTGGAAAATTCAGGGTTGAAAGACCTTTTGTTTTTTCAGTCGAATACGTTTTTCGATTTAAAACTCTTATAAGATAAACCTTATTTCAAATATATCTACGATACACGTTAAATAAAGGTCGAAGAAGTAATTTCCATAACGCTCTCTGCATTTCGACTATAACAATAACTCAAAAGGCTTTTCTATTGCAGATACCAGCATTACTGGACCGGTTCTATGCTTATTAAGATTTCGTCATCATGGAATGGCTGATAAGTGCAACGGTAGCAAGGAACTAGTTGTAGGCCACAATTTTAGCAACCTTCTATGGAAATTGATAATTTCAGTCCTTCCACGTGACTGACATAAAATCTGTTTACAATTTAGCTTCTACACCAAGCTGCAAATAGAAATTTTAGCAACAGGCAAAACCCGTCTATAAGGGCACTCCCCAAAATATAGAAGACACTCCCATGGCAGATACCAGCATATATTGACCGATTTCGCGCTTGTTATTGTCGGTGAGATTTGTGTATTATGGACTTTGCTTTTACAGCTTCTTCTGCCTGAGCTAAATTGTAAAAATAATTTTTATGCCGGTCTCGTGGAAGTACTGAAATTGTCAGTTCCCACAGAAGCTTGCAAAAAGTTTGGCTTATAACATGTTTCTTGCTGCTATTTCAGATATCGAACAGTGCATGCGGACCAGTCCATAATAACAGGGAAACCGGTCCATGTTTGTCAATATCTGCAATAGGAGTATATTCTATACTTGTAAGAGCACCGCATATAGACGAGTTTTATGAATAACAATGATACTGTGTGATTTAGGCATATTACTGTGTGATTACTGTGTGAGGGCTCATCCTTTAGTCATTTAAAAAATCTGATGTGGGCAGCACATGACTTTCCCTGCAGACTTAAATTCATATTTACTTTAGTTCTTGAATAATTCATTAGATTGAGTTTAATTGCACCAAATAACACAAAATTTGCATTTTTAATTCAATTTTTGTTTTTATTTGGTAATTGGACATTTTTCCGATTCCGAAATGCAAGATATCTCAAATATCTTAAGAACGGTTAGTCCTAAAGTATAATGGATTGTGTTATATTGTTTAAAAATTGGGTATAAAACAAACAAGAATTTAATTGATATATTCCAGCATACGTAGTATTTTTTTTTAACTTTTTGGGCGATTTTTGCGAGTCATTTCGTGAAAAATGGTAGGTTGTTATTTTTTTAATCGTACCAAAATCTAATTAGCACCAGAGTGTCCCACAAGTAACTTTTCTAATAAATATTGTGAAATTTGGTCAATTAATATTTTAGCTAGGCATGACATTTTTGCAGGCCATATCGTAAAAAAGGTAGGTTCTTCTTTTCCGAATCGTACCAAATTCTAATCAGCACCAGAGTATCCAATAAGCAACTTATCCACCAAATTTTGTGAAATTTGGCAAATTGGTATTTTAGCTAGAGCGAATAAATGAAATTTTTACAGGCTATTTCTAAAAAAAAAAGCGGATTCTGTTTTTACAAATCGTACCAAAAACTAATCAGCACCTGGGTCATATCCAAGTGACATACCTACCAAATGTTATGAAATTCGGTCCATTAGTTTTTGAGAGTTAGATTGGATACATACATTGCACAGACAGACAGACAAACAGACAGACAGCCAAACATACAGACACACTGACAGACAGACAGGCACACAGACAGACACATACACACAGAAGTCACGCTAAAAATAGTTTTTTCGTATTCTAGAGGTTTCGAAACGTGTAGATTCGTCGAAAACTCGAGTTGCGATTTTCGAAATTATTCCAATACTTCCCCTATACTTTACCATGTATATTGCAGGGAAAGTAAAAATGAAATTGTTAAATTTTTTAAAACTCCTTAAACATACGTAATTATTTACTCATGGTCATTTAAAAATACATTCGTAAAAAATCATTTGAATCATCTGTTATTTTGGTCAGGAATATTCCGAGATATATAAATTTGATCCTAAATACACAAACGAAACCAATTACATTTATCGCAGTTCGTATAATGATACTTAGTCATAGAAGTCATTCATTTCTTAATGGTCGCATCTATTTTATAAAACTGCAATTTGCGACATGTATGTCGTACTTAGGTACAGCATAATTTGTCCTTTGCTCGTAACCTATTCCCCCATGTGCAAATTAAGGAGAATAGAAGATTAAGATCTGAATTATTTAGGCCAAAATGTCATAATAGAAGGACACATTAACGTTTTGAGGTAAGTCTTTTATGCTTTTCTTCATGAACGCATACTTAAGTACATATAAATAATCTGACGACATTGCAGTAATTGAATTTTTCACCGGTTATCAAGGCTGTAGATGGGGATTACTGGGATGTTTTGATGTCGTTCTTAAATACTTAATGTAAGAAAAGCTGGCAAGATTTACTAAGTCTATATTTATGTCTATAGATGGGATTTCTTATTTATTTTTTCTAATGTTTTGACAGGTTAGCAGCATTAAATAGTTCTAACTATTATCTTGATATGTGAGATGTTATTTTATTAACTCGCCTCGGACATCTAATGAGAATGAAATGTAAGAAGTACATTTGATGTGTACAAACTAATGGAAACTCACAACAGTTAAATGATAGTAAAATACAGATTAGTTCACAGTTTTTCTTGCAGTTTTAAATTGGTTCTTCACTATTTCATCAAATATTAATATACTGTGTAGAATCCTGGCAATAAGGAAACTAACACTTTTAAATTTAGCTGCAACCTTTTTAATAAATTTAATTTTGATTAACAATGTATGGTGCTTCCCGTTAAATTGAAAACTGGCTCAATTAGATTATGTCTTGTGATGGAATTTCACTTTTAAAGCCAAGAAAAGGACTTCGGGTGGATTTTAAGAGACTTTACCCCATACCTACGTAGGTAAATTCTCTCAGATTGTTATTGATAAAGAATCTCTATTTTATTTCTGTACAATTCAGGAGAAAAATTCGGTGCTTAAAAGAGACTCTGTTAAATTCGGTTCTCTGGTCCATACTATAAGTCTGATACTTTGAGATTCAGCCTTCTAGCTATCGAAGGTGTGCTAAAGAGTCTTAACATGTAAGTTCCACCCCAGAAACGTGATAGAAAATTCGAGTACTTTAGATCCAATGATCTATACTAAAAGCTTGCAAAGTCACGCAGAAGGATACTGATGGATACAAAATGACTTTATCTAACCTATTTCTTCCACCTCAGGGTGTAAATTGATCCAGATATGTTTTTTTCTGATGGCCGATTCTAAAAGTATACAAAAATTTAGCAGTTAACTAAACAAACAGGCTTGCTTCTTGAGGGCCTGGAAAGTATTTTCCATCATCTCCAACTTTTCCGCTACCGGGGAAGTAAATCGAAAACCCATCTCCAACGGGTTCTATACGGAAATCGATACTATAAATAAAGATACATCCACCTTTAGGTCACTGGGAGGCGTCTGGAGAGATTATAATGTATTTTCGAACTCTCCATTCTCAGCTTCCAGGGAAGTAAATCGAAAACCTGGCTCCATTATGTTCTGCACGAAAATCGATACGATAAGTAAATATTCGTTCTTCTACAGGTCACCGGTAGGTTTCTGGATGGTCTGGAATGTATTTTCGACTCCCTCCTGCTTTTCCCGATCCCCGAGGAAGTCGAGAACCTGGCTCTGTTGGGTTTAGTATGAAAATCGGTTCTCTAAGTAAATATTCTTTCTTATATAGGTCAATGGTAGATTTCTGGACTGTCTGAGAAGTATTTTCGACTATTTTCTACTTTTTTCGCTCTCTGGGGAGTAAAATATGTCTGCAAAAATTCACACTTCTATAGATTAATGGTTGGAGTCTGGGCGATAGTCTGTAAATATAACAATACACGTTGAATAATTTTATAGTCTTAATAATTATATATAAAATAATTATATATAATATTTTATAAATTATGCGTGCCATATCTTGGATCGTACCCTCGAATTTTAAAACTGAAATAAATAAATATATGAAATTATTTGAATAATTGCAAAGCGAAATGAATAAAAGAAGGGGGTAATTAATATTTTCTTTCATTATTGTGCATCCAAATGTATTGATTCAAGTCAAAATTCGGATATGATTCATGCATGAAGTTCCCTAAAAAGTTTGATATTTAGAACGGCTTTATACCTCAATCTTACTTCAAAAATATTCACTAACTGTAATTCCTTATAAAGTAGATTATTATGCCAAATTTCAGCAAAAAATGATTTTGTTTGGATGAAAGCGTGAGACGAAAGCTCATCCTTTTACACGAATGTCTAGTTATCATAATTGGAGCAAAGCCAATTTTTTACTTTCGAATACTTCGATATTTTCATATTCTACTCTGACACAATTCGAAATTTCGCTAAATAAACCTACGCATACTCTCGCTGTCTGAGAATTTGAAATTTAGTGATAAAATTCTGGAAAGCAGTGCATTGTATAAGAAAATCCAATCCATTTAATGACAAGGTGTTTACCTGGCGTTAATCGGGTTCTAAGTAAATTTCCGCTACTTAAACAATACTGATGCGGATAATATCACTCAAATTCTAAATTGTCTGTGTTAAACCAATGTCTTCCCTGAGCTTCTTTTTTCCAAGTGCATCCATGCCAATTATACAACGTGAGGCTAATACGCTTATTTGCTCCTTTAATGCACCGTAATTCCCTACATAAACGCGCTGCAATTTGCCACACATGCAACTTCGATTGCTCAGCTTTAAATATGCGCACACCAAAGGCGATTTCCAACCTAGGACATAATCCTAATTGATGTATGTATCATGTCTGCTGCGGGTTTTCGTCTTTTGTCATCCAGCAAACAGTCCATCTGTTGGTTCTACACCTAGCTGATCCACGGCATTCTATAAAATACATTATAATTTTACAATATTATTTACGTATTTCTTGGGTTTTCTACTTGTTGTCTTCTGCCTGCTTAAAAACTCAGATGCAAGTATTTGCCTTTTCGAATTCCAGCGTACATGGACTCCTGGCTAAGGCTATAATATTTAGATTTAGTCTATGTTTAGACAATACCCTTGTAGGCTTCAAATATTCATTATTTTTAGAATAATTAGAGTTCAGAAAAAACCTCGACAAACTTTTATTATACGGGAACATGAAGTACCTCTGCACCGAATTTCACCGCTGTCCAAGGCTACTATTTTCTACTGCAGACGACACAGACGGAAATACAATCAGACACACATACAAACATATTTCATTATGTAAGATATTTTTCACTGTTCTTTAAAAAATATTTCCATTTCTCGGGACATTACCTATACTAATAAATATTATTTTAAAATTTGGTGTGTGCGATTAATCGATCATTTTGTATAAATTCATTTTATAAAATATTGGTTGTTTATGTCTATTAAATTGGACTTGTCTATAAATTAAGGTTTGCTCGGTTTCAAAGTCTTTAAGTTGCATTTTATTTAAGTGAAAGCCCCTGGCCGTCCGGCTCGTCCAGAGGACTTGGAGCAACAAATGGATCATTATTGGCATTTTATTTAAGTGTCGCTTTGAATTTTCTAACGCTTTTGTACTTATAGATTTAAAAATACCTTTATCTGTATTATTAAAACAAAAGAATTTTCATAAATATCAAACTTTTTACTTAAGCATATCATAATTCAACCAAACAAAGCATTAATAATATTCTAGTACTATTGCAGCTCGTTAATTATGTCTGCTCAAGTTATTGCTATTTACGTATATCTACGAACTTTTGAAATGAGAAAATGATGTAATTGGTTTTAAGTAATACGTCAGTATTAATGTCATTTATAAGCGCATGCAGTATATTGTAATACCGCTGTGACAGGGTTTCAAACATAATTATTTCTCGTCATACAAAATGGAGTATTTATTTAAATTTTGCAGTAACATATGAATGGACAAAGATTAATGTATATTTTAATAAAACTTGTGTTGGTAAACATGGTTAATAAGAGCATTGCGTTTACAAATATGTTTTACAAATTCAGTTATTTAATTTGCTATTTATATATGATAAAGGTTCATAAATGCATTTTTCTCCCCACCACAATACCTTCCTTGTACGTGTAATATTTGTTGCAATGAAAGCAAAACAAAATATGGATATATATAATATCTGAAAATAATTTTTTTAGTATTTATAGTATTATCGAAATTTTACAGCACACTTTGTTACAGATAACTTTGTTTAGAAAGGTTCATGATTGTACATGTTAGATATATCTGTAGTAAAGTGGCCAAGTGGAATAAAATAATGGTAGACGTCCTAGTGGAGCATTTAAAAAGTTAGACAAACGAATTCGGGAATAAATCGAGATTGATGAAGAAAACCAATTTCAGACTTGAACCTTGTTTAATTATTAGACATCCATCTCATGAGCAAAGAAATTGGCAGTTATAATGACACATATTACAAACAAGAAGCGCATTTTTAAAGCCATGTATTTCAAATAAAGGACAGCCATATTTTTGAAAAACATGTGTCTCAAAATCAGAATTAAAAGAACAAGTACTGAAATGCGAGGACAATATGACATAAAAGGGATAACAGAAAACACCATATAATACAAGTAAATAGTCTGAGGCCAATTCTATTGTGTCAATGTCGCCATTGTCAGACAAGTTGAATTTACAAATTTATAATTAATCATAAAAAAACACCATATAGCCCGGAAAATATGCAAAGTTGATCATAAGAAAAAAAATATATTTACAAGAGACATCCATTTCCAATACGCCGAGCTAAAAGTGACCTACACGCCATTGAGAAAGAGAACATGTGATAGCTGGCGCTAACAAACGCTTACCGAACTGATTATGTATATTTTCAGACAGACAGCAAAGAGATTGAAAAATACTCTGAAGCAGATAGTTTAAAAAAACGTTCATAGTACATGTTTTGAAAATGTTAATTTGTTCATAAAGAGACAAGTCGTGAACACATAATAACAACTAGTGCTTATGAAATGTATGCCAGTTGTCATGTTGCTACGAGTATTTACAGTGTGTAGTAAAAGTAAGTGATGCTAAAATAAAAAAAAAAACCTTTGAATAATCCACTATATGGTTTTGTGGAATTCGATATTAATTAATAAATGCACATCAATATATTAAAGATTGATTACTGCGCAAACCTATCGGTAATAGGTTGGTTGCTTAGCCACATCACAATAGTGTTAAATGCCAAACTATTCACAAGTAATGCCAGTAATCTATCTGTGACAGCAGTGATACTTATCTATGAAATATAAATTAACACATGAGTGTGAGGACTAACGTATACACATCACCACCCCTGATGTCTTACTACTCGTCGTATCAATAAAATATGACAGGTATTTTTTTTCTTCCGTATACACTTTTCGTGCATTTCCATGCTCATTCCTGCAAGTTGAACAATTCTTTGCAATCTCGGATTGTTGTCGAATTTGTTATATTAACTGTTTAAAATATGCACTATGGTGGAATTAATCCTTTTATTCGATATGTTATATTACGATAGATACACCAAACGGATAAACTCATGGACTTTTCTTTGCAAAATTATCGTGGTGCTTAAGGCCTTCTCTAGAAACACTTTTATTAATGTATTATATAGTACGAAATGAGTATACAAAAGAAAATTAACGTGCTTAAGATTTACGTCAAAGATGAAGTATGCACACTAATTCTAATTATATGACGGTTCCTTCATAAATTTCTTGTTGTAAATAATATTGGCTCCGGAACATAAACGAAGTATCATTCAAACTAAAATCCACGTACATGATTAAGTATGCATTCCTACTTCGATGCATCGTCGTATCTGACTACGTATATAATCGACGTACATACTTATATTTCTTTATTGAAATTAGAGAACTCTTTCCCATTGCTCGCTACGTTTTGCCACCCAATAATACGCTTTGCGAGACGAGAGGCTTCGCCTCCTACTTGCTGAGATCGTAGAGCTTCGCGAGCTATTTCAAGCCAAACTAATGTCTAAATCGGTAAACTATTTACATCATCGTGCTACTCTATTATTTGTCTATAAATGTACTAAATATCATATTTTTGTGTGCTATAGCTTTTGAGGTACGAGTCAAAGAAATGTGTCGATACGTAAAAATATTTGTCTCTTAAAAAGTGCATAAAAAGTAAAATATATCGTAAACTGCATAGACATTTAAAAAATGACTCCGAGTTGCAAAACATTCAACTGTGTAGGTACCTGCCTTCAAAAATTCGCTGTCTCGCTATTAGTCTATCCAGGACGCGAACTCGTAACTCAAATACTTTGTCTTTGACATTAAATATTTCTTAACCTACAATATATATCGAAAAACGGTTTATTTCAGCGTGTTTTGTACATCTTTATCTACATGTGTTCTAAATTTTATATTTTTGTATGATATAGTTTTTGCGGTACAAAACAGAGAAAAGAAGAATTTGTCAATCCACGGGGGCTAATTTTTAATATTGAGAGATAGGAAATTATTTTTTTAAATGCAAATGATATTATATGCAGATGCAGTGTCGAAAATAAAAAAATCTGATGTGGGCAACACATGACTTTCCTTATATAATGTAATGAATTTACTACTTTTACAGTAAAAAAATAGGTTTTTCATATAGTAGATACTAATATTCTTTTCAAGATATTGAATTTTCGACAATTAGTCGTCATTCTCATTGATTTAGCGTCATTTTTATTCATTTGGCGAGATTTTCGTTAATCTGGCAACATTTAAAAAAGTCGCCAAGTTGGCGACATTCCGCCAAATTCGTCGCCAAAATCTCGCCAAGCGTTATGCACTAAGAAATAAGTTATTCTTACAGCAGATAAATGACTATTGCGTTCAAATACAAAAGTATTACTCAAAGTATCTTTTTTCATGAATGGAACGAGCTAGATCCACGAGAATGATGTCACCCAATTTATCTCATGGTATTACATATGAAAAGTGAACATGTTTCTCAATAGGAAATATATTTTTTTTATTTTATATGACTTTTTGATAATTTTTTGAAAAATGTACAATATCTCGAGAACGGTTCATGTTAGCGTTTTAAAATTAATGTCAATCGTTTTCTAATGAAAATTTACATAATAAATGTCTATTTTCGTAGCTTTATTAGTGGTTTTGATTTTTTGACGATTTTTTCAAAATTTCATTCGAAAATTTAGGGGGGTTCTGAACATTCGATTGCGTATAAAAACAATAGGCTTCCAGTGTTTACGGATTGCGATTTTTGTACCGAATTTGGTTCGATTCGGTCCATTCGTTCGTCAGTTATCGTCTCCACAGACTCACTGACACACACACACACACACACAGACATCACTTCAAAAATGTTTGATTCGTGATCAGGGAAGCTTGAAACGTGCTCTACCGTCGAAAACTCGAATTCGAATTTTCGACCCCGGCACAATACTTTCCTTATACATTATGCATATAAGGAAAGTAAAAATGGGCCAGAATTGGTCGTTTTTTTATTGATCTCCATATATCTTGGGCATTTGCGGGTTTTTCTATATGTACACTACATTCTGATTACTCCAAAATATATAAAATATTAAAAAATTCTAGTTCAAAAATCTTCATACGCAGTCCTTCCTTCAAAATTCACGAGCACATGAAAAAGCCTTATAAAACTCTGTCATTTTGAAAAGTCAAATCTTGTTCAAGTGTCTAAAGTGATTTTCAAATGACAATTCGATATCGAATTCTCATGTGATGTCAATTCCCGTTTCAATACTAACTTACTCGATAAGACGTAGAAAATCAGACATTGTTAAATATAGTAGAAAGCAATGTTTATACCTTAAGAATCAATCTTTTTCAATTTTTACGTCGGTTAAGCTGCATGTAATATTTTATTTTTCCTTTCTTTTGTATCAAACTGGTCATGACTCGCACATAGCTGTGTAATGATGGGCGTATGGATAAAAACGTAGATATATGGATATCATATGACCTTATGACACATCAATATTTCTTATCGATACAATTACGCATATTTATCATGTATAAATATTTCCGTATAAATACTTCCGTACTGTTGCAAAAGAGTAATACGTGAGAGAGTCTGGAGCCTATTTTCCCCCTTCCTGCGTTCGATGGCTTCGAAGACTCGCGAAAAAACTCGATGACATGCGGGAACCTACGGTTGCCAGGATTTCAAGTCAGAAGAAGGGTTTCCAGATATGGCGACATTTGTCGACTTCCCGAATATTCGAGAAGCGTCTCCAAATAACGATTATTCTTAACGAATAGAAATAGTTTCATAAGTTTTTATAGAGAGACTATAAAAGAACTCATCGCTCAGTCGGAGTTCATTTGACAAGATACGAGCTGCAGTGAACTGTGTTTTACGTCAAGCCTTTGAGAAATTATTGCCGTCAGTATTTTGATTCTACGTGTACACCCACGATTCCAGAGAATACGCTCGTGTCAGAAGTGGCATTTCTGGAAATTTGACAAGCCGTTATGGTTCTCCCAACTAGAAAAATGATGGAGGAACAGCTATGTGCGATAATGGGATTTATGAAAGCCGGACAAGAAGCTATGAAATCCGTAGAAGACGAAAGGAAATGCGGACAAGACGAGGTGAAAGAAACAGACGAAAGCAAGGAGAGGGAAAATAGACTCCTGACGAAAGGGAATATTATGCATTCGCAACAGAACCAACAATATTCCTCGATCTGTGATCATATTTTATTTTAGTTATTTATGTTAGTTAAGAAAAATTATAAGGGACGCTTTTATGATGAATATTGACAAATTATATTATTCTTGATAAAAAGTTTTCTTAATGCACTTCCAGCCAGAGTAATTTTAAGTTCTGTGAAGAAGATGTGTATTATCATAATTCGATTTAATGAAAATATTCTTGATAATTGGGGATTTTGTTTATTTAGATCATGTCCAAGCATATAATATCCTGATTTATCTGATACTACGGTATTTGTACTTTTATTCTGATCACGTCTAAATAATTACTATTTTGCTTTATGTTAAAAAAATCACTTATTTGTACATATAATTTTTACATTGTTTGTTA
The DNA here is from genome assembly GCA_951213105.1 of Amaurobius ferox. NCBI lineage: Eukaryota > Metazoa > Arthropoda > Arachnida > Araneae > Amaurobiidae > Amaurobius > Amaurobius ferox. The sequence goes on along the minus strand of OX578134.1, from coordinate 40,890,590 downwards.
AAGTAATAGCTTTATAAATTTAAAGTTTTATTTTATAATCTATTACTTAATTTCTCATTTAGTCTTTATTATTTTTACCTCAGAATTGCAAAATGTAAAATTTAAACAATTTAATTATATCATAAAATTGATGAGGCCGATACGATATAGTTCCGATACAACGAGGAGCGATTTTCAAGCCCGTATTCCAAGCCATATTCTAAGGAAAAGACCGTATTCCAAGCTTGTTGGTCATAGTTTTATTTTTGTTGTAAAGGACGCACCTATAATAGAGCGATAGACTCAATTTTAAACACAATACCGTTTGTAGCTTCTCTATCAATGCAGAACTATGAGAAAACGTGGAGCAGAGCCTCTGATAGTATAACACTATTGTATCGATGGGTCGTATTGATACACAGCATAAGTTTCTTCGTCATTATGGCGGACAATTCTTCATAAAGTGACACGATAACTTAATTAACTAGGAAATAATTAAACATCATACTCAATATATAATTAACTATTTAAATTGTTCCTATGGACTTTTAGTTTCCGCCTATGGATTTTTGGTGTGCTGAAGAATTTTATAGATGCCTAAAAAATACACTATGCTCAATTTTTATATTTAATAAAAATACTTCGTTAATAACAGCAGCAAAGTTGATTAAACGTATCAACCAGTTTCATAGATATAAAACTTTCTTCATCAGGATATAGATGGGTTGCTGATGGTCAGCTGATTGGTCAGCTGATGGACTGATTTCATAAGCATTAAAAAAAAAATCATTCCTATAAATTGATGTAATTTTTTTTTATAAAAAACAACGAAAATTGAAAAAATGAGAAATATATAAACGATTTTAGAAAGCTTTATTTGCTACTTCATTAACTAAGCCCAAACACCGTATGATATAATTACCGTGAAAATACCTCTGGATAAAATATTGAAGAGTAGTAAAATAGAACTTTAAGGAAATCAAACTGTTTCAGGAATCTATATAAGCTAACTCATTTATCTAAGTGTAAATAACAGATGACCAAATTACTTCATACCTACCGATATACGTATAGTACTGTGAAATTCAGAGTAATATAACCAACAACTAATGAAGGTTCCAGATTCGGAAGCTATAGTGAGCTATAGCTCTTCATAAACTAAAGTGAAATAACATTCAAATAAGTTATTTTAAAAATACGAGTACATAAAAGACTGCATAGTTTAGAAGAATATACCAAAAAAGACTGCATAGTTTAGAAGAATATACCAAAAAGTTAAAGGACGTAAACACTTTTGGAAGTTTGATGAAAATATGTCCTCATAAGAAAAAAATTCATTGAAATACCTGTAAATAAGACTCAAGACCTACATGACGTGCTGATTTGTAAATGATACCTGTCCTTTTCTCTGGTAGTGTCTTTAATTGTCTAACTCTGCGTTTACCTGAGCATAATTCTCTACAAACAAGATTTTCGAATTGAGCGAATCAGACGACGTCAGAGAATCAATGAACGCCAGAGAAATATTTATGGTCAGAAGAATATTTATTTAAAATTCTGCTTAAAATAAAACAGAAATAGCTGTTCAATTAGTCTTGATTTCTGGCATGCTTTTATAATCGGTAACAATTGTAACTTTCAGAAAAACCGAGTAATTAAAAATTTCAAACTTTTGTCATAGTTTTTCCATAATAACTAAATTTGTTAAACTGTATCGAAGGTCATATGTTAAGATAACTTTTGGCACAGATGTAATATAATCCATTTTCATTTTTGGCGGTTTTAGGCAGAGATTTTGGCAATCTCTGCTATGATTTGGGCGACACTCCATTTTGGATACCCTTTCCGCGTCTTTTGTTGTCATTTTTTGCCCTTTCGTCACGAAGGTAAGACTCGCAACATTCCATTCTAGCAAAGTTCTTCGCGTCTTTTTTCGCCCTTTGTCCTCTTTTGTTACCCTTTTGTCGTCTTTGTCGCCAACGAAAAAAATCGCCCTTTTGTCGCCAAGGTAAAAATCAGAAAATTATTCTGATTTTCATAGTGTGCTCTATGAGCCAGAGAATACCTGTTGCACAAAGAACGAATGTTATTATTTATCTCCGACAACCAGAGGCACCAGATTCTGGAATGATTTTTAGCTCGCGAGCATAGCGAGTTAAGTCCTCAAAGTGGGCGTAGGCCCATGTTTGAATTCTTACAGATCACCTGTTGCACAGATGGCGACAAAGAACGACAAAAAACGCGGAAAACCTTGTCAGAATGGAATGTTGCGATTTTTACTCTGGCGACAAAAGGGCGAAAAAAGGCGTAAAAAGCCGAAAAGGGACGACAAAAGACATGGAAAGTGTTGCTTAAATGGAATGTTCCACAAATCATAGCAGAAATTGCCAGAATCTCCAAAACTGAAAAAGGGATTATACTACATCTCTTTCTAACTTTTTATATCAGGGGATTCTTCTCCCTGCTCGCGACACTGGTCAACTCCGTAACACGACTTGCGATCATGGTGTCTACAAACGATCAGTGAATGTTTGTCAAATATGTCGATTCTCAGAATTGTGTTTGAAGTGTATTTTGTCCCCACGGTCAAACATAGTTGAAACTTATGAAAATGAGATAGTTTCCCTTGATTCTAGTAGATGGCGCCATTGCACTTGTTTCTTAATTTCGCTGTAAATTCGTTTATCATATTTATGTTTTCAGATCAAAAAATTGAAAAAAAAAGTCAGTTGTGTTCCAAATCGTTACAATAAATAATAATAACGAGACTCAAATGCATACATCAAAATTGGAAGACTTAATAATTTGAATTATTTTCATATAATTAAACGTGTGACAGTGGATTTTAATAAACATTAATTTAAAGTAAAAGCTATTCTTTCATAATACATAAAATAAATACAATTGAAAAAGAGCACCAAAATTCTATTACCTCTATGTACAAAATTTCTAGTTGCAGCATTGGGCTCTTAGAAAATTATATTTAACGTATGTGTGGAATGCACTTTTGACAATAAACATGCACAAATAATTTGAATCAGGTATTTTTAGATGGATATTTTTTAGTCGTAGAAAAGCAAAACGTTTATTAATTAAAATTTTACGACATGTACAAAAAAGAAAAAACACCTGGTACCAAAATATCTGTTTTCATACTTGCCTGAATTTCCTACAGAACATTTATATGTACAAGTAGAAAAACTTTACTCACTAAATATAAAATGATATATTAAATTATATTTGTTAAATAAATTGGTAAATATTTTGCCCAGCTTACAGCTTCTACTCTTCATCAAATCCGTGACTTTTCATTTTTATAATTAAATTGTGTCATCATAGTATTTTTTTATATTTTTGACCACCTCAGAAGACAAATCAACAATTTCCGCTATTTCTGATAAGCACCAGTTTCTAAAAATTTTATTGTGAGACTCTGATAATTTTGTTTCTATAAGCTTTTATAATTTGGTCAGTCTTATCTTCAGTTTAACTCATTTTTAATAAAAAGAATAAATCTAAGAATTTAAATAAATAAAATCCAAAAGTAAAAAATACACATTAAAAACAAATGGGCGAAATAGAAAATAACTATCTTCAATTTACAAAACGGTAATAGGCCCGCGATTGGTCTATACAAATGCCAATCATACTGAGTCCTCAATGTTTGACGGAAAAGTAGGACGCTGCTCTACAAGAAAAATGTCTCACCCCACACTTTGACAAACACGTGTTCAGATGATCAAAAATCAGTGATCAAGCCCCTTGACAAGCATTCACTGATCGTTTGTAGACACCTTTAAAATTACGTAATATGATATTCATCAGCCCCGAAACTCGCTCCACGAACTTTTTCAATTCAAGACCGCCCTTGTGCTCACAATCGGCTTCACCAATTAAATCTTTGCACATACTGAAGTAATATCTTCACTTCAGAAATGTATAAAAAGTGCAATAGTACAAAAACCGAAACGATATCTAAAAATAAGTTTCAGTTAGCAGAAATCCAACAATGTAGGTAGATGCCCTTAAAAATTCGTTGTCTTGTTATTACTAAAATGTCCTAAACGCGACCTTGCAACCCAAATACTTTGATTTTGAAATTAAATATTACTTAATTTAAAATTTAAACCGGTTAATTTTTGCGTATTCTCCTAACATGCCTGTCTCTCTCTCTTCCTCTCTCTCTCTCTCTCTCTCTCTCTCTCTCTCTCTCTCTCTCTCTCTATATATATATATATATATATATATATATATATATATATATATATATATATATATATATATATATATATATATATATATATATATATATATATATATATATATATATATATATATATATATACCAACTTTCATATTTTATGTGCTACAGTTCAATACGAGACGGAGAAATTCGACGGACGCACAAAATTTGCCAAACAGCAGTAAAAGCGTCAACTACATTTTCAATAGGGAGAGATAAGATAGTTTGTGCCCTACTTAAATCATCTTCTTTTATGAAAAATATATATGATGGCACATGAATCTCCTTTATTTCGGATAATTGCGCATTTATTGCATTATATATACATTATATCAAATTTATAAAATGACATTTAATAATTTTCACACTAATCTTTAATTACAATGGGATTGTAATACTTTTGAATAATTATTTATGGCTGAGAGATTAACTGAAAGCATTTTGCACAATTCTTGAAGGTTGTGCATGCTTTCGTGTTCTGATTAGGTGATTCTCTTACTCAAATCAATCAAAGATTTAGTGAAATTACATCGATGAATCTACAGCAAACTGCGAAATGTAGCTTTCTAGTTTAACAGAATTTATTCCATTTGTTATATATTTTGCATATGCATTTGGCATATCTAAAATTGTGGAATGTTGTAAATTGTATGTTAAACGTTTTGTTAGTGGCTCAGAAAAATTCATGTAGAATTTCCTTGGATATAGTAATTTTTGTCTCGAAGAAATGTGAGGTTCCTTGGCGTACTTAGGCCATAGGTATTCCAGCTAATTCATTGTTATTCTAGACATCTATTGGATAAGGTTTTGAGTCCCGCCTGATGTGTTATACTTCCTATTAATGCCACACCTGTAGTCAACTGTAGTCAAAACGTTGGTGTATGGTATAAAGTTAGAAAGATTATATAAATACTGACGCCTTGAACAAGAACGTCAGATAAGAACAATTTAATATGTGTTTTGAAATCTATCATAACAATATTTTTAATTTGTTGTGCAAAATGTATGAATAGAACTTTAACATAAGTTTTATCAACAAAAGTTTTACGCGGATGATAAACATTTTCCTTTTAAAATATCATTTGAAACATATTTTCTTGTATTTCTTACGTTATAAAACATTATTTACTGTCTTACATTGAAGTGCAAGTTATAATACATTTCCTTAAAAAATTGTATTAAAAAAGTGTATTTACACATGGGTTCATTCCAATACGCAAATAAAAATATGAATATGAATTCCTTTTCTTGGAACTGTACTAATAAGACCATGTATTTTTTTCTTCGAATCCGCAGAATAAATACTTCGCTAAAAGAATTACAAAATGTATTCAGGCAGCTGTAGGTGATCAGAATAAATTATTTTTTTTTCCTTTTACGAAACAAAATATTGAATAACTAGATATATAATGAGGAAAGAATTATTTCTCATACATGTTTTCCTACTCCCTCATATTATAAAACAGAAAATTTTGATACAATTCCGAACACGTCTGAATTGGTGTCGTCTTTGCACGTGTAAGTACCACTGTGAGGTGCGGCTACAGAAAATGGAAGGAATGTCCATTCTTTGAAAGATTTATTGTGCGAAAGAATACACAAAATAGATACAGGCAGATTTTTTTTCCTAATTTGCAAAGCAAAACTATATTTGATATTCAAGATTCCAGTAATATTCTATGAAGAAAAAAAAGATAGGTTTCAAAGAAAAAAATCTGATGTGGGCAACACATGACTTTCCTTATATAATGTAATGAATGTAGTTTTACAGTAAAAAAAATAGGTTTTTCTTATAGTAGATACTAATATTCTTTTCAAGATATTGAATTTTCGACAATTAGTCGTCATTTTCATTGATTTAGCGCCATTTTCATTTATTTGGCGAGATGTTCGTTAATTTGGCAACATTTCAAAAAGTCGCCAAGTTGGCGACATTCCGCCAATTTCGTCGCCAAAATATCGTCAAGCGTTATGGACGAAGAAATAAGTTATTCTTACAGCTGATAAATGACTATTGGAGTTCAAATACAAAAGTATTACTCAAAGTATCTTTTTTCATGAATGGAACGAACTAGATCCACGAGAATGATGTTACCCAATTTATCGCATGATATGACATATGAAAAGTGAACATGTTTCTCAACAGGAACCATTTTTCTTATTTTATATGACTTTCTGATAATTTTGTTGAAAAATGTGCAATATCTTGAGAACGGTTTATGTTAGCGTTCAAAAATTTATGTCAATCGTTTTCTAATAAAAAATTACATAAGAAATGTCTATTTGCGTAACTTTATTAGTGGTTTTGATTTTTTGACGATTTTTTCAATATTTCATTCGAAAATTTAGGGGAGTTCTGAACATTCGATTGCGTATAAAAACAATAGGCTTCCAGTGTTTACGGATTGTGATTTTTGTACCAAATTTAGTTCGAATAGGTCCATTCGCTCGTCAGTTATCGTCTCCATATGCTCACTGACACACACACACACACTTACTCACACACACACACACACACACACACACACACACACACACACACACAGACATCACTTCAAAAATGTTTGATTCGTGATCAGGGATGTTTGAAACGTGCTCTCCCGTCGAAAACTCGAATTCGAATTTTCGACCCCGTCACAATACTTTCCTTATACATTATGTATATAAAGAAAGTAAAAATATAATACTACCAGTATTTAAGCATGTGAAAGACAGAAGAAGTACTGCTCTGAAATATTAAGTTATATTTTTTAATAATGACTCTTAGCGTTAAAAATGTAGTCTTAATGGGATATTGATCCATATTGGTCCTGTCCAGCAGTCGTTACAACCCAGTAGTCGATGCCACAAGTTGTGAAAATATATGCCAATATATATATATATATATATATATATATATATATATATATATATATATATATATATATATATATATTACTGAGATTTTCGTAGATTACAAGATAAAGCAGTGAATTTGTAGAAGATTACCCATGCTACGTGCAATATATTAGTTTCAAGAATGCTTGCCAAAATATACCAATTGCATAACTTGAAAATATCAATAATAATAATGTTTAAATCTGAAGACAGTAATTGATATTATCTAGTCAAAAGTTTAATATCAATGACATGTATTTTATATACATATCTTTATTATTTAGATCTGAAAATATTTCATAAAAATCGTCTGCAGCACAAACACATTCGATTTAAATCCGTTGCAAAGCGACATTATTTCATTTTCTTGAAATAAGTTTGTGGAAAAAATATCATTCGAATTATGCTATCTCTATGGAAGGTTTAGCGATAGTTTCATCAATTTCGCGACATTTTAAAAAATCTCCAAATTTATCGCCAAGCGGGACTATAGAACTGATAGTCCCACTTGCCTGCAAATTGGCGAAACATCATCACAATACTATCCCCTAACAATACACAAATAATTTCATTTATTCAGGGCATGTTTTATCAATTTCAAGATATTTTTATGGATTTACAGACATTTTTATCAATTTGGCGACATTTTAAAAATTCGCTAAATGTGTTATTAAGTAGGACTGTTGGACTCACAGACAAATGCTACCGAAACATCCTTTCAGTTCTATCTTCTAAAAAAAATTCATTTCATTGATTTAGCGTTGTTTTTATCAATTTGGAGACATTTCCATCAATTTGGCAACGTTTAAGGAAAGTTGTCAAGTTAGCGATATTCCACAAAATTCGTAGATCTGAATTTACAGATCTGAAGAATAAAACATACTGATCCCGTTTGTATATACTAAATGAAAACACTAAAATTGCATTAGAAGATATAACCGGTCTATTCTTATTCTGTTTCAACAATCGGCTAAAACAGTTTATTAGCTAAACACAATTTATGAGTTTATTAGCTAAATACAATTTATGAGTTTATTAGCAAAACACAATTTATGAGTTTATTAGCTAAACACAATATATAAGTTTGAAATCTCTTTGCCAAAATATATTAAAGTGATGTACGCAGTCAGTTGTTGTTGTTGTTGTTGTTACTTATGACCTCCTGTTCGGAACATAGCACGCAGTCCGTAATTAATAAAATGAAAAGAAAAATCAAACCGTTCATTTATAAGACACATTTTGTATCCATTTATTAATTTCCTTATATGCATATAATGTATAAGGAAAGTATTGTGACGAGATCTAAAATTCGAATTCCAGTTTTCGATGGATAGCACATTCCAAGCATCCCTGATCACGAATCGAACATTTTTGAGGTGATGTCTGTGTGTATGTGTGTGTGTGTGTGTGCGCGCGCATATGTGTGTGTCAGTGAGACTTTGGAGACGATATCTCACGAACGAATGACACGATTTGAATAAAATTTGGTATAAAAATCACAATCCGTGACTACTGGAAGCCCATTGTTTTAAAACATAATCGAATATTCAGAACTCCCCTAAATGTTCGAGTGAAATTTTGAAAAATCATCAAAAAATCAGAACCTTTAATAAAGTTACACAAATAGAAATTTCTTATGTAATTGTTCCTTAGAAAACGATTGATATAAACTTTAGAATGCTAGCATGAACCGTTCTCGAGATATTGCACATTTTTAAAAAAAAATTATCTAAAAATCCCATAAATTAAAAGAAAATATATTAACTGTTAAAAAACATGTTCACTTTTTATATGTAATATCATCCGATAAATTTGTTGACATCATTCTCGTGGTTCTAACTCGTTCCATTCTAGGGAAAAAATACTTTAAGAAATACTTTTGTATTTGAATACCAATAGTCATTTTTCGGCTATTAGAGTAACTTATTTCTCCGTCCATAACGCTTGGCGAAATTTTGGCGACGAATTTATCGGAATGTCACCAACTTGGCGACACTTATTTTAAGTGTTGCCAAATTATCGAAAATCTCGCCAAATGAATAAAAATGACGCTACATCAATGAAAATGGCGACTAATTGAAGAAAATTCAATATCTTGGAGAAGCTATAAATATCTATTAAAAGAATAACATTTTTTAAACTGTAAAAGTAGTAAATTTATTGCATTACATAAGGAAAAGCATGTGCTGCCCACATCAGATTTTTTATTTTTCAAATAGAAAAAATATTAATAATAATTAACATACACATTTGTTTTAATTGCGTTACTGGGAAATATGATATAAGAAAGAATATTTCTCATAAAATACGGATAATTAAAAAATTATTTTGATTTCTTAATACTTTTCATTATTGAGTAACAGCCTGCGAAAAATAAACCATGGTGATAGAGTTTCCATTTCTATTCGTGTTTCGAATCTGCGATTTTCAACAGTGACTAATAAGCTCAATAAACTCCTACCAAACTCAGAAATATAATATTTTTCAAATAAATTTGCGAAAAAAATATCATCTGCATAATGCTGTCTCTATGGAAGGTTTAATTGTTTCCATTTCAATTCCTGTTTGAGCCTGCGATGTTCAAAAGTGCGATTTTTAAATATGCTCAACAAACTCCAACGAAACTCAGAGATATAATTTTCTTCAAATAAATTGGTGGAATAAATATCGTCTGCATAATGATATCTGTATGGAAAATTAATTTGTTCGTTTTTAATTAATATCTCAACAACCCCCGGTCTTAGAAACTCGAAACATGGATTAAATCTTAAGTGGGGCTATGTCAGGGCAATCCATTAAATTTCATCAAATTCGGTTTGGCCGTTCCCAAACAAACATATAATATATAGACAAACATACAAATAGCACACAGATTTTCAGTTTTATTTATCTAGACAAGTTGATTATGGAAATTGAATATTTTTTTCTGTTCTTTCGTGTTAATTGTTTATTTTTCTTGAATTTAGTTCCGGTTAGTGTTTCGTATATTTTCCTTTTTGCTTTTTTTATTGTCGTACTTTGATATTTGGTTATTAGGCTTTTCGTTTGGCTGCTTCTTTTAAGAGGGTTATTTTTATATGTCTTTTGTACCTAATTATGTGTTTTTCTTTTGGTGTAGAGTTTAGTGGTTTTTATCGGTTTTAGCTTTCTTATTCTCTTGTCCTGTCTTCCATGTTGGTCGTTTAAGGGTTGGATGGATTTTTGTTTATCTTCCTGCTCTTGTTTTGGGGTTTTATTTATTATTTGTTTGCTGTTTGCAAAAATCTGCCCCTATATTTTCTAATAAATTTATGAAAAAAAATCATGAAAATTTTAATTGTTATAATAAATTCTACAAAATAATAAATTTTTATGGATAATCTATCATCAAAAAACTAATGACACACATTTCAGAACGTTAACATGAACCAGTCTCAAGATATAGCTCCTTTTCAGATAAATTTATCAAAATTATTATATAAAATTAAAATGTGATAAGATAGAGCCAACATGACGACTTTCTAAAAATGTTGCCAAATTGACAGAAACGCTTAATTCACGAAAACGACACCAAAATTGATGAAATTTCAATATTCACTAGTAATTAAAATAATTCAGTATACGGGTTATATTATTTAGTACAAGCAAGCAATTTATATATAATTGTCAAGTTAGATTTGTGCGAAATAGATATAGTTTTACGCATTGCTATCCAGAACAGCGCCATATATTAGTAAATAAACAATTCATTAATTGTTAACAACACCATGACGTTTATCTTCTACGTCTTTTGTTTGCTCTGAAGTAAGTTGAGTCATCGCCTTATTTAGGGAGGAAAATCACGTAGTGTCGACATCAAATATTTTAAATATTTCACTACATATCTTATTTTCATTTTGTGTCATTACATATCATACAATTTGCATCTAAGTATCTCATTCACTTATTATCCGTCATTTAAAAAATATGCATCCTAAATTTTGAAAAATTGACCAAACACATTATGAAAATAAAAATAAGAAGACACTGCTATTTTATTCTTATTTAATCTGCCATTCAATAATACACACCCTATTTCTGCCAGGGTTAAACTCATTTTATGTACAACCAATAATATTTTTTGTGTTTTTCTTTCAGTCTCTTCCAGAAAACTAATACTACTGTAAGATATTAACTATATTTTAGCCAGAATCCCTACTTAAGCTTCTCATATCCAATATTCTCGACAAAATATATTTTATGTTTTTGCACCGTAGAAGACTTTAGTGTTCTCATAAAGTTGGATATATTGATTCATATAAACATGTGTATATAATATAATGGGTTACATAATACTTTTTAAACCTTATATATATATATATATATATATATATATATATATATATATATATATATATATATATATATATATATATATACACACACCTGTCCCCCCGATTTACACGGAAGATAGGTTCTGCACAAAACCGTGCAAATTGAAATCTTGGATTTTGCTAAGTAAAATCGTGTAAAACGAAACTAACCCCAAAATGTGCATGATTCTCTCTCAGTCATTTATTTAAGTAAAACAAAAGTAAGACATCTGAGAAAACTTAAAATTATACTTAGTTTATAAAACAACAAATATATGAATGTAGTAATGTAACATATTTAATTTATTTTACATTAGGAACAAAGAACACAAGAACAAAGAGACCCTTAAAAATTAATTATAAGTTTAATCACTGTCATATCTTTCATGTACTATCAGACTTTTCCTTCTGATAGGTATGATGGCACTTTCACCACTTGAGCTTCCTTGATGCGATTCTGGCTCAATGGTTGACGAATTAGGCAAGATCTCGGGTTGGCAAGACTTTGTCATGAAATCATTAATTAACAATTGCGTAGGGGTTTTTTTTTGGTAAATCTTTATAGACCTCTTCATATTGATTTAAGCATTTACGAAGGTCTCGCTGAAATCGGTGAGCTCGATCAACATTTGTGTCATATTGTAAGAAATGGTTGCCCAATTTTCTTCCCAAACCAAGTCCTTCGCTGATGATTCTTGCTGTGAACGCAACTGGTTCAGATTGCTCTTCATCAGAATCATTGTCTTCATCATGTTTGTTTGTTTCACGAATCATGATAATAAATCATCATTCAATTATTCACCAGCCATTATTTCTTCAATATCTGCCTGAGCTAAATCTTCAAAACCTTCTCCTCCTATAGTATGGATCAACTCAGTGATCTGAGAATATTCATGCTCTATTGGTGATTTATCCTTTCTACTTTCAACAACATCCGGCCATATTGCTTTCCAGCAGGCGTTGATCGTTGATTGTTTGATCTGAGTGTATGACAGTCCAACATGCTTAACACAATATGAAATTGTAAATTTCTTTCAAGCATCCATCAGAGTAAGAGATTCATCATTCTCCATTTGTTCTAAGATATACCTGAAAGTTTACTTGATGTACAGTGCTTTAAAAGGCGAACTTATCCCTTGATCTAACGGCTGTAATAAGGAAGTTGTATTCTTTGGTAAAAAAGCTACTTTTACATTTTCGTGTTGTAATTCTGCAGGATGACGTGGTGTATAATCAATTAATAGAAGAGCCTTAAAAGGCAATCCTTTTTTAGATAAATTATTTTTGACATCTGGAACAAAGAAGTTATGGAACCATTCATTGAAAGTTATGGCAGTGACCCATGCTTTTCTATTAGCCATCCAATAGACGGAAAGGTTTTTGATATTTATTCCTTTGAATGATCGTGGTGATTTTGATTTGTTAATCACCAATGGTTTCATCATATAATCGTCAGAAGCATTGCAACAGAAAATAACTGTTATACGATTTTTCGCTACTTTATGACCACTAGCTGATTTGTGGGGTTTGGCTATAAAGGTTCTTTCCGGCATTTTTTTCTAGAATAATCCGGACTCGTCAGCATTGAAAACCTGATCAGAAGTGTAGGAGTTAGCGGCAATGATTTCAGCAAGTTTTACCGGGTATTGTTGTGCCGCATCCGAATCAGCAGATGCACTTTCACCTTTCATTCTCAGATTATGTAAAGAATGTCTTTGTTTGAATTTCTCGAACCACCTATGGCTTTCGGAAAAAGATACCTTCTTTTTATCGGACGAAGTCGACGGCGACTAATTCTTAAGTGATTGATAAATCTTCAAAGCTTTATTTGTAACAGCATTGGTATCGATCAGGATTCGCTTTTGAGTTTGGTCTTCTATACATATCACTAACAAGGATGTCTCCTGACCGACCCCACCGATTTTAATGAAACAAATACTATGAATAGTATTGGTCTGTCACAACATATTGTGTAAGTACCAGCGGCCCTATAGCAATAGAAACGACACAATAAAATATTGAAAAACATAGTTTTCCTCGCCAAATGTAACCCTACTGTAGAAGTCGGCGCCAACGTTGGAGTACAGGATACCTCACATTCCCCGAGTACGGAAACAGTGCATCGGCTCGTTTGCTTTGTTCTTCGATTCGCTTACTGTTTGGTAGTACTGCACATTTTGTATTTCCAGCGACATTTTTTTATAGTTTATTCCCCTTTACTGTTTGTTTCATTGCAAGCTTGTTGCATGATTTTCTGTTTTTTTACACTATCAAGGACTTATAGAACAGTGTGTTTACACTATCTGAATATTTTTTACTTTTGCAATTTCGCATTGTTGTTTATTTTTTTTTTTCGTAATTTTGAACTCCGTTAATTTGAAATGACTAGCATCAACGTATGTAACGTAATATGGATGCTTCGTCAGGAATATACTTAAAATGATTTTCAAATAACTACTTTCACCCAAGAAGAAAGAGATCTGAAAAACAGAATCAATGAAGTCATACATGAATATATTACTTCGATGCAAATTGCGGGGATTGAGGAAGAATCCTCTGATTACGAGCTTGAAGACGAAAACGATCCAGAATATATTAGTGCTGATGCTAATTTGGGTTCTGATGAAGGTGACGTACAAATACAGAAGATAAGTTTTGAATATAAGGAAGCTGCAGTGCAATATTGGAGAAATACAAGTAAACGATCATGTCGCACTCTACGATCTGTACAACATCGTGTTAAATTAGTAAAAAATCTGCACCAGTTAAAAAAGGTGTTTTAGGTGATCGCGGATACAAATTGAAAGCCATTCAAGATTTTGTATGCGAACAATTCCAGGAAATAAGACAAAAATTCATCGTTGTACATGATTGTGATTTAAAGCGTTGGACCTGTTCTAAAGCTATTGATTTAGGAATAAAATTCTCGGCATCGCGAAAAAGACTAACCACATTTAAGAAAAAGTACCATATTGTCAGCAGGAAAATAACAAAAACCATGTCGCCTCGGGAAACAGTCGAACAGATGGATATAAAAAACTCTGCATAAGCTTTCGTAAACGATGTTACTTCTTTTGTCAAACATTCACATTTTAGCGATGATCAGGTTTTCAACGCCGATCAATCGGGCTTCAATAAAGAAATATATTCTGGACGAACACTCGCGTTTTCAGGATAAAAACAAATTAAAAATATTGTCCAATCTATACATTCCACAACCCATTCATACATAATAATGCCAATAATTAGTAAAAGTGGCAATCTGTTATCTCCACTACTCATTGAACAAACTCCCTGAACTCCCCTCCTACTCCCTGAACAAACGGGAAAGTTTGGTATCAATGTGGAAAGGAATATGTTTCAAGCAAGCAATATTTATACAATTGCAACCAAATCAGGTAAAATGGGATCGCAAGAGTTGCGTACGTGGTTGACGGAAATTTTTTTCAAAATCACTCCACAGGAAACAGTACTTTTGGTAGATTCTTGGTCTGCATTTAGAAAACAATTTAATTAATAATTGTATTGCATTCCATCTGATTAATAATTGTATTGTATGCATTTACTTAACATTCCTCCTAAAATTACAGCTCTCATTCAACCGCTAGATAAGTACGGATTTCGATTATGAAAGAACTTCGTGAGAAAATTTTCAGATGTGGTTATGATTAAGCAAATCAACATTCATTTATACAAAAGAGACAGTATTTTTAAATTTCAAGCGATTACGCACAATCAATTTTCTTCTCCACGCTTTATTGATATGTGGAAATATTCTTGGTATTCCTTTGGATACACAGATTCACGCACAGGACGTTTTCAAACTTCGGTTGATTTTGTTTTTCCTACATCAGATATTTTTCATTGCTCTTTGGCCAATTATTCTTTCCAAAGGTTTGCAAAATGTAGTTGGTGTTGCATATATTTCTGTTTCGAACAATTCTTTACTATTCCTCACCTCTGCAATACATTTATTCCATTAAATAATAAGCCTGTTAACGTTATACTAATTTAGGTCGTAGTGGCACCAAATTGGATTTGTCCTACAGATTAATTTATGACAAGTTTACAAAAAGTGAGACTTCAAAAGCTGATGAGTTGTATTAGTAGGTACTGTCTTGTTAGTGTCCACTGTTTGGTATTACTATTGATTTTGTTAAAAACTGCACAAGGGCTTTCCTCCTGCTGGGAGAAGTGCCCAAGAGGGGGTAAAGCGGGACTTTCTAAAGATCTTTCTTCGCATTAACGTTATATGTGGAGAACACCACTCAAAACGTTGTGCTGTCTGATCAATCGAACGCGAGAACACAAAATCTTCTAGTGGTGTTGTCTTACTTACAAATGCGACGCTCGTATTCACAGGATCTAGGCATTAACATAATTTTTATAGTATTATATCTTCAGAGGTTTTCAGCTTTCACGATTGTCAAAACAGTAATCATAATGAATAATCGCCAAATCGGGATAACGTATAGATTCTGGTAACCCAGAACTAATTTTCAATATTTTATTGTGTTGTTTCTATTTCTATAGGGCCGCTGGTACTTGCACAATGTGTTGTGACAGACTAATACTATTCACAGTAATTTTTTCATTAAAATCGGTGGGGGTCGGTCAGGTGACCTTCCTTGTAAGTAGGGTTTGACTTTTGAATGTTTGAATCCTATGGAATGGATCATCATTTTTCAAGCATATTCTCCTTATCGATCTACATATCAAGTATACTTTAACTTTTGAATAATTGAATCCTATGAAATGGATCCACATGTTTCAAGTAGGTAATAAAATATCAAATTAACTTTCATGTCTAATGCAGTTGTGTAACTTCTTTACAGTCGTGCAACAGCATTAAGCAGGTGCATAAAACAGAGTAAGACTTGACATTTACGCAGAATATCTTAATTAGTCAAAAGAGAAAAAATAACATTGAAAAAAAATGTAGACGCAAAAAATTAAAAAAATGCTTATTAAACTGTTCTGGTATATATTTAGATGATCTTTTAATACACATCAAATATAAACTTAAACACTTTAACATAAAGTGATAGAAACGCATAACACCGAGTCAATTATAATTGAAAATATAAATATAATAATAATATAAAATGTTTGATAGCTTTTAGGTAATTTTAAGTCAGGCAATACAACAGCCAAAACAAGGTGAACAAGGAACTGAGTCATGTTACGCCACGGTTGACAGTTTTGCTGAGAGAGCCTTACGACCAATAAATCCATGACATCATTAGCTGGAAAAATCACGATAACAACATTGGGCTAAACCGATGCATTATGGGCAAGATTAGCACAAGCTCCATAACCTCCATCACAAAAGGGGGATTCAAAATGGATGCATCCTGAAATCGTCCAAAAGAGGCCAATGAGAGTCGGGAAAAACAATGCCAATGAAAATGGGAAGGTGTGGTTCCCCGAAACAAGATTAAATTAAATATACATATTGGCAAGAGAAGGTAACTAGAGTTCGATTGAGGTAGTCTCTTAAAAAGGCAACAACAGTAAAAAAATGCTGGTGGTGCCACGAAAATAAAATGCTCTTAAATAAGAGATAAGCATAATGTTTTTGCTGATATATCAACTTAAGATTTGTGCCTAGTCAACTCGCAAAGCCATGTGCATTGATGCAGTGCAACTGTACAAAGAAGTGTATACCAACCAATTTTACAAGTAGTCGAATGTACTCCTCGTAATGCTTCAGTCACAGTTTAGGTCTCATTTGGGAACCTCCTGGGTTCCTTTTATAAATGATTCAACCAGCAAGTATATTGAATCAATTAATTAGTAAGAGTTCTTGTATCAATGTATGTAATAATACAGTGTACTCCTTGTAATGCTTCGGTCATAGTTTTGGTCTCACATTCTAATCACTTGAGTCACTTCTATAAATAATTATGTGATACCGAGGTTTTAAACGGTGTTTATAAAAGATGGTTTTTAAAAGATCATAAAAGATCATAGTAGTTTGATTAATAAATACCAAGACGACAAGGAGGTGACGACTTGGGCTAGACTTGGTGTGATGGACGGACAACGATTCATGGTGGAAGCAATGATTTACGATATCACGTCATATGATGTTCCTGAACTCGAGGCATTCAAGTGACCGATTAATGAGGAGTTGATGCAGCGGGCAATAATGTATTGTCCTTAGATGTTATCCAATGGAAGCCTTGACCAATCATGTGGTCAAGCATGGCGAAGTTCCAAAGTACCTTGTGAGGAGAAGAGTAATGACATAGTGATAATACAATGAGGGCACATAAGAATAAAAAAGAAGCTGTTCGAAGTGTCTGAATGTACAAACATTTAGCTAAGACCGATTAAATGGGAAATGAGAGTGCGGCAGTATCAAAAGAATAACCGATGTCGTAAAAATGTTCAATGAGACCTCAACGCTTGATGAACATTGAAAAGAACTAAGTTATATATATATATATATATATATATATATATATATATATATATATATATATATATATATATATATAGCAGTTATGAGGAAACATATATCAAATCTGAGTCTAAGTCACACTACAATGTAACCTCGGATAACACACTCTCTGCCAGTAGAGATACAGAGATTAATTAATATAAAATCAGATAAGAACATGATGTTCAATATTAATGTGAAATTTAATAATAAGAGTATTTTCAAGTTGAATATAATAAATATAATAAAAATTAAGTTGGAGGGAATAAAAGGTATATTTTTTGTCTCCTCAGTTAAATAGTTCAAGATATGTCTATTAATCAATTATTTTATTTAAAGATAACACCGGACAACAAATAAAATAAGTGGTGGGTTATCATAAAGGTAATGTACTATTATTTTAAAATCACGATCACTCACCCCATTAAATATATAATTAGTCACCACAAATCCAATCGGCGAGTTTCTTGAATCAATTAAAAAGGATTCTTGTAATAATGCAGGTAACAATGTACGTGCTGATATCAAGTATTTGGTGTTGACGACCGCACAATAAGCAAAAAATCGGTTTATAGATGTTAGTATCTGAATTGGAAGTGTCTTCTAGAATTAAACGTATCGCAAAATCATTCAGCTTAATTTTAGAGTGTTATTTTAACTGTCTTTTACAGACTTAAATACTGCTCATGGCATATAACCTTTGTGTTATGATGCCGTCGTATTGCAAACTATACATGACTGGCTGCACCTATATTGCCAGTTTAATTTCCTTTTCACTCGGGCGTTAACAAACTGGCGGCATACCTCTAATTCGAATCTGCTTAACCCATTGCCGTGTGATATAATGTATAAGTCATACGATATTCGTTTGAATCCACACAACACATTTTGATCTGAAAAACATATACGTCACTACATTCGAAAATGTAAAGAGAGAGAAATGTAAAGAGAGTTCAAAAATGTTCGAAAGAGTGGATGTAAAGTAGTGAAGTTGAATTTTGCAGTGGAAACTCGAAATAGTCCGTTTTTAACTGCAGTATATTGGGTTTCCTAGAGGAAATGTGGTATAATCATAAAATATTAAATATTTTGAACTGTATTCAGCCTCCTCATTCCTAATAAGACAGTTAATGATTCGAGGGAGTAATAGCGTTTGATTAGAGTGGTTTCCGCGAATGAACGAATATCATGCTTATGCAACTTTAACTTTGTACTTTAACAACAGTTTGAATAATAGGATTAACGAACGTCGGTAAAGCATTACAGTTTTGTATAAAATATAAAATAATGGGGAAAATGGTGCACAGAAAATTGATGTTTCTAAAATTCTGTTGCAATGGTGTTATGTTATAGATTATATTTTTAATAATTTTCAGGAATTTTATTTATAAAAAAGCATGTTCTATGTAATATCCATTATATGTTTGAATATAATGAGGACTCGAATTTAATTGAACAATTTATTTTTATTAAAACAATTCTGAAAAGTTATAATTATTTATATAATTATACATATATTGAGCTGAAAGTGATCGAAATAACTATAGATTCAAATAAGAGGTACACGAAACGAAAAGATATTAGGATTATTGACATACATTATAATTTATAATCATTTTTATGTCGTAACAATTGTTTGCAACATGTAGTAACAATTGTATGCAACATGTCGCAACAATTTTATTTATATATTTCGGAAATCGTTTTTTTTAAATAATCAACTTTCATTAATTGTTATGTTTGATATATATGCCATCACTCTCATTTGGTAGATTTCAAAATATTTATAGAAATCCTAAGATATTTTTGGTTAAATTAACATATTAAATAGGGTTTTTTGTCAATTTAATGAATTATTTTTTCATATAGAATAACTTAGATAAATACAGGAAGGTTTTTGTAATAATAAAGCTACTAATAATAATATTTTTCAGTATACATTTGTATGTTTAATATCTTTGTAAAGATAATAACAATATTATTTTCAGCAAAATCTCATAAATTATTTCAGAGACTCCTAATAAATGTAGAACAAATAGGCGGGTTCTGTGGATTCACACAAATCAGTGTCAATTTTCTAACTGTAAACTAATTTAAATCTCACACATTTCTTTTAATTTCTTTAATTTCAAACAATATATTTTCTCTAATAACGGTTATATCTGCTTTGTAAATACAATTCCCTTTCCATTCCAACGTTAACGAAATGCCATAATGTCTTCAATGCATCTCTTTACATCATTGTTGTCTGGTATAATAGCGCCCACACAATTTAGGCTTTAATATTCAAATATAATGCATACATGCCTCAAATGTATAGTCATTAGCTCATTTGAAAATCCATATAGAAAGTGTAATAGTGTGATGAAAATTTATTAGTAGAAACTAAGAATTCCTTTGCAAATAAAATACACTTGATTTCTTCAAGAAAATGTGATGTGAACCTCAAATAATAACTATTCTAAATTATTTTTATCATATTCATTTCTAATTAGATAGTATGACGTTTAAGTGAGTAATGACTCTTTAATGAAATGCATTGTAATGTGTATTGATATATCTAGTATATTGTAGTTTATAAAGCAATAAGTAGATGCTGCCTTTGCAAAAATGAAAAATCTGATGTGGACAGCACATTATTTTCACTACTTAATGCAAGTAATTTACTTTTTCCAATGTTAAATAATGATGGACAAGATCCATGGCAGAATGTTTTCAACTTTGAAAATTACACTAATATTCGGCGATTTCCCGGATGACAGCATATACCCGTATATTTATTTTCAAGTACAAAATTAACTTATATTTAACTTGACAATTAGATATATTGCTATCATCTGCTAAAAAATGCACTCAATTATATTATGATATGTTAATTATTAATTCATGAATTTGGCGCTACGTTTAAGTGTCTTTTTGTGAATTTTACGACATTTTCGTCAATTTGACACTACATTGAAAAATTTCCCGAGTGTACTATATTTCGTTAAATTAATCTTAAAGGCAGCCAGATTTATTGATAAGTATTACACATTTGATTATATGTGTTACCATACATTTTTATGTATTGTTTTAGATGCATTTATTTGAAAACGTGCAATATCTCGAGAAAGGTTAAGTTAGCATTATAAATTAATTTAGTCTCATTCGTTTTAGAAGCAAAAATACATATAAAATATTAACATTATAGAATGTCCCATATTTTGTAGGATTTTAAAAAAATCATTTGAAAATTTGGGGTCTTTTAAACTTTTGATTGTTTTTAATTTCAATAGGATTTCAGTATTGATGGATCGTAATAATCGTAACTAAGTTGCGTTCGAAACGCTCCTACGCCTGAGAGATGTCGCATCCACAGTCTCACGGACGCATACACATATATACACACACATACACACATGCATCCCTTCTGAAACGTTTGATTTGAGTTTAGGGTTGCTTAAAATGTGTTCCTCCGTTGAAAACTTGATTTTGAATTTTCGGCTCCGTCATAATATTATAAACTATGCATGTAGGGAAAGTAATGAGTCCATGCTAACGAGCACATGTGGTCCATAGATCTCGCTATCTACAATAGGAGCGGAAACTAAGATTGTATAACTTCAATAAAGTCACAAATAACATACAGTAAACTTTTGAATGCCACGCAGGCATGGATGCTGTAACAAAGTCAGAAAGAGGGTAATGTGTTACTGTGGGGCTCTAGAGCAACGTTGTATGGTTGCAAAATAGTTTACGCTCTTTGGCGCTGTATAGAAATGATTGGAGATATCATGTGGCTGCCCATTAAGAAACAGCCATAATAGAAATTGCAAAGCTATAACCATGGTATCAGAGCATAAAAAATACATAAATGGAAACACAATATTATTTACATTATGATGCGAATTTTTAAACATTTTTATTTCAATTTAATTTTATTACTATAGTAACTACAAAGTAAATGTTAACTGAGTCTTATTAGTGAAGAGACTGTGAGTTTATATATTTTTCTACATAATCATAGCCAACCAGCTATTATACATATTAAATAGTCTTACCACGCGGGCGTCCTTCCATTCTGGTTAATTACCTCTATATAAATCCTCTTATACTAACAAACAGTTCCTGTTTGACTCATTGTACGTCTTGCAATACAAATGTTTATTAATATCTAATATCGCACATTAAATATAACCGCATTTTGAACTTAATAGTGTTTCTTCTCTAGTTCCGAATATCAACAGACATGTCGTTGCAGAGTGGAAATGGATGTCGCCAGGTAATCTAGACTCCATTTCAAAAATAATTTGTTTCGTTCTAAGTATGGTATATGGTATAGCCATTAACAATGGTATAACCATCCGACCTATATAGAAACAACTTCATTGTAGATGCCAGCTTGCATGGACTGGTTTTGCTCTAATTATACGCTTATTAGCATGGAAGAGCCGCTACATGCAATGGCAGCAAGAATCTTGCTATAAGCTAGAATTTTTGCTAGCTTCTATGTATGGGAACTAACCATTTTCAGTCCTTCCTAGTGGCCAGCATAAAATTAATTTGCAATTTAGCTCAGGCCACACGAAGCTGCAAAAAGAATGTCCATAAAGCACAAAATCCACTTATAAAAGGTGTTGAAAAATTCTGGAAAATACTCTCATGTCAGATCCTAGCATCCATCTGCAGGTTTCGCGCTTATTATGCATTATCTGTAATGGTAGTAGGAAACGTCTAATGGGACACTGTCATGGGACACACCCATTGCAGATACCAACATGCATTGACTACATGGCATCCATATGCCCATGGATACTGCTATCTGCAATGGGAGTGTGTTCCATACTTTTGAGAAAGTTTGTGCATTCAAAACTGTGTTCTATCTTTTCATATCCAATAAGACAGTTTACGCTTTGTGTGAATAATAATGTTTCATTCGAGTGGGCTTTATAAATGAATGTGTAATTCAGACTTGTATTTTTTAGATCAAAATATTGGCATACTAAATCTATTAGCATTTATCATATACTAATGTTTCCATTAATTATCTTATTCATATTCACTCCTATTATAGTCTTCCATTTAGTAAATTTAGAAAATTTCAAAATGTTTAGTTGCATTACTTTGTGGGTCGTCGTATAAGCACTTTTAGACATAACGGCACAGACACGAGTACGGTAGCTTACACAAACACAAATACACACGCATACAGACTCAAAACATTTCCTCATAAAAAAAATCACGTAAAAAGTGTATAAAAGATAAAAATATACCACATCGTTTCAGATTACAGATCTACGGAAAAATAAAAAAAAATTCAAAAATCCTAATTAGGGGGTGACGATGCAAAGGAACTTTTAAAATGCATACACCAGTTTGACACTCCAAAGTAATGAAATCTCAGTGTGATAGATAATATATAAATGTATAAATATAACGCCATAATTTTTCAAAATTAATTTTTTTTTGTCACAGGTAGGATTAAGATTTAAAACATTTTACCATTTAATATGTTAGAATTATGTGGTGCCGGTTTAAGAAACCGCAGACAGGAGACAAAATGTAGAAATAAAACAAGATTTATTACACGAGGAAAACATTATCCAGTGGTAAAATCAACACTAAGAACAAACTTTAGTAGTACTGTGTACAAATTTGCGATTTTTGCAATAACAACATGTACACTCTCGGTAGGATGTGACGGTTGGGTGACACCCCTGGAAGGGAAACATTCAGAGATAGATTATTCATACAATATTCTCAAGCATGAACATGATATCTGCAATTTGTCAACATAATACATTAAACACGCATACAAGATCTTTAGCTGAGACAAAAGCATTTTTAACCAATTGTTTTGTATTTGATATACTTCTGATTAGATTTTATCACTCCATTTTGTAGAAAGGAAAAATATAAATAAGTGCTACCTCTACTCTTTAAGATTATTCGACGACACATTATTCGACGAACCTGTGGAACTGGAATTCGAAATGTTCTTCCAGGATTTTAAAACGAACGTTCTCGACGACTAACAATCGAACATGAACTTTAAAACAGCAGTACTAGTGAAATTGATCTATTCAGTTTGACTTATGTAAACCCGAACGAATTAAGGTGTGGGTAACCCGAGTTATTCCAATCAATGGTATTTGTAATAATTGGAACTTTCACAATTTATATCGATTCTCGATGAAACTACAGAAGAATACTCAACCCAGATAGGAGTTAGGAGTTAAAGGAATCCCTCAAGCTCTTACGATCCAGGTTATATTTCATCCAGCAGAATAGATGGCAAAACAGTAAGACTCATTGACCGACGAGTTCCACTCTCGATTAATATACACTTTCGAGATCACACGTCCTCGGAATTAACCACTATATCTCAATTTCGGAAAATTATTTTTAAGCACACAATATCATAAAACTTTTATTTTCGCCTGCAGAATGATACGATGGTTGTACAATGAATGAGAAGAAGACTTATAACTCCAACTGACCCTGAAAATCTCGTATAAATATCAAACCGAACTTCCATCAGAGGCGCACCGACCCTTCACAATTCACCCTCTTACTAAATCATATTTTTCTTTGGTTTTTAAAACATTCCTTCCATGTATTATGCTTATATACCGATGAATCAAGATAAAAACGACCCATGTCGAAAGAGCGTTAGAACATCTCTCCCTTTGTACTAATCTCTCAAAATTGCATCGCACCAAAATTAAGAAAACGCTCGTGCTCAAACCGCCAAGGTATGAAACACACAACGATCATATATATCACCGCCGTCACGACAAAAGGAAGCAGAACTCTCTGGCGAGTTAACGGTAATAAACAAATGGAAATAATAATTTGTCTATCAAAATATAGAAAACAATTTATTTTTATTCTTATTTTTATTCAGGAATTTAAGCATTTTCGTATTTTATTTTTCACCACCCTCAAAAGCTAGTGGAGTGAAAACGAACTGGCAAATGTCATTCCATGACACAAATCAATCAGTATTCTCTCTCCCTCTCTGTCTATCGCAAATAAAGCAAGCAATACATTATAGTATAAACACAATTATGGCACAGAAGTGTGAAAGCATTGTTACAATAATAAAATTTGCCCCCCCCCCCTTTTTTGCTTAAATCTGAAACGGTTCAGGATATTCAAAAATTTTTTCAACAACTGTTATTAAACAGATAGGTGTCACGTTTAATGATCACTAGTCATTTGGAATGCGCAAAGCTCGGGAGCGAAGGTAAATTTATCAATATTTTTTCTCCACAAACCTGAACAAATGTTAGCCAAAACTTGCTAGAATTCCAGATTATAGTATTGATAGCTAATATAGTCCAATATTGTCGTTTCATAGGAATATAAATTTTTAGTATTTAGTGGCAGTCAGTGTTAGATAAATATAGTGTTTCAATATAATACCAATATTGGTAGTTTATTGGCAGCCAATATTTGCTATATAATAGTTAGTAGCTATATAATAGTGTTTTTCAAACTTGGACGCGTAAACCATTGTAAATTCAATTCGATGAAAGAACTAACTCCAAAGTCCAAATTATGCATTCAAATTTTTTTCTTTATTTAATTTTTAAGAGCATTTTCATTAAACGATAGCGTCGCGTAACTCCAAGGTATTTGTGGAACGCAATTTAAAAAAATCTGAAGCGTTTGATTGGAAATGGTTCCAATGAAACGACAACGCACACAATATCTAACAAATATTAAGATGACATGAGGTATATATATAGCATAACTATGCTTTATATATAGCATAACCATGTTTCATATATAGCATAACCAGTCTCAGTATTATTAGTTGCATTTATTATCTGTTACTGCGGTCCCCTTAAAAGTTCAAGAAAACTGTATTTTGTATTTAGTGAAATCTACGGATCTTGCATATAAGCACAACACAAATAATTTTCATCATTTTCTTGTGATAGAAATAATGAAGTACCATAACGTTTCGAATGCCATATAATATTCATTCCCTTTCGCAATTCTGTCGAGCCCTCAGCAAATATATACTCTTGTATGTATTCCAAAATCCACAGAACAAAGTGAATTCAAATAATAGACAGGGTGGCCAAGTGGATTCAAATTTCAACTCAATAACTACTGTCCATTTACAAATGCTAGTTGGGTTAACTGGCTAAGTATATTCTTAATAATTTTGGTATTATTGTAAATTATTTATTATTACTTTCCCTACGTACATAGTATACATAATGCATAGAGAGAGTATTGTGACAGGGTCGAATATTCGGGATATGGACGAAAGAGAGTTCTAAATATCCTCGAATTCCGTTTTTGTGGTTATATCTGTGTATGTGTGTGGGGGGGGGGGAAGTGCGTGTGTGGGTGTTTGCGTGTGTGGGTATGTATGTGTGTGTATCAGTGAGTTTGTGGTTAAGATATCTCATGAACGAATGGAATGATTCGAACTTAATTTGGTAAGAGTATTATGAAGCATGTACACTGGAATCCTACTCCCTTTTTTTTGAAAAAGTAATAGAACAATTTTTTGTAAAAAATAATAAAAAACCATCACATTAAATAACGTTAAATAAATAATCATTTCGTACGTCATTTTTTATCCTAAAACGAATAACACAAACTTTAGAATGAACCATTCTTGAGATATTATGCGTTTTTCAAATAAATGTATCTAATAAATGCATATAGTTGAACAATTATAAGTATCATCAAATAAATATGTATCGTATCGACATTTCATAGCGGGGCTCAAAAAGAACGTTTCTCGAGTCATTTTTACGAATTAACGGCTTGTTTCCATAGAGAAACATGCGATTTTCGAGTTTTGTTCGCCGAGCATTCGATTTCAAATTTTGGTTCATTATTCCGGCGCTATCGGTGTCTGGTTCTGACGTGCGAAACGTCATTTAGGCGGATATTTGATGACTAATGAGATTAGATTAGGTGAACTGATATTAGCGATTATAACCGTAGATGTGGGGGCTTTTTCTCTAAGATTTGGAGCTGAGAAAGTGCTGGTGGATCTGTCGTTAAAATGGGCAGACAAAGGATTAAGCGTAAAGCCAGAATGTCTGGATTTTATTGAGGATTCACTGACTACACATGTCGTGAATCATATCCAGATGAATATCGCTCCGGATTATCACGAAGTTCTCTTATGGATTATTTCTAATGTTCTTTTAAATATTTTAGAATGATGTTTGCGGTTCCTGCCAGAATTAGAGTCCGATGCGTCCTTGCGAAGAAATACCCTGATATCCTTAGTCTTAAAGGCTCTCAGCATGCCTGCAGTCTAAAGGTGGTCGCCGGAATTCCAAATTATACTACTCGCCGATGACGAGTCCCTATCTTCAAATTGTAAGTCAACTAAAAATTATTAATTACGCAAATCATGTCTGATGATCTTAAAGTATAAGAAACTCATCAGCTTTATTATCGAGAACTCTAACAGTAAGAAATAATAAATGATTAACAATTAATAGCTATAAGAATAACGATTAAGATCTATATGAAAAAAAATTACTAATAACAATTTTTTATTATTGTATAAATGTGAAGAATTAAATTACATGCTATTTTAAGTTTATTATATATTGTATCTGGAAAGTAATATGATACGAGAAATTATGCTTACATTCGAGCACATTGAATTGATTGTTGTTAATGTGTGAAATGCATATTTAAAATAATTTCTCGGAAAGTATTTGCTTGGGAATGAGTAAATACAATTAAGTCTATCTGTCTTATTATTATACATCATATTATCAACTGAATAAAAATATTATTTTAAAGTAATGAAGGAGTCATATTATCCACAAATTGTTCGTGTGTGCTCAATTCTTTATCCTATAGCGTCTATGATAGACCATCCTGTATTTCATAAGACAGGGATGTATTTATCTGGATTAATAAATTACACAAATCAGAGATAAGAGACGGTTTGGGATATATTGCCGTGTAGTACTTTAATTTCATATTGTTACTAAATCGACTATACGTACGTCGGTTATTTGCATATTAATTTCACAGAGTTTGCATATTAATTTCATAAGTATATATTACTCTGTAAGAGTTTTATTACATATTATTTGTCTACATATTAATTCCAATAAAAACTCTGGTTGACAATTTGGTACCGTGTGTACCACAAAAAAGCCTTGGAACATTTGGTGCCATAATTCAGAAACCACAAAAACCTTCGTGACATATGTAACACTTGGTAAAATATTTATCGACATAGGTTACTAATATAGCTAAATATCGCAAATTGAATGACCAATTGGAAAAATTGACGAAAACGTCACTAAATTGACAAATATGACGCTGCAGTTAGAAAAATGACGCCAAAGTGATGAAATTATAATGAAAATATTTTATTATAATGGCGTATATTTCTTATCAAATGTTAGCAATATTTCTTACTATTAAGTTATGTTTCGCAAAATATAATTTTATTTAGTACTTCAAAATAATTTTTTATGTTGTCATTCTGAAAAGCGCCAAATGTCAATGCACTTTTTAACGTTGAAAATAGTGCCGTGGATCATGTCAATCATTATTTCGTATTGGCAAAGTTGTCAATACAGTAAAACGATAGTAAAGTCATAATACATAGTTTTAGTTTACGTGACAGATATCAAAATAAGAGTATTATGACATTTGATATGTAAATCTGATATATGTCACCTGCTATATGTTTTCAGAATTATTTATTCTTACTATTGCGTGTTACGTATATACAGTGATATTAATATCATTTTCAAATTGACTTGACAATTGCAATTTTTTTTTATATACTGTCAAAACGGTTTCCCGTCGACACGGCCGACCGGAGAAATCTAACTTTCTCCAATTTTTACAACCCAGGTTCAAAACTTCTCTCGTCTGCAAGTAAAACTTACAGATGACCTGCCGCAAATACAAAGCGTAATAATAATAAACCTTTACCTTGATTGGATGATTCTTCAGCTAAAGCATGGAGATATAGAAAACACAGAATATTGCAAATAATCACCACCGAACTCAATAAGCACACAGTAATTAACTAATCCAATCTTTATTAAATACGTAATTAATAAGTTATATTATGGAGTTACACCTATTCCTAAATTATATCTACGCACTGGACACCGGCAGGATATTATAACACAATTTGCCAGCAAATGATAAATATAATACCAAGAATTTAATACGTTACGTGGCACACACATTTCATATAGAACCACATTTGAATAAAATAAGGTATGGTCTAAAGTATGGTAATAGGCAGACAAGGGCAGAGCACAGGAGATATAATCACTATTAATAATACTATTTAGAATTGCTGATTCTAGGAGTTAACACAAGGATCTGTAAATATGATAGTTCTCCGTTCTTGGAGATATCTGTTAGAACTTAAGGAATTTCGGAGAAAGTCTAATGGCTCCGCCAATGCATGTAAAGGAGCTTGCTTACCTTCGTACACAGGATAGTGTGAATAGGAGAGAATTACGTCATTGATTGCTCACAGTACAGGTCATCTCAGTTCCCGGTCCGGCAGGGACGAAAAGGCATTGCAGAAGATCTAAGTCGGCGTATCAGATGAATTCTCGGACAGATGTTCGAGCATGAGAATTTTTCGGCAATGTCCGGCAATGCTACCTCGGACCCCTTCTTCTCCGTGGCGGCGGTGGCGACATTCCCAACTCGCGAACCCCGGATTCCGCAGTGAGAGTCGGATCCCGGAGCTCTGGGCGAGCATCGAAAGTAAATTGAACTACCACATCTCCGTGTAGTATTCAGGATGGGAATGCGCGACGAACTTTTGCGTTCCAAGCTTATATAACCTTCCGAGACTCATAGGACTCAGAACCAAACAAGAAAACATACATGCCGAGAAATAAGTTCTCACCATCAGCCGCAGGCTTGCCCCGACACTCAGTCTAGACTTTCAGTACGTTGGACCGCTTGCATATACATAGAACAATCGAAACCTTTACATTACTTCCGATTTCAACTGCCGAAGAACATGTACATATGAAATCTTACTAAGCTTTTCATCACCCGAATGCAGACCTTGAACTCATAACGGAAAATAATTCTCTCTCTCACAGTGAGCGTAAAAAGAATTAAAATGGCTGAATATTCCTTTGAAACTGATAGATACATGTAGAATATAAATTGCATATATATAAGACGAGAGGGATATAATAACAGGATTGAATATATTAAAGGATGTATAAAAATATAGATATAAAAATATAATATAGATTTTCATGATTTTGACATATTTTTACACAAGTGTCGAGAGATTAAGAAATCTCGTCACAACACTCCTCCCCTCCTCGAGGCAAAAAAATCTGACTAACAGGAGGATTTTTTTCATCACAGGATGTAGGCGCAAGTAGTTATTAGGTCCTTGAAGTCCTAGGCCCTTCAAGAAATAATTTCAGCAAAAATTTTGCGGTGCAGCTGATCACCAAGGGTTCTTGACACGAACACCATCCCACATGGGCGCATGTCGAAGAACCAGATCCAAATCGAACCTAAAAATGACTGCAAATCAGTCGATAACCCTAATAGCTACAAGCCCTTTACAGAAGTTCACAATATGTGAAATACCAATTATAAATTAAATATAAATTCCAAAAATTAGTTTAAATATGTACATAGTATCCCTCAAGTCAACCAGTTAATAAAATTTTTAAATTTCCATAAATAAAATTTTTCAAATCAAACCTTCAAATCAATTTTCAAAGTATAAAAATATTTTCCAATTTTCATCAATTAAATTTCAATCCATAAAATATTTCATATTTCTTACGTATTCAAATTATTTAAATATTAAAATGTAAACATGTGGTCAACAGCAAATATCAGTTCAGTATATCAAGTGTTATTTACTTTTAAATTCTTGTAAATTAAAATTTTATGACCACTGCAAATCATTAACTTCTCGAATAATCAAAGTGTAAACAATAACCTTCTGCAGTTCATAATTCCGAAACTGTCTAAGTAGACACAGCAGCAATTACAATACATATCTTTAAACATTAATATAATATAAATATAAATACAGATTTATATTAGGAAAGACCATACCAAAAACAATAATTTTCAACCTACCTTGTCCAGTGGTTCACAATAAATCAGAATTCTTATTAAGTGTCTATTTGACACGACAATTTTTAATCAATATGAAACAATAAATATCTTCTTGACCATCAGCAATCAGTCAGCTGTATTGTAGATGACAACAAAAAGCAAATAATAGCAATATTTTATATCAACAGTGACACAACACCAATTCTTAACTTTTTCAAATTTCACATAATTTCATCATTTCAAAATTATCAACATATTTTATTCAATATTTCAATTATATTTTGAAAATATCATTTCAAAAATATCACATTATATATTCCATTCTTTTATAGTAAATTATTTTTTTTTTTAAATCAATTGTTTCTTTTAAACAATATTACTCATTTATACATAAACATCAAACATCATTCTATACCAAGTATTTCTTAACCTTGTGGCAGAAAGGAGGGGAACTCAGTGGTCGAAAACAATTTCAACTCAATTTAGAATTAAAACCTTGAAATTAATTCATTTTTCTTTTTTCCACTATATCAAGTAAAAACAGGTGGCACAAAAATAAAGAATGACCGGATGACAGAGACAGAAATCAGTTTCGAAATTATTCCTTGATATTATTCAAATATTAATTCTCAAAGTCTGTGACCCGCAATAAAATTATGTAGACAAAATGTCATACAGTAATTCAGTAAATATAATCTCATATATATGTGTGTGTGTAAACAGCAATTATATTCTCAAGAAATATCCATTTCTAATTTTGCAAGTAATACGTAATAAAACTTGTTAAGAAATTCTCTATTCTTAACACAACACAAAGTAAACAAATGATATATACGATGCAACACCAATGTGGCAGTAAGGGATTTTTTTTTTTTTTTTTTTTTTTTTCTTACTCCACAAACACCGAAGAACTTGCAAATTAAATTGAACATCCTGAAACAAGTGCAGAAAAACCAAATGTCCTGGCACACTGGTATTCGCAATTTTGATGAAATTTTGGAGAAATGTAGTGTGTTTGCAACCACACCACCACACTACAAGATCAGAGTGCGCGCCAACACTCAACACTTGCAGGGCAAAGGTTCCGAATAAGGCCAAAAGAAAGGATGTCAAAATTCCACACTTCATATACTACCCATTTGAACTCACTCTTAAAGAACCGAAACTGTCACAGAGAATTTAAACCACAATATAATTTCTGTCACCACCGCGTCAATGTAGTAAATCAAGTTTTATTGTAAATAACTTGTGCCGCGAATTAAATGTGTGCCCTCTTGGCACAGGCACAAAATTTCAAAGTGCTCACTGGCACACAGGACTCTGAAGTCTCTTCTTTTTTTTTTTTGATTAAATATGTCATATATTATTATTTTTCCATTTCTAATGGAGCTAGATCTCACTAAACATTGCCACCAAAATTAATTCAAATTTTGAAGAAAACTTTTCACCACTCCCCAATCAAATTTTACCAATGCCACACAATTTAGTTCAAGTTCTTTAAATCAACTAAATTTCAACATGTTACCAAAATTTTCAAACATTTGTAAATAAGTAGGTGTCACCTCATAAATTGATAAATTCTCTTTAAATCAAATAAATTTCTTTAAGATTATGTTGCCTTCCAATGTAATAATACAGCTGATGTCAAAGATAAATTTAAATTGAGTTTAATAAATTCTATTATTCCATTTTAATTCATTTGCACAAATTCTCAAGGACTCGTAATTAAATTAATAAGTGCAAAATTTTTAGGTAGTAACTCCAGAACTTACTTTGAAATCCAAATATATCCATTTGTGTAACTAACCTTCAGGTTTCAAAATATAATTCTTAAATTCAAATAAAAATTTTCAAAAAAAAAAACAAATGGATTTCGGAAGTAAATAAGTAAAGTAAAATTTCAAAAATATTATAAGGTAAATTAACTTGTGGAATCCAATTCTTTTTTTTTTTTAAATTCTACATATTTCGCTCGTAAATAAACTAGAGTTCATCGACTCTTTCAGGATTTCCACGTCATATGCAAGTAAACAATGAAATTGAATGTACGTAAATAATTTTTCAGAATATTTTAATTCGAAATACAACACTTGTGGATTCGGTTTATAGATTCAATTCTATTTTCGTAATTAAAGAGTTCACTGACTCGAATTCGAAATCCACAATGTAAGATCAATATCAAGACTCCAATTATATTTCTTAAATCAAATGTCATGTATCGCAAGTAACTAGGAGTCACGAAAAATATTCCAAGTTTCAAAAAAAAATTCAATTTCAAAATGATTTCATATTTTAAATCTTAAATTCAAGTTCTATATTTCACTTTTATTTCATATTTAAGTTTCATTTCTCAACTTCCAATTCGCAGTCAAAAAGGTGTAGAATTAATATTCACGGCTTAATCCAAGTTCTCATGTCACAATCAAGCATTTATGCATAAAAAAAACAAGTCACAATCAAAGATAAATGTTCATGCTTCAAAACCACAAGTTGAAGCAAAACGATCATGAAAAAAATAAATATGTGGTGTCAGCAGAACGAAATGCCAGCATTGCTTCGCGCCATCGCGGATTGCAGTCTCGCATATCCGGAACAGAAGCAGCAGATTCCCGATTTAGACTTTATAAACAAATGAAAAGGAAGAACGATCAAGGTCAAGATTTTTCAAACTCTTTTTCGTAATTATCGTTATTAAACATTCAATTTATCTAAAGGGAAATATTTGAAAGAGGAAGGGATACCGAGGTGAATATCAAAATATACTTGTAATTAAATACAATGCCATAACGTAAATAAGTATTTGTATAATTCAATGGCAAACGTAAATAAATCATTCTCAAACGTAATAAGTCATTTTCAGATTCTTTTCTGAAATTATTCAATATTTTCGTTTCTATATTTCAAAATCTTTCTCCACAATTTTATATTAACATTTTTAACTTTTATGTTTTCAAATATCAATATTTCAGCTTTGTCATAAAACATATTCAATCGTTTTTAAAATTTTTCACTTGCCAAGTAAAAAGCAACCCATCCTCAAACCATTTTTCAAAACTTATTAACGTCGAAAAAATTTTCGAAAGTAAGATTTTGAGCAAGATTTTTTTTTTTTTTTTTTTTTTTTTTTATTGCTACCGAAACAACGTAGGCATGGGTGCAAACGGGGATTAAGAGGACATCATTCTACTCATTAATTTACCCTCGACAATAGCAACTGATGAGGTATTAGCCTTCTCATCGAATTACGCTAGTTCGATGTGATATTAAAGCACATTCCAAACAAAATAAAGTAAATTTCAATCCTAAGAACATCAGCTTTCCTCAAAATTGTTTGTGAGGCAATTCCACGAAAGGAAACTTAGGAAAGTCAAGTGCACGATATTACAAGAATAAAAATGTTTGGATGCGACAAAACAAGGCAATGAAACACAAAACATATATACAAGTGGAGAATCATATAGTCATCCTGAGGCATTCAAAAATAATTTACATTCATTCTCAGGGAAAAAATACGCACTCGGTCCCATTTATACATCACTTTTTCAAAATTTCAAATTTATTTTCAATAAAGTGTGGAAACAAAACTCCTCTTATTTTCAATTTTCTATCTTTCGTATTAACAGTTCCACAAAATTCAAAATATTTAGTATAATCAACCCCTTTTCAAAATTTTCCTGCTCTTCCCCTCATTTCATGAAATGACACCGCATTTTAAATTTTGTCACATATTATTCTATATTCAAATTTTATATGAAATTTCTTTTTCATAGAGATATTAATGCTCTATATCGATTCAATGTCACTAAAATATACACAAATAAATTATTCACATTTTTCATTGAAACAATATCAACAATTATATATTCATCATGTTTTACAAATATTCCACTTACTTTGTTAATATATTCACAAACACAAGACTTTTTACCTTCTTCTCGGTAGGTACATTTCATTTGCAATTAACTCACATTATAAATTATTCACTTTCAACTTTGGTGAAATCAAAACATTTTATTTTATTTTTATTATATTTCCACTTCTTGGGAAATCAAAACAATTTATTTATTTTTTTTTTTTTTACTTCACACTTCTTTTTTTTTTTTTTTTTCCACCAACACGAATCTGTTTTCTACAGAATTCACAAAATGTGTGCTTTTTAGCCACACAACATAATAAACTTTTTTTAAAACGTGAATTTATATTTTCAAAACTAGGTTACTCATTATTCTAGATTTCTTAAATTTATACCTATTTTCACATATATTTACATATTGTCATATCGGGTACTAAATTCTCAAATTTTTCAAGTCAAAGTCAGTTATGTTTTTAACCAGGGTGCATTTTCAAATAAAATTTTCAAATTTAACACAGAAGTATTTTAATATTTACGTATTTGTATGTATATCAATATCTATAATTAGATTTAAATATTTGCAACTAAAATTTTGAGCAAAATTCTAGGAAACAACTCCCATTTCCGATCAAAGAATTCCATTTCTATTAAAACTATTCTACATTCCTGAGATTCAGATTCCGCCAACCCAAATATTTCTTTTCTTTTTTTTTTTTCTTGGGAAAGGGCTCAAAGAGCAGTCGAAGATAAATTACAGCGGGAATCATCTCCAAACATAAATTACATCAAACAAGAATTTTCAACCCGAAACCAAAAGAAATTTCCGAAAACTTAAAAACGAAAATTTTTCAAATAAGCTGTTATTTTTACCTTTTACAATAGTTAATTTCAACTTTTAAAATAATCATAATCAAATTTTTAAATAATCAACCAATTCTTAATAATTTTTCTTTTATAAATTCCAAAATACTTTTCAAAATATGTCACACCTGTTTACATGATTGTTATAATAAATATGAAATTCTTTAAATTTGTGCACTTTTTGCACGGTATTTTCAATTCTGGCCATGTGCCACTTTTGCACATGCCAACAGTGAATCATTTTTTTAAATGCAAAACACCCTTCACACAATTTGTCACAGATATTGATATTAAATATTTTAAGTGTGCAACTTTGCACCATTACATCTAAATCCAACTACGTGCCACTGCACACTTTTGTAAATACATTTTCCTTTTCAAACCCTGTATTTACTTGTAAGAAATTTGTCGATAAATGACATTTTATACACAAATCAATATTTTCTTTTCCAAATATTATAACAGAAAATTTCCTTTAAAAATATATATATCATAATTTCAAGTGCTCTCCCAGAATTTAATAAATTTTAAGAGATTCCATACCAATTCAAAACACGCAGTGTACAGTGCAACACCAAAATTTCAAATTTTTGGCAAGCTAAATTTCAACCAAATTTAAATTTTAAAAACTCCATTTTATAAAATTTCGTAAAGGACAGGTACTCGAGAGGCAAGGTCAAAGGCACCAATTGTCAAAACGGTTTCCCGTCGACACGGCCGACCGGAGAAATCTAACTTTCTCCAATTTTTACAACCCAGGTTCAAAACTTCTCTCGTCTGCAAGTAAAACTTACAGATGACCTGCCGCAAATACAAAGCGTAATAATAATAAACCTTTACCTTGATTGGATGATTCTTCAGCTAAAGCATGGAGATATAGAAAACACAGAATATTGCAAATAATCACCACCGAACTCAATAAGCACACAGTAATTAACTAATCCAATCTTTATTAAATACGTAATTAATAAGTTATATTATGGAGTTACACCTATTCCTAAATTATATCTACGCACTGGACACCGGCAGGATATTATAACACAATTTGCCAGCAAATGATAAATATAATACCAAGAATTTAATACGTTACGTGGCACACACATTTCATATAGAACCACATTTGAATAAAATAAGGTATGGTCTAAAGTATGGTAATAGGCAGACAAGGGCAGAGCACAGGAGATATAATCACTATTAATAATACTATTTAGAATTGCTGATTCTAGGAGTTAACACAAGGATCTGTAAATATGATAGTTCTCCGTTCTTGGAGATATCTGTTAGAACTTAAGGAATTTCGGAGAAAGTCTAATGGCTCCGCCAATGCATGTAAAGGAGCTTGCTTACCTTCGTACACAGGATAGTGTGAATAGGAGAGAATTACGTCATTGATTGCTCACAGTACAGGTCATCTCAGTTCCCGGTCCGGCAGGGACGAAAAGGCATTGCAGAAGATCTAAGTCGGCGTATCAGATGAATTCTCGGACAGATGTTCGGGCATGAGAATTTTTCGGCAATGTCCGGCAATGCTACCTCGGACCCCTTCTTCTCCGTGGCGGCGGTGGCGACATTCCCAACTCGCGAACCCCGGATTCCGCAGTGAGAGTCGGATCCCGGAGCTCTGGGCGAGCATCGAAAGTAAATTGAACTACCACATCTCCGTGTAGTATTCAGGATGGGAATGCGCGACGAACTTTTGCGTTCCAAGCTTATATAACCTTCCGAGACTCATAGGACTCAGAACCAAACAAGAAAACATACATGCCGAGAAATAAGTTCTCACCATCAGCCGCAGGCTTGCCCCGACACTCAGTCTAGACTTTCAGTACGTTGGACCGCTTGCATATACATAGAACAATCGAAACCTTTACATTACTTCCGATTTCAACTGCCGAAGAACATGTACATATGAAATCTTACTAAGCTTTTCATCACCCGAATGCAGACCTTGAACTCATAACGGAAAATAATTCTCTCTCTCACAGTGAGCGTAAAAAGAATTAAAATGGCTGAATATTCCTTTGAAACTGATAGATACATGTAGAATATAAATTGCATATATATAAGACGAGAGGGATATAATAACAGGATTGAATATATTAAAGGATGTATAAAAATATAGATATAAAAATATAATATAGATTTTCATGATTTTGACATATTTTTACACAAGTGTCGAGAGATTAAGAAATCTCGTCACAACAATACAAAGATATAAGAAAAGTTAAGCCATAAATAAAATGAAATTTGGATAAATTCCAAATCCAACATATGTTTTAATAATAAAAATATTAAATACTTTAAACTGTATCAGATTTATTAAATATCTGAAAATGTGAACATTACGATATTGTATTCAATTGTGCTATAATATATCAAAATATAACTAGGTTGTGTAGTTTTCTATACAGTTTAACACATTATAAATCCAAGAGCATTTCCCAACATGGTGGTGCAAGGATAACTAAAAACATGCTCTAATAAAAATACGCACCATAGTACATTTTCATGCATGTGAGGTTATGTGAAAACCTATAATTTCAATCGCATATTGCATGCCTTTTATAATAAAAACATTATTTTCCTTAGAATCACGCTCTCGTTGCAACAACTAGCATCTTAAATTTCGAATCAAAGCATATAAGTTATCTTGGACTGATCTGAGTTATAAGCCAGTTAGTCCTTTTGCACTAACTAAAAAATAACTGGCTTTCTTCAACACAATTTTGAACACGCGTATGATGATCGATAAAATCAGTCATACCACGCAGTCGGATTTAAAATGTTAAAATATTGGCATAAGGATTCCTTAGCCTTGGATACCTATAATGAAGTTATAATAACAGTTATAATAAATACATTTATAATAAAAAGTTGTAATGAAGTGTGGTGAAATTTACACATAAATACAATAAAACTTAAACACATAAATACATTAAGGACACTCACCAAATAGTTCCACCCGGCTCAATCGCGTTATGTATAGTGGGGTCCGATTGGACCTAGTACAATGCGTTTGCTAAAATAAATAATCACTCCCTTTTTTTTGTGGCCATCTAACAATTTATTTACAGAACATACGAAATCTCAATTAAACATTAAATAACAAAATACACAATTACAAATGAGTTCCCAATTTACCTAAGCTTGACCTCGGGGTGCACAGTTTATTTTGCATTAATTTGTATATTTCTTTATTATCCAAACTTGTAATTAATTACTTTTTTCAAGGAAAACAAAATATAAATTCATTTCGGCAAATATCCCATTTAGCATAAAGTTGCCCTTAACACTGTGGATCACATCAATCAAGTTTAAAACATTCATATACACATTTTAAAATCAATATATAATTTTCATACCTTCATTACATAAGAACTCTCACTGAGTGCTGGTTGGAATCCCTCTGCACATTGGAATGGGTGGCACTATTAACTGAAGGTTAGTTCATTAATTTGACGGTTCATGAAAAACGCTACCAGTTTGAGAAACTCGGTTGAGGATCATCAGGTGACGAAGATTTTAGCCAAGTATATTTGGAGATGGGCACACTGTCCACTTTCCTTCTCCTCCTCTTAACGTCGGCCTAGTCCAAGCGGATCGGGTGCGATCTGCGTACAGGCTTCACCAAGGAGTTAAGATCAGATACTTCTTTGTAGAGATTGTCTGCTGCTTAGGAGCCTGGGATAGGTACCCCTACAAGACTCCGTCCACGTACTTTCGTAGTGAAGATTTGGCTGAAAATAGTCGAAACCGTTCTAAAATATCTGTGACTAAGCCCTGTCACAGCTGCAAATAAACAGAAAGCTGTTTCTGGAGAATATGTGCGTTACCCTAGAGTCTGTTACCACTGGTTAGGTAAAATGCGCCGGTTCAGTGAAACTTGTAGAAACTGCAGCACGACAAGTGCCGTCAAATGCCGCCTACTTCGTTGCACGTATGCGTTCCTCGCGCAAGTGCTCAAAATGAACCCAGAAGACCTTTCTCCATCAAAATCAGATTGCGTCTGAACCTTCTTACATTTTCTAAAACTTTTAGAATTTTAAAACAAGGGGAACGACAAAAATAAAGGGAGGAATTCCCCCAATTCCTATCCGCTGTTTCCCTAGCGCAATAAAAGAGGAGGTCCAAAAATGCTTCACACCAATGGCTTTTGAAGCGACGCTCAATTTTTATGCGTTCCACTAAAACACAGGAACCAGAGGGCTTTTTAAAAACAGGGTGGTCCAAGCACCGGACCCCGACGCGAGCCACACCTGACAGGGCTATAAATTTTCAGAGATTTGTAGCTCAACTTTGACATTTTGCTGCAATTAAATCTCTGAATATTTACAATCCATGTCAGTGCGCACACAACCCAACGGCGCCAAAAATCCCAATTCCGTCTGTGCAAAGGCCTAGCTATATACACAAATCAAAAACATTGTATACATTTCAATTACATTACACCTTTCCTTTTTTCCCAGGGTTATGTATAAAAAATATGTGATTGTAGTATAACATAAAGAACCTGTCAATAGGGAGCTTATTTAATGATTGGATTCTTCTGCAACAATTGGCATGGAAATTAGGCAGTCTTTCAAGACTTTTTGGCCGGGGGACGTAAATGAAACTTTACGGCAGGGGAAGTTTTCAAAATTTCCTATATAAATATATCTAAATGCTATCACATAAAACGAAAATAAATTAATATAAAATATCTCCTAGGGGGGTTCGATTCCCCCCCGGATATATGTCTGAAAGAAGCACTGCATGGATGGGCACTGTAATGCTGTTTATGCCCATAGTTAATCCCAGTTTTAGATCCACTCCCTTTTGGTAGTTATAGTTATTTGTTTCTTATACGAAAGTTGTAAAAATATTAAGATCGCTTCAATTGTGTTACATTATTTTCCATTTTATTTTTCAAAAATCGTTTTATCGTGCAATACGTAACTACTATGATACAGTTTTCCTCATTAGTTAAATCCATGAGTTCATTCTGATAAATGCCATAGCTATAGATCTTCCAGTTTGAATTTCCCAATCACATTAGTGTTAATAATTTGGTTTCAAACTAGTTTATCTTATCTATGTATGCTATATTACAATATGTTATAGTATATTATTGTAGTGCTATCCCTACATGATTCCGGAATCTAAATAGTATCTCATTAAAGCCTCTATAAATATATATTAATCTATGCAACCGAAATTCTCAGAGAGATAGTAACAGAGTTGATTTACACTTTACTCCTAAAATTAAGCACTGAAAATCAATCTTAATTTATGACCTTCAGAACCAATCCACATGATATTCACAATAAAATTCTCTGATGAGTTATTTTATCATACATATTCGAATGAGTTATTTTATATACAGGGTTTCCCCAAAACATTGATCTCTGCTTTTATTCCTTAAATATTGATCTTAGACATATATAATAAATTACAAAGTTGCATAAAAAAGGTACCGAAGTTTATGTAATTACGAAAGAATTTTGCACAAATTACGAAAGCCAATGATTACATAAATAAAAAATAATTTTACTACTTATTGGTACAAAAGTATCTACACTGTGTAGAAATAACAACTTTACACAAAAATTACAAAGCTTGTTCGAACTGTTTTCCATCCATGCCAATACATAGCTGCATTCGCCTGATAATACTTCTGCGCACTCGATCAAGTTTTTGTTCGGTAGTGGCACGACAACGATATTGAATGCGTTGTTGCAACTCTGATTTATTTAAGGGAGGTGACAGATAAACAGTTGTGCGTAAACGACCCCGCAAATAAAAATCCATAGGCATTAAATCAGGCGATCTAGTGGGAAATTCAACTGGCCCATGCAAGCAAATCCACTTGCCTAGAAACTCATTCTTTAACCAGTGTTTCACAACTGTAGTACGGTGAGCTGGAGATCCGTCCTGTTGAATCGCCTTTAATAGCATTCTGAATCTCATTAACATATCTGTCACCCGTCAACGTACCATCCTACAGTATGGGTCCAAGCAAAAGGTTTCTGAAAATACTACGCAATACATTCAAATAAAATTGCTTCAAAATATATATATATATATATATATATATATATATATATATATATATATATATATATATATATATGTATGTATATATATATATATATATATATATATATACATATAAAAATAAGTATATCACGAACGGAACTCCTATTTAAGTAAAGGAGAAAACAGAAACCTTACAGAGGATGTGGCGCTTAGCAGCTCTGCATACAGAGTGGAATACAAGGATATAAACAAGAAGAAAAAATAAGCGAGAACAGGAGTGACCATATGATTTGCATAGAATGGCTGGGGTGGATTGCGACACCCCTTTCCCGCTTAAAGCAGCTTTTACGACCCGGGCAACGCTCACGGCACCAATGTAACTCAATGGTCAATCTCCCACATGTGCAAAGACAGAAGCACCCGAACGGACAAAAGAGCAAAGATGGAACCAAGCATGGAAGAGATACACCTTACTATCCAGCATGAAAACACAACATTTTATAAGGGAAAGTCGCACATGCGCGAAAAGACTTCAAGATGATAGGATCGCAGATATGAAAATATATATGATTAAGAATTCTCATTTAGAATCAAACAATGTACAATTTCTTTCTTTGAAAAAGGAATAGTAATAATGTTGTAAAAAATATCTAGGGTAATTTCTTTTTAATGCATCATTTATTATTTTATTACATTCATGAATGCAGTCTTTTTTAAAAGTACTGTAGTTTCTGTTTCTTCTGAAGTACCCGATAATAATATTTCTGAATATATTTTTAGTGAGGTTTGAATTCCAATCAATAATATTATTAATTTTGATATTGTATGAATTTCTCTTGTCGTGTATGGTTGTATAAATTCCATACTGTTGGTGCTTTCTTATTGACAAATCCAGGAAGTCTGTCGATCCATCCTCATTGATCGGGTTTTCAATTAAGTCCAATTCCCTTGGGTAGAATGCAAAATCTATGTCAGGGGTGTTTGCATAACCCCCTAATATCACGTCGTCAACATAACGGAAATAAGGTATTTCCGATAATAGATGGGTTCCTCTTTCATATTTGGATAGATAAATATCCGCCAATATTGATGAGCATGCACCACCCATGGGTATGCCTTTGACCTGTTTGTAGAAATGCATACCGTCATATAGTATGTTTTCATTTAAAACCAACTCAATCAAATCCAAATATCTTCTGAGAGTTATATATGGTTTTAAATTATACTCTTCATGTAATTCTTTCAAGATCATTTGTAGGTTTGTTAAATCGATGTTATTAAACAGATCCCTGAAATCGTAGCTTCTGAAGTTTAAATCTCTATGGCAAAATTTCAGTCGGTCTATCAATTCTTGTCCGTTTTTTAACATTATGGAGTTTTGCTTCTTAATATCAGTCATAACATATTGGAGTAATTTCAGAAGTTTTTTATTTGCATGTTCCAGGTTTTTTACCACATCCATTTCAGCTTTCTACGTAAAGGCCACTTCTCGGACCACACTGGCGAAGTGTAGGTCTTCCGTGTGCCGTGGGATGGGAGTCATCCGGTGGATATTGGAGCGGTGTAATCAGGACGGTAAGAGTCATTTTGCAAATGTTTTGATATTAGTTTTGTACCTTGAGAGACAATGTATGGTGGTATATTATAGTGTGGTATGCATTTGTGTAATCTCTGTACTTTAGTCTTTTAATTTTTTAATTATGTGGTTTTTAAGTATTTTTATCGCTTTTATTGAATCTGGTATTTTCCAATACCTATTTTAGAACGAATTCTATGAATGAATCAAAATAACTAGAAAAAAAGTATAAAAACGTGCTTAAATTTGTCATACAGCATAAAATGGGCAAGTGTGAAGGTAGTATACCTAACGTTCTATGATGCTTTTACTGTATTTGAATGTGCATATGTAGAGACATTTCGTTTGTTTTTACTATAAAGTTCTTACTCCTCAACATGAGTTAAAAAACTGTTGATATATAATATGTATGAAGGCTTTATATAAATTTAGCGACTGGCAAATTTATTCCATGCTGAATATATGCCCGGTGACACATTATCAGGGTATATGTGTTATCGAAATACAGTTACCCTAATCTTTATATTGAAGCAAGTGATGAGCAGTGTTTATAAGCCTTGTACAATTGTCCATGATAAAGCTGTGACAAACATAAAAAATGTAAATTCTTTTGTAATAAATGACACGATCTATAATAGATCATCTTTTTTTAACGACTTTTATCAACACTACCACCATATGAAGAACTTCAAGTTCAAGAAATGCAATTCTAAGCGATGTAAGCTTTGTCCCGTAGCCAATCCACACCAA
Organism: Amaurobius ferox; assembly: GCA_951213105.1. Taxonomy (NCBI): domain Eukaryota; kingdom Metazoa; phylum Arthropoda; class Arachnida; order Araneae; family Amaurobiidae; genus Amaurobius; species Amaurobius ferox. The sequence goes on along the minus strand of OX578134.1, from coordinate 40,846,595 downwards.
ATTTCTACAAAAAAGGACAATATAAAAATCTTTTGCAAAACTTTTAATGTGGTATATTGCATATCATGCCTTGCCTGTCAGGCGAAATATATAGGACAGACGCAGAATTCCCTGAATATCCGTATAAATCTGCACCGAAGTCAAGTGGGCAAAATCCAACAGCTATCCACCAATAATAACTTAGAAGTACGACATTTTCAAGTACACCCCTTCAGCAATATTATGGTAACTATTATTGATATAGTACCAGACCTTTCTGAACGCTTGTGGTGGGAAAACACCCATATAAAGCAATATAATTCTGCATATCCATATGGTCTGAATACTTTATTATTCAAGGAAAATTGCAATAAAGAAAGATGCAGGAATAGTAAAGCATACCCTCTCTTAGAAAATTCAATACCTAAGAAAACTTATAGACACCAAAGAGGAAATAAAAAGCAACAATTTAATTATAACAAAACAGAAGAAAAAATCTCAGACTTCATAAAGACAGAAATAACGGTGAAATTCGGATGGATCAAGAATATAGCCAACAGTATCAAAATCAAATACTTACAACGTATATGGAATTTTATTATAAATTTCAATTTAAGTGAAAATAACTGCAATACAGAAGATACAAACACTAATATAGACATCATTCTGGATTTAATTAAACTCAGAGCCGCAAAATATAATGTAGCACTTGAACAAAAATATCAAATTAACAAATCAAAAGAATTTTTTATCACAACATTTAAGAATAAAATGTTCGAAAATATTCCATTCAACCAAATATTACATATTATAGAAGAACGTCTTTCTTTGCCTAATCTAAATATTAAGATATCCTATCGCTTTGTAAGAACCAACGGAAGAAGATTATTCAACTACAATAAATTATGTAAAACCGTGTCTTCATTTAATATTGAATCCTGTCAATGTCATAAAAATATACATTGTGATCCCTACCACAAGCATATAATTACTGGAAACTTAGATTTTATAAAAGATAATAAACTCAAAAACTTATTACAACTTGGTACTAAGTACCGAATACAAGAATATAATGATATTTATAATGAATTTAATTACGATCTGGAAACCTTCATATACAAGATGGCTGTCAAACACAGTATACCTGTACAAACTTTTAACGCATGGAAATATGCCTTTTACAGTGCTTTTTGCCAATTCTACCCGAGAAGAAACAAGGATTCTGGGAGTTCTCAATTTCCGTTTTCAATCAAACATTTTAATGAAGAATTCGTATTGACATACACCGACAAAATCGTATCGAATTTTGCATTCACGTGTAAAAAATTCTCTGTCGATACTTTAACACAATGCTATAAGGATTGTGCCATGTATACATTAATTCCTAGCAACGAATCAATCATCACTAATAGAATAAAAGCACTGTATAAAAGAATTGGTATGGATATTAAATCAGTAAAATTTCCATACTTGATCCTCATTCCCAAGTTACACAAAAAGCCAGTCAAGTTCCGTACTGTAACAGTGGGATGCGGATCATACCTGGAACATGCAAATAAAAAACTTCTGAAATTACTCCAATATGTTATGACTGATATTAAGAAGCAAAACTCCATAATGTTAAAAAACGGACAAGAATTGATAGACCGACTGAAATTTTGCCATAAAGATTTAAACTTCAGAAGCTACGATTTCAGGGATCTGTTTAATAACATCGATTTAACAAACCTACAAATGATCTTGAAAGAATTACATGAAGAGTATAATTTAAAACCATATATAACTCTCAGAAGATATTTGGATTTGATTGAGTTGGTTTTAAATGAAAACATACTATATGACGGTATGCATTTCTACAAACAGGTCAAAGGCATACCCATGGGTGGTGCATGCTCATCAATATTGGCGGATATTTATCTATCCAAATATGAAAGAGGAACCCATCTATTATCGGAAATACCTTATTTCCGTTATGTTGACGACGTGATATTAGGGGGTTATGCAAACACCCCTGACATAGATTTTGCATTCTACCCAAGGGAATTGGACTTAATTGAAAACCCGATCAATGAGGATGGATCGACAGACTTCCTGGATTTGTCAATAAGAAAGCACCAACAGTATGGAATTTATACAACCATACACGACAAGAGAAATTCATACAATATCAAAATTAATAATATTATTGATTGGAATTCAAACCTCACTAAAAATATATTCAGAAATATTATTATCGGGTACTTCAGAAGAAACAGAAACTACAGTACTTTTAAAAAAGACTGCATTCATGAATGTAATAAAATAATAAATGATGCATTAAAAAGAAATTACCCTAGATATTTTTTACAACATTATTACTATTCCTTTTTCAAAGAAAGAAATTGTACATTGTTTGATTCTAAATGAGAATTCTTAATCATATATATTTTCATATCTGCGATCCTATCATCTTGAAGTCTTTTCGCGCATGTGCGACTTTCCCTTATAAAATGTTGTGTTTTCATGCTGGATAGTAAGGTGTATCTCTTCCATGCTTGGTTCCATCTTTGCTCTTTTGTCCGTTCGGGTGCTTCTGTCTTTGCACATGTGGGAGATTGACCATTGAGTTACATTGGTGCCGTGAGCGTTGCCCGGGTCGTAAAAGCTGCTTTAAGCGGGAAAGGGGTGTCGCAATCCACCCCAGCCATTCTATGCAAATCATATGGTCACTCCTGTTCTCGCTTATTTTTTCTTCTTGTTTATATCCTTGTATTCCACTCTGGATGCAGAGCTGCTAAGCGCCACATCCTCTGTAAGGTTTCTGTTTTCTCCTTTACTTAAATAGGAGTTCCGTTCGTGATATACTTATTTTTATATGTATTTATCAATATGTCTACATCCAGCTGCATTGCGCGGACATAGTGCATATTTTACCACATCCAATTCAGCTTTCTACGTAAAGGCCACTTCTCGGACCACACTGGCGAAGTGTAGGTCTTCCGTGTGTCGTGGGATGGGAGTCATCCGGTGGATATTGGAGCGGTGTAATCAGGACGGTAAGAGTCATTTTGCAAATGTTTTGATATTAGTTTTGTACCTTGAGAGACAATGTATGGTGGTATATTATAGTGTGGTATGCATTTGTGTAATCTCTGTACTTTAGTCTTTTAATTTTTTAATTATGTGGTTTTTAAGTATTTTTATCGCTTTTATTGAATCTGGTATTTTCCAATACCTATTTTAGAACGAATTCTATGAATGAATCAAAATAACTAGAAAAAAAGTATAAAAACGTGCTTAAATTTGTCATACAGCATAAAATGGGCAAGTGTGAAGGTAGTATACCTAACGTTCTATGATGCTTTTACTGTATTTGAATGTGCATATGTAGAGACATTTCGTTTGTTTTTACTATAAAGTTCTTACTCCTCAACATGAGTTAAAAAACTGTTGATATATAATATGTATGAAGGCTTTATATAAATTTAGCGACTGGCAAATTTATTCCATGCTGAATATATGCCCGGTGACACATTATCAGGGTATATGTGTTATCGAAATACAGTTACCCTAATCTTTATATTGAAGCAAGTGATGAGCAGTGTTTATAAGCCTTGTACAATTGTCCATGATAAAGCTGTGACAAACATAAAAAATGTAAATTCTTTTGTAATAAATGACACGATCTATAATAGATCATCTTTTTTTAACGACTTTTATCAACACTACCACCATATGAAGAACTTCAAGTTCAAGAAATGCAATTCTAAGCGATGTAAGCTTTGTCCCGTAGCCAATCCACACCAAATTTCTACAAAAAAGGACAATATAAAAATCTTTTGCAAAACTTTTAATGTGGTATATTGCATATCATGCCTTGCCTGTCAGGCGAAATATATAGGACAGACGCAGAATTCCCTGAATATCCGTATAAATCTGCACCGAAGTCAAGTGGGCAAAATCCAACAGCTATCCACCAATAATAACTTAGAAGTACGACATTTTCAAGTACACCCCTTCAGCAATATTATGGTAACTATTATTGATATAGTACCAGACCTTTCTGAACGCTTGTGGTGGGAAAACACCCATATAAAGCAATATAATTCTGCATATCCATATGGTCTGAATACTTTATTATTCAAGGAAAATTGCAATAAAGAAAGATGCAGGAATAGTAAAGCATACCCTCTCTTAGAAAATTCAATACCTAAGAAAACTTATAGACACCAAAGAGGAAATAAAAAGCAACAATTTAATTATAACAAAACAGAAGAAAAAATCTCAGACTTCATAAAGACAGAAATAACGGTGAAATTCGGATGGATCAAGAATATAGCCAACAGTATCAAAATCAAATACTTACAACGTATATGGAATTTTATTATAAATTTCAATTTAAGTGAAAATAACTGCAATACAGAAGATACAAACACTAATATAGACATCATTCTGGATTTAATTAAACTCAGAGCCGCAAAATATAATGTAGCACTTGAACAAAAATATCAAATTAACAAATCAAAAGAATTTTTTATCACAACATTTAAGAATAAAATGTTCGAAAATATTCCATTCAACCAAATATTACATAATATAGAAGAACGTCTTCCTTTGCCTAATCTAAATATTAAGATATCCTATCGCTTTGTAAGAACCAACGGAAGAAGATTATTCAACTACAATAAATTATGTAAAACCGTGTCTTCATTTAATATTGAATCCTGTCAATGTCATAAAAATATACATTGTGATCCCTACCACAAGCATATAATTACTGGAAACTTAGATTTTATAAAAGATAATAAACTCAAAAACTTATTACAACTTGGTACTAAGTACCGAATACAAGAATATAATGATATTTATAATGAATTTAATTACGATCTGGAAACCTTCATATACAAGATGGCTGTCAAACACAGTATACCTGTACAAACTTTTAACGCATGGAAATATGCCTTTTACAGTGCTTTTTGCCAATTCTACCCGAGAAGAAACAAGGATTCTGGGAGTTCTCAATTTCCGTTTTCAATCAAACATTTTAATGAAGAATTCGTATTGACATACACCGACAAAATCGTATCGAATTTTGCATTCACGTGTAAAAAATTCTCTGTCGATACTTTAACACAATGCTATAAGGATTGTGCCATGTATACATTAATTCCTAGCAACGAATCAATCATCACTAATAGAATAAAAGCACTGTATAAAAGAATTGGTATGGATATTAAATCAGTAAAATTTCCATACTTGATCCTCATTCCCAAGTTACACAAAAAGCCAGTCAAGTTCCGTACTGTAACAGTGGGATGCGGATCATACCTGGAACATGCAAATAAAAAACTTCTGAAATTACTCCAATATGTTATGACTGATATTAAGAAGCAAAACTCCATAATGTTAAAAAACGGACAAGAATTGATAGACCGACTGAAATTTTGCCATAAAGATTTAAACTTCAGAAGCTACGATTTCAGGGATCTGTTTAATAACATCGATTTAACAAACCTACAAATGATCTTGAAAGAATTACATGAAGAGTATAATTTAAAACCATATATAACTCTCAGAAGATATTTGGATTTGATTGAGTTGGTTTTAAATGAAAACATACTATATGACGGTATGCATTTCTACAAACAGGTCAAAGGCATACCCATGGGTGGTGCATGCTCATCAATATTGGCGGATATTTATCTATCCAAATATGAAAGAGGAACCCATCTATTATCGGAAATACCTTATTTCCGTTATGTTGACGACGTGATATTAGGGGGTTATGCAAACACCCCTGACATAGATTTTGCATTCTACCCAAGGGAATTGGACTTAATTGAAAACCCGATCAATGAGGATGGATCGACAGACTTCCTGGATTTGTCAATAAGAAAGCACCAACAGTATGGAATTTATACAACCATACACGACAAGAGAAATTCATACAATATCAAAATTAATAATATTATTGATTGGAATTCAAACCTCACTAAAAATATATTCAGAAATATTATTATCGGGTACTTCAGAAGAAACAGAAACTACAGTACTTTTAAAAAAGACTGCATTCATGAATGTAATAAAATAATAAATGATGCATTAAAAAGAAATTACCCTAGATATTTTTTACAACATTATTACTATTCCTTTTTCAAAGAAAGAAATTGTACATTGTTTGATTCTAAATGAGAATTCTTAATCATATATATTTTCATATCTGCGATCCTATCATCTTGAAGTCTTTTCGCGCATGTGCGACTTTCCCTTATAAAATGTTGTGTTTTCATGCTGGATAGTAAGGTGTATCTCTTCCATGCTTGGTTCCATCTTTGCTCTTTTGTCCGTTCGGGTGCTTCTGTCTTTGCACATGTGGGAGATTGACCATTGAGTTACATTGGTGCCGTGAGCGTTGCCCGGGTCGTAAAAGCTGCTTTAAGCGGGAAAGGGGTGTCGCAATCCACCCCAGCCATTCTATGCAAATCATATGGTCACTCCTGTTCTCGCTTATTTTTTCTTCTTGTTTATATCCTTATATATATATATATATATATATATATATATATATATATATATATATATATATATATATATATATATATATATATATATGTATATATATATATATAGAGAGAGAGAGAGAGACTTTTGAGTAGCTCAACTTGCTACAACAGAATGGTGTATACATATTATAACATTCTGAATGTTACATAGAGGGGTTTAGTGATATTTAGTATAGAATATAGTCCTATTGGACTCTACGCCTGATAATACTGACTTTTGAGTAGCTCAACTTGCTACAACAGAATGGTGTATACATATTATAACATTCTGAATGTTACATAGAGGGGTTTAGTGATATTTAGTATAGAATATAGTCCTATTGGACTCTAACATTCGGATCCCTGAGGCTTGTCACCGATTATTCATCTCCTCAAACAAGTGTGCCATGGCGACAAAGGACAACGATTGTCCTTCTTGTGTATGGAAAGTTTGCAGTTGTTGAAACAATATCACACACCTTAGGGTAGTTTGGACGGTCAGGGTCGAACGGAGAAAAGTAGGTGGAATACCTTTCTTTAATGAGAGTACTCCAAATATTTTCGATGAGATTAAATCCAAGGAATACGCGGGTTGCTTCATATTTCCAATATCTTCACTCTCAATTAACATCAGATGATCTAGGTAGGACAAAATATATTCGCTCTGAAATAAGTCCTTCACTAGATTCTATCTGTGTGGATGAGCATTTGGTCCCTTAAAAGGATGTTTAATCCTACAGTGGCTAGATAAAGTCCACCAGAGGGATCAATGATGTCACAACACATTAAAGCAGTCACAAAACCGCTTGAGAAAATATTAAAGTCGGTGCGGTTAATCAATAACAAGCCAGTCCATACCAAAACACTACCAAGACCAAAATAATTGTGTTTCATAATGGCGTCTCCCTAGACAAGTCTACAGTCCCATCGCATGGCAAATCTCGATTCACCTATTAAGCAAACAATCATTCATCTCGTTTAAGACTTATTGTTTATAAAGTGTGTTTTGTATTTCGAATGGATATACAGCTATATTAATAAACATGACGCTAAATCAATGACAATTAAGACTAACTGACGAAAATTAAATATATTGGGAAGGAAATAAGTATCTATTATAAGAATAATCTGTTTTTCCATCCGTAATGTTTGGGAAATTTGCTAACTTGCTGACTATTTAAATTCTGCCAAATTGACGAAAATATCACGCGATTGATAAACATTCGTGAAGTTGACGAAACCGACGCTAAATCAATGAAATAACAACTAATTGAGTTCAATATTTTGGGAAAATCATAAGAGTAGAATATAATAATAATCCATTTGTCCTTCCGTCTGTCCGTAATGCTTCGACAGAGATGTAGGGGGATTTCGCCCACTTGACGATTATTTTAAATGCTGCCAAAGTGACAAAAATGTCGCCAAAATGATAAAAATGACGACAAATGGGAAGTAATGTTTTTAAAATTCAGATTTTCATCATTTGATGTGCATACTGTCTAGTATGTAAGAAAAGCTTTTGTCTCCGTTTGTCTATAACGATTGCTGATGTATTTGTGGAACTTGGCGGATAATCTAGCAACGTATCGCCAATTTGGCAACATTCCACCCAGATATACGAAAATATCGTCAAAATTTCAAAAATGGGGCTAATTTAATAAAAACGCGCCTAATTGATGAGTTAATTATTAAAATATTTTAATATACGAACGATGACATTTATTGAGGATGCTATCAATATTGATAGTTCTTTATTTAAAGTTGCGTCAAATATAAGTTAATGGGGTACTTTGAAATATTTTTACATATTGTCATCCGGAAAATTGCCAAATGGACAATTCAACGTTAAAACCAGACTACCTTGGATCTTTACATTATTTTTTGACAGTAAAAGGAGTAAATCCATTGCATTATATAAGGAAAGTCATATGCTGCCCACATCAGATATTTTTAATGTATGATTACTTCTCCCTGCAACCAATAATTTTGTCTTTGTATGTCTGTATAAATTGTCTATGCATGTACATGTATATTGTCTATGTATGTCTATATATATTGTTTATGTATGTTCATATATATTGTCTATAAATACTGTTTGTGCATATCTTTGTATACTGTCTATGCATGTCAAAGTATGCATATGTATATTGTCTATATATACCTACGTATATTGTTATTTTTGTGTTTATTTGGACGTTCTTTGTAACACTTGTACACCCTTTGGATGAGATGGAAGGTCAGGGTAATAAAAAATGGGTCCTTATACTATACCCTTACTCATATAGTTTCATTGGATTTTGGTAATTTTTTCCTCAGATATCATAATGAATACAAATAAATTTTGGAGATAAACGTGGTTTAAAGCATTAAAGTAATAAGTAATTATACGATAATATAGAAAGAGGCAAAATGGTGCTGAAATCCAATAATACGATTTTTTAAAGTGTTAAAGGATTACTCACTGTACATGTAAATTAATTATAGTTTGTAGAAGTTTTTTCAGTTTATTTTGTCCACATTTTAATCAAGTCGAAAAATCTCCTCTTTCACTGCAGTTTGATAAATATACAATGAATTATGCTTTACTTTCATCAGCATTTAGTAGTTATTGAATCAGATTGATATAGCACAAAATAAATTATATATTTCATGATATTGTGAAGGATAGCTTGAAGAGCATATGTGCCGAATAAAAATTTTGTATTCAACTAATATTTCGTGCTGTTTTTAGCAAAAGTTTCATTAAAAATTATTTACTCTCGAAATGTTTCATTTTCACACGCGTTCCAACTGAAATTTACGAAATATAAATCTAGATCTGCGAATTAAAAACGAAGATAGGGGAAAAAATATCTGGTTTTGTGCATTTATACACTCACTATACTTTTTTATCTCTCAAAATTTAAGAAATAAAAAATACTCTCGGAAAAACTCATTAAAAGTAAAATTTTTCTAAGTACATTACATTAAACTGAAAATATGATCTCCAGACTCATTTAAAAGGTACTTACAGAAGAAAATTGTAGAAATATGGCATGTAGAGTTTCAGAAACATGAAAAAAATATTCAAAAGAAATTACAATTTTTTCTTGCGGGATATGACTAATTAATTTCTTACGGCTGAAGGAGCTTGAAAATTAAATTTATATATCTTAAATATATTTAATAATAAAAGTGTGCAATAATGTGGATAGTTCGGAAATTGAATATAAATGAGTAAATATAAATATATTATTTCAGATAAAATTTATTTATTACTATTATAACGTATCCTCTGAAATGATGTGTGTATACTGAGGATACAAGAGTGAGTCCAATTATCTGGATAACTAACACGTTTATTAACAAGCATAGCGTAGACAGGTTACAACATACAGTAAAACAGTACTTAAATGCTCCACTAATTTCACAAACTGAACGCTACTATTTTCAAAATCATGACGTGTTTAATTACAAAAAACAGCTGCTACTGTTCTCAAAACATTGACGAATATCACATTGCAATGTAGATCGGATCATGTCAATTACTCTCCAATTGAGTGTTAACTCATTTTATAGACTATCTATAGAAACGTCTGGAAATCTCTCATCTCTTAGAATACTGATTATTTTGAAGTCTTTATGGGACCTTCGAAAAGTCGTCAAATTACTGCAAAAATGGCCAAATATAGCAACCGTTCTCCAAACGTCGGCCTCTGGCAACCATAGGATATTCACGGCATAGGAAAGTTTGCCTGTACAGGTGTATTCTGTGTCTGGCCTTCGAAAAAGACTAAAGTGAGAGAGGGGTGGGGGGAAGCAGGGCAAAGTCCAGAGCATTTTACAAGTTTGTAACATTACACTAAAATTATTGTTGAATTGCATTTAAAATTATTACGTATATAGTGCTGCTGCAAATATGTGGCTAGAGTGTATACTAAAACTAACAGTTCCAACATCGCTTAGTGTGAGCGAAATGCCTAGTGGTCACTAAATGTGACGCATGCAAACTTAATAAAAGTTTTAAATATCAAATATCGGTCAAATTAAATCATACAAATTGCATACATTTTATAGTTCTATTAGCATGTTACGGCATGTAAAGCAATATTTTATCTCCTATCACTGTTCTTGTTGCTTTACTTTCACATTCATTTTATCTAAAAATCAATAGTTTGATAATGAACAGCTAAATATTTCGGTATTTTAAGCATAGTCCTATTGAAATGTATACAGTTTGAATCAAAAATTGTGTAAATATGGTACTATAAATTATATATATATATATATATAGTTAATACTTCACTGGTTAATGTATGAGGAAATATAAAATGTAGCGAGTGATATATATATATATATATATATATAGTTAACACTGATGATGAAATATTAAATGTATCGAGTGCGGGTTGGAAATTTAGTGAATTGGAAGACGTTGAAGAAATAAAATAAATCAATAAAAGGCAGTCAAATGTATATCTGCTAGACACGTCTTCAAGAACTCATACTAGACAGATATACTAAATTTTGATGTTTCTGTGATTGCATATGCCACGTGGTTAAAGATATATGAAATCTGTGCCTAACAGCTGCTGGAAACAATATCCATAGATAAAAGACGCAGGGGGGTAATTTATCAAGTTAAACCACAAACTGACCATTAAATAACTCTAAATATTAATAGTATAACACATAAACAAATAAATTGCATACACGTGCAAATATATAACTCACAAATCCTGTGAAACTATTACCTGGAAGACGTGAAACGTTTATCTTCGCTTAAATTGACCGGGATTGAAGTATTGTTGAAGTGCAAGTAGTTAAATAGGGAAAGTGTAGATCGGATAATGTGATGGTGAAAGATTAAAACTAAGATTTCAAATATTATTATGTAATAATTACTTCATAATAATAGATATGAAAACGTATTGATTAACCGTATATCTTAATAGGGTACATTTAAATTAGGGACATCACTGTTTTTTGGAGCCGTGGTTGGTTTTTATAGTAGTTGCTTTTTAGGAATCCTCCCAATGATTTTATTAGCAGTTTTCAACATTTTGTTTACTAACCAAAACGATTTTAATAGATTTTATACATTTTTGCTCTAACCGTAGTAACGGTTTTGCTAGTTTTTGAAAGGTTTTTTTTTACCTGCCGCAACGGTTTGTATTTTACGAAGTTACCACTACTGTTTGAGTACAGGTCTAATACAGCGATCTACAAATGCAGTTGGAAAATTATAGAGATAAAATATTTATAAATCAATATTTATCAAGAATGAATGATTGCAAACAATAGAAATAATTTAGAAAATGTAGTATATACTATGTAGTCCTACATAATTTTTGAAAATAATTGAAAATATATTACAGGTAAAACATATTTTGTCTTGACATCTGAAATATAGAGAATTTTCAGTTATTTTTTTTAAATCTATTTTTTTTCACATCGCTTCATTAATTACAATTTTTTTAGAGAAATCTAATTTTTCATGTTACTAATAAGTATTAGACTTGAAATTATTTAACAAGATTTTTTTGCCCTATTAATGAATATGCATATCATATTTTTAGTTATAACCCAAATGTCTATTAGTAATTCCTGTCAAATAAAATTGTGTTATTTTTACAATTGACTACTATCCATGAAATGCAGTATTTGTTAGAAATTGTACATAAATAATTAAGCAATGTAAATACTTACAAATGCATGAATTATTTTTGCTGTATTCAAAACTTTTACACCTTTTGCATTTCATAAATTAAATTATTTAAAAAATTGTTGTTGCATACAATTTAAATTTAATGAAAAAATCATAAATAACGATATGCTCCAAAAAGTACTTTATTAATTACACTTTAATTATATGGTAAAAACAAGTATGTAAAGGGTAAGAAAGGAGTTATTTTTATTTTTAAGTACTAAATAAGATTGGACGTAGCGAAATGCATATTCCTTGCTTGATGTGACATCACTTTTTGTGTTGGGGACTTCCGCAGGACTCTCGGTAGTGTTGGGAACTTATAACCCTGAAAGGGTACTGTGCAAACAAGAGACATTTTGGCAGTGGTAATGTACAAAGATGTATGAAATTTACCAAGTCACATAAATGTCCAAACTTATAGGCAACGGTTTACAACAGCCATGACTCGAGAGGTCAGTAAGGCAATAAATAAACACTTAAATTACATGTGGCAAAACCTGAAACCAACAGCTTGGTTAGAAAATTAACCAATGATGAATTATTGTTGCTTCGCCCTGAGGTCAGCCACTGAGTTTCAGTGGGCGTATAAGGACTTCAGGCAAAAAGATGTGGCAACAGGCAGAAGGGTCCACAAACAGATAAGAATCCTTATTCCCATAGAGGAGATGCATTCATTAAGTTGCACATGCATTCAAAAGAGTCGATGCAAAGGAACCGGTGTCAAGAGTTACATTCTGAGTCTTCTCTAAGAATCGAGAAGAAATGCATGCCAAGAGTATGGCTTAACAGTCAATATGCAATTAGTATACCAATATATAAGTGTGGTGTAGTAGCCAATATAGTAAGCCTATAAAAACATTGAAAGGTGGTGCAACAACCAAGGACCCACAAACGTCTAAAGACAAGAAAGGAGGATTGTACCTATCAGCCGTTATAAGAAGTCATAATGATTTTAGGCTAATAAATGCCTGGTTTCACACACCTAGTCTCCTCCTTAAATATATGCGTTTTTGTAATTTAATCATAAATATAATGTCTTTAATAAATAATATTTTACTTTAAGTTAAAATGGGTAAAGTGAATTTTATAGTATAATTGATAATTTTATTTTAGAAAATCGTACAAAGAATATATGGAGGGTTATAATGCGGTAACAATGCAATGTACGGCTTATCGATTCACGGCCATATTTAATTATGCTTTAGTATTTATATGTTTTGCTTAATTTCTAATTGTGTACCACAGGTACATTGTCAAATTTGGGTATCAATCGAAATATTCTTTCAAGTCCTGTAACATGAAGGGACATATGTTATAATTGCGATCATTTGGTCTAACGATACAGGTTTTTCAAAATTTTTCTTGCAAAATGTTCAACAAAATAATTCACAAATGGATTCCGGTATGAGAAATTCGAGATACACCATATTCCTGTTAATTATTTATATAATTTGGGAAGTACTAACTAATTCATTATTGTTACAATTTTATTTGTTATTTTATTATTTAATATTTTATTATTTATAATCATTAAGTAGCATTATAAAAGCGGCTAAAACCTTTAACACACTTCCACAATGTCAGTATTTAATTCAAATATGCCCATTTCGAGATATAAACAATCCTAGTAAGCAAATACAGGTTCTAAGTCCGAGTGCTTTACAAGTTGGTGTAGAAGAATAAACTTATGTCATAGTGTTCACTGAATATCCACTTTACTAAAATAATTGAATAAATTTTACCAGTTAAAACATAAAATTTCAGAGCACAAAATAGGTTTGCTAATATAAAATTTTAGATTTAATAAAAACTTATTTATGCAAAATCATTTATGCAACAAGCAATTAATGCAAAATCTACTGATGTTCATGCTAAAGTAAAATCAATGACATTTTGTTGAGTTCATCAAGCAAAGTATTGAAATGCCATACTTGACCATATTTAAAATTTTACAATAAGATATGAATGAATTAATTTACATTTCTTATCAACTGTAGGTCAGATACCATACTTTTTTTCCTTCCTTAATGCACTTAATTTTTTTTTCTGGTGCAGTATCTGTTACCACAAAACTGAGAAAAGGGGGTATACTAAAATGTTAATTTATGGTTTACAACTTTATTCAACTACCTTTTGTTTCAAGCTATCGTTGAAGTGCAGACTATAGGAAGGAAACATTATCGCTCACTGTCCAATTTCTATTTTTCAGTTCCCATCTATCTCCCTCGAAAGTCACAGTCATGGTCTGGTGTGAAGTCAGACAGGCATACTATACACGGTTCATGTGTACACGTTAGATCCATCTAGTGTAAAATGACCGTACCGGATGACATAAAAGATATTTAAACGTTCTTTACGGATAATTTTAAAAAGTTAGGAAAACAACGCTGTAAAAAAGCGAAATAGACGAACAAAATCAATAGCAAAATAGTAGAGCAGCGTGTAATTAGTAAGATTCGATAAAAACACGATTACAGAATCTATTACAGAAGGCATTATTTTGTCCAATATAGTTATTACCGATCATAAGGAATACAAAAGATTTCCTTTAGTAAATAAGTGGATTTATTTATTGATTCGAAAGATATTAATTTCCTATTATACATATAATGTATAAGGAAAGTATTGTGACGGGGTCGAAAATTTGAATTCGAGTTTTCGTCGAGAGAGCACGTTTCAAGCATTCCTGACCATGAATCAGACGTTTTTGAGACGATGTCTCTGTGTGTGTATGTGTGCGTGTGTGTGTGTGTGCGTGTGTGTGTGTGTGTGTGTGTGTGTGTGTGTGCGTGTGTATATGTGCTTGTGTGTGTGTCAGTGCTTGTGTGTGTATGTGATGATAACTGACAAACGCATTAACCGATTCGAACAAAATTTTGTACAAAAATTCCAGTTCATGAATACTGGAAGCCTATTGCTCTTATACGCAATCGAATGTTCGGAACTTCCTTAAATTTTCAAGAGAAATTTTGAAAAAGTCATCAAAAAATTAAAACCATTAATGAAGATACGTAAATAGTCATTTCTTGTGTAATTTTTCTATAGAGAATGATTTTAATAAATTTTAGAACTTTAGCAAAAACCGTTCTCGAGATATTGTACATTTTTCAAAAAAATTATCAAAAAATCATATAAAATTAAAACAAAATATTACCTATTGGGAAATATATTCACTTTTCATAAGTAATATCATGCGATAAATTGGGTGACATCATTCTCGTGCATGTAACTAGTTCCGATCCTGAGAAAATATACATTAGGTAATACTTTTGTAGTTGGACGTCAATAGTCAGTTATCTGCTACTAGAATAACTTTATTCTCCGCCCATAACACTTGACGAGATTTTTACGGAATGTCGCCAACTTGGCGACTTTTTTAAATGGTGTCAAATTGAGGAAAATGTCGCCAATTTGATAAACATGACGTTAAATTAATGTAAATGACGACCAGATGATGAAGTAATTATTACGTATATTAATATATGGACTATACCACTTATCGAGGAAGCTATCAATATTGATGACTGTTTAGAGTTGTGCGACGTATAAGTTAATTGAGCATTTTGAAATAGTTTTACCTGTTGTCTTCCTGAAAATCGCCCAATGTACAATTCAACGATAAAAACACAGCACAGTGGATCTTAAGAATTATATTTTATTGTAAAACTAGTAAATCTATTGCATTATATAAGGAAAGTAATGTGCTGCACACATCAGATTGTTAGTTATTTGTAATGGAAACACAATTAAAATAAAATTGTATATCCTTTAATATAGAAATAAACGTATTAACTCCCATTTGCATTATTAGTAAAACATATTTTAATAATTTCTGACGTCGACTTTTACTAATTATTCAAATATGTTATCAATGTGTTATGAACAATTATAGGGTGTTTAACTTTTATTTGTATTTAATAATCTAATACTTTTTGTTCTTTGTGTATCATTTACATTTTTATGTTTATTATAATTTATGTAAATAGCAGACAAATCTCAATATTACAATTCTTTTAAATTTATAGCAACCTAAATCGTTTTAAAAATTTAAAAGGTTTTCAACCAGAAATAGAATATAAAGAATTTAGATTAAATGAATTTCAATATTTAGTTACTCAAAAATCGCTCTTAGCTCTTAGCTCTTGCTCTTTCTTGCTCTTTTGGCTCTGAGCTCTTGCTTATATGCTCTTCTGAGACTTCGTCCTGTTCATACGTTTTTCGTGACCTCTCTGCCTTTTTGCTTTAGCGACCTGCGTACGCCATCTTTTCTTTCCTTGCTGATTCGGACATGGAGTCCGGTATATCCCTTTTGCCGGATGGTACACTCATGCCACCTGATATCGGAAACTTTCTCATAAGATTTCGTGATGGTCTGTTTCCCTCCTTGGATAAATCTGATGCCGGCTTCTTACAGCAAATGAACGACATCCGACTCACTTATGAATTCCTGATCCACGAGTGGAAGCTGACTCAAGCCGGAGACACCTCCAGAAGCATCCAAGTCTTCAGAGGTATGTGCCTTGATCTGATTGACTTTTTTGAGCAGAATTTTCTAGCAAACGAGCATACCCCCTACCTAACTGAAATTAAGACTTTTGAAGCCAACAATAATTGTATTCTTAAAATTAATGATCAAAATAATGTTAACTCCATTAGTCAGAGCAACTTAAATCTAAATGTTCTTAAAACTAACTTGAAATCTAACTTAATGTGGGGAATCCCCCCAAATCCTAATGATAGCAATAATGAGCCTAACTCATCTTGGGCAAATGCCCAAGCTGAAAATAGCACTAGTTCTATCTCTAGCAACACTGCTGAGACCAGCATCGATGATTTGGAAGGTTATATTCTACCCCCCCTCAAGAAAACTTGCCGTACGGCCTCTGTAATCACCTCTAAAGAAAAAACTTCTACTCGGAATGCTTTTTCTGCACTCACTGATATGATTTCGGAAGATCCTGAGAATATCCCTGCAACCAATGAAAATTCACCTTCGATGGATACCACCCCTATTCCGGAAACCACACCCTCCCCCGCTGTGCCTTCAGCGCCAAATGACTCTAATACTGAAATTTACTCCCCCCGCCCAGAACCCTTCTACATAAATTGCCCAAGCAACTGGAGGAACTTAGTTAAAACTCTAAACACCCTTGTCTCCGCTCCTGTCAGAGCACAACTTGCAGGAAAATTTATAAAAGTATATCCCCAAACTGTCGATGATTTTAGACTTGTCCAAAGATTCCTGATCGATCAAAAAATTGAATTTCATTCCATCAACATGAAAGCCGAAAGGCCCATCAAAATTCTTTTAAAAGGACTCCCCCCTAACTCCCTGATAATTGAAATTATTGAAGAATTAACCTCCCTTGGATTCAGCATCCATAGAATTTCGCAACTAAAGACCTCAAAACTAAAGCCCCCCTCCCCATTTTTCTAACTTACCTAAACCCCACCAGAGGTTGGGAAAAAATAAGAGATATCCGCACCCTTCTTGATATGCAGATTCGTGTTACTGACTTTCAATCCCGGGCCATTAAAATGTGCTTTAGATGCCAGCGATACAATCATTCGAGTGACTGCTGTCAGCTCCCCCCCAGGTGCGTCAAGTGTGGCGAAGGCCATGTCTCACGCGAATGCCAAAAACCCAGAGACACCCCTGCTAAATGTGCCAACTGCCTCGGCCCTCACACCGCAAATTTTAGGCTCTGCCCTGCGAACCCGCACAACAAAAATGCTCCCATCTTAAATTTCTCAGCCCCCCCTCCCACCGCCTCTAGGCAAATTGTTCCAAAACCCTCTGACTTTCCGCCCATCCGGCATCCTACTGTAATTCCTTCCCAAAACCAACCAAAAAATTCAACCATCATCCCTGAAAATTCAGAAACTCCAGTTGCAACCTCCGCCCCCCAAAAAAAATCCTTCGCTGAAATTGCTACCCATCCTCCACCTCAAAAAATAGCACCTCAAACCCACCAATCAAATTCTCAAACCAAACCCTCCAATCAAAACCCTCTTACAGACCCAAACAACCTTCCACTTCAAAATCTTAAAATTCACTCTTACATTACCAAACCAAGCAACACCTCTCCTGACCAAACTGCAACAACCAATCAGAAACCTAAACCCAACTCTACTTCGCAATTCTCAGATCTTTTTTCAATATTCCATGAAATCAAAAACATCTTTAACAGTTTCAATATAGACATGATTAAAATAAAAAAAATTATTAACATTATCCAAACCAAGTTCAATGAAGCCACAAATCCTCTCAACAAACTTTTTGCAATTATTTCGGCCCTCGAAGAGGTTTTTAGCTCAGACACATCCGACCAAAATGACGAGTAATCTTCAAGACTCTATCCGTATTCTCTTCTGGAACGCTAACGGCCTTGTCCCTAAAATCACCGAACTCCGCGACTTCATTAATAATAACCCTGTGGAAATCATCCTTATCCAGGAAATCATACCCGGCCGTCGCCCCCCCTCCCTTAATATCGCCAACTATCAAAAATACACTGCCCTTCGTAATCTGACTCAAAATTCCCACTCCTCCTACGGAGGAGTCTCCGTATATGTCAAAAGTAACATTCCGCACTATGAGCTCAACACCCTTAACAACAATCTCATTGAAAATAAACTTGTAAATATTACTCTTCCAAATCAGCCCACCCTAACCATCGGTTCAGTCTACATTAAACCTAATTGCTCCATTGACCTCACTGCTGACCTTAATCGTATCTTCAATTGTAATCACAGACTTATTATAGCCGGCGACTTTAATGCCCACCACCCTGCTTGGAACTGCCGCTGTCGAAACCCCTACGGTAATCAAATCCACAAGTATATCACCAGTAATAATATCCATGTTGCCGTCCCCTCTAACCCCACTCATTTTTCTTTTTCAGCTACCCCCTCTACTATTGATTTTGCACTCCTTAAAAATATCCGTTTTCCTTACACTACCGACACCCTTAACGAACTCAGCTCCGACCACCTCCCTGTCCTCCTTACCATTCAACTAAATACGCTCCTTCCCTCTTCTGGTTTACCCACCTCTATAAATTGGAAAAATTTCAAACTCACTCTTCAAAATTCTACGCTCATGAACCCTAAAATCAAAAACACTGCCGACCTGGAACATGCTGTTTCCAACATTACTCTCGAACTGCAACGCTCCCTGGCAAACGCCACTACAACCCGCCCTGCCCCTCGTTATAACTCCCTTCCCCACCACCTTAAAAACCAAATTAAAATTAAGAACTTCACCCGGAATCTTTGGCAGATTTCTAGGAATCCCCAAATCAAAATTATTTTAAATGCCCAAAATCGCAAAATTAAATCTGACATTTCTAAATTTAAACAAAACAAATGGAAGGAATATATCGAGTCCCTCTCTCCCGAAGACGGCTCCATATGGAAGGAAATTAAACGCATTAGGAAACCCTTCGCCCAGCTCCCCCCCCTCCTCTCCGACACTGGCACTGCCTTTTCCAATCTTGAAAAGGCTAACACTTTAGCGGCCAACTATCAAAGACAATTTGAACCTAATAACTCTAATTCAAACAACTCTTTTCACGCTCACGTCAGTCAAATCGTCTCGAACTTCATTAATGCCCCCCACCCTGAGCCCATTGAACCCACCAACCCGTCGGAACTCTATGACCACATTAGAAACTTCAAAAATAAAAAAAACCCTGGTCTTGATAAAATAACTAACAAAGCCCTTAAATTCATCCCCTTAAATATCCTTTTTTATCTTGTTCATGTAATCAACGCAATTCTTAAATTCCGTCACTTCCCTGATTGTTGGAAAACGGCAGTTATTATTCCCATTTTCAAGCCGGGCGGCGTCCCCGCCGACCCCGCTTCTTACCGCCCCATCTCGCTCCTCTCCTCCCTCAGCAAACTGGCTGAACGTATCATTCAAAATCGTCTCTTCAATTTCATTGACAAAAATAATATTATCATTCCTGAGCAATTCGGTTTTCGACCCTCCCACTCTACTACCCACCAGCTGCTGCGTGTTGTGGAATTTGTTTCTGACGGCTTCCGCAACAAACAGTCAGCTGGAGCCCTTTTACTTGACGTTGAGAAAGCATTCGATAAAACCTACCATCTTGGACTCATCTTTAAACTTATTCAAATAAAAGTCCCCTCCCCCCTCATCCTCATCATAAATTCCTATCTTCAAAATCGTAACTTCCATGTCCGTGTCCTTAACACCCTTTCAAATAATAAACCAATCAAAGCAGGGGTACCCCAAGGTTCTATACTGGCCCCCCTCCTTTTCAACATTTTTGTTAATGATATACCTCGTTCGCCCCATACCACCCTTTGCCTTTATGCTGATGACACCTGCATCATTTCCGCCCATCGTAATATTAATTTTCTTCATGCCCACCTTCAAAACCACATTTCCCTCCTTGAAACCTATTTTAAAAATTGGAACATCAAAATTAATGCACGCAAATCACAGGCCATCTTCTTCTCTTGGAAACGTTTCCCCCTCCCCCGCTTCAAATCAACGATCAGCCAGTTTGCTTCCAACGTACAGCTAAATACCTCGGTGTCCACCTGGACAGTCGTCTCACCTGGAGCACCCACCTTACCCATGTTATCAAAAAGACTAAAAAGCTCGCCGGCGCTCTCAACCATCTCCTTTTTTCGAAACACCTTGACCTTAGTGACAAAATCCTTTTATTCAAACAAATCATTCTCCCCATCCTTCTTTATGCTTGCCCTATTTGGGGCTATGCCTGCAAAACGAACCTGGAGAGAATACAGATAGAGCAAAACAGAATTTTAAGAATCATACGGAAAGCACCGCGATACCTTCGAAATGACATTATTCGTAAAGACTTCGACATAAACACCATCAAATTTACTATCAAAAAACTTTCTGAAAAATTTTATCACAATATTCCCACTATCAAAAATGAAACACTTTTCACTCTAACAGATTATGACCCTCGTGAGCAGAAAAAGCGGCCCCGTGCTGTTTTGTATGACCCCCCTTAGCTTTATAACTTCTTTTTCATTCCATATTCTCTCCTTCAAAGTTTTTTAATTCTTTTTTTTTGGCTTCATTCTTTTTTAGCATTTAACTCTTGCTCGCTGCTAATTGATGGCAGCACCGGACCCCTTGTGGTACCGGCTTTCTAACGTTTAATTCCTTATTTTTTAGTTAATTCCTTTAAATTTTTTAGTTCTTGGGATGCTCATGTTATTTTTCTTAAGTTTTAACTTTATTTTTTTTTTTACTTTTCATATCATATCTGCTCAACTTATGTCATGAATATCAAATATAGGCATTATACCGGAGGTTAAAGTCTTCGGACTAGGGACTCCCTTCCATTGGTCACACTAAGCAAGTAGTAGTAGTTACTCTAAAATCGTAGTTCATTGCTATAATTAGTAAATAAAACCCCAAGTTTCATTATATTATGATTATGTACATTATAACCCTTAAATTATCTTAAAGGGAAAAAAAGTCATTTTTATTATACGATAACCTGTTAAATATTTTAGATTTTTTTATATATTTAGAACATTTTCTCAATGTTGTTGTTACATATACTGCACCAGAAAAACAAATAAAAGACTGAAGTGTATTAAGGAAGAAAAATGTAACATATAGTAAAATATGTTTTATCTGACCTAGAGTTGATAAAAAATGTAAATTAATTTATCAATATCATGTTGTAACATTTTAAATATGCATATGTATTGCACTTCAATATTTTGCTTGATGGACTTAACATAATTTCATTGACTATGTTTTAGTATAAACATGCGTAGATTTGGCTTGAATGATTTGATGCATAAATGATTTATAATTTATTAATTATTAATATAAATCCAAAATTTGATATTAGCAAACCTATTTTATGCTTTGATATTTTTTTGTTTTAACCATAAAAATGTATTCAAATATTTTATTAAAGTGGATATTCGGATAGAAATTCGTTTTATTTTTATATATTTTCTTTGTTTTAGCAGCCGTTGAAGTATGACAAATATTTATTGCTTTCCATATGATGTTTCCTTCACTCCTATTGTCACATCTTATTAATTAGGAAATCCTATACAACATCCAGCTTTTTCACTCAATTAATTATCCTAACCTCTAACATATTCCTCTGGGGGCATTACAATCACATTAATACGATCGTCATTTTACTGTATACAGACATAACATGTATACTGATTAACCTTTCCTTACAAAGTTATTGGGTGCTTAAGGAGTTTGTTACTAACCCTGTAGAGACTGAAGTCCTTACTGTTTAAATAAATAATTTGTTTGTATGATTCTCAAAACGTGTAAATGCACTAAATTTGAAAACCCCAAATTTTTACCTGATCAAAATATTATTATAGGGAATGAAAAAATCGAACTTATTTTGCATAAAGGGATATTTTAGTATTTATTATTTTACTTTTCTTTCTATGCATAATAATTAACTGTATTATGCAACTAACTACTCTATACGTTCTTTTACATAAATTCTTCTGTCTGATATTCTTCCTTCAATATACCCTTTTTGCTGTAAAAGGCAAAATATATATATTTATACAGAATATTGGATCTAGAAAGGTTTAAGTGGGTATTCAGGATAAAATATAGTTAATATCGTAGAACAATATTAGTTTTCCTGAAGGAACTGAAAGAAAAACACATATGACATTACATTATGTACAGAAAAGGATTTTTACCTCGGCAGAAATGGAGTGTATTTTATAGAATAACAAATAAAATAAAAATGGAATATAATTGATGTTTCTATTAGTATTTATTACCAAATGGTTTATTCCGTCAATATTTCGAACTTTATAGTCATTATTTCCCAATATTTATTAGATATATTTTGGAAAGTAATGGGTAATAAGATAAGGATATAATAAGAAAATATTGTAATAAGATGTCTAATAAAATATATCATGATCTAACTAAAATTTTCATAAATTAAGCTCATTAGTCATTAATGCTTTAAACTACACTTAAAATTCTACATATAAAATTGATATAACTTTCCTTATATACATAAGAATTTATATTCCTTATAGTATTATTTTCCTTATGTATGTACTTTCCTTATATATATATATATATATATATATATAAGGGAAGTATTATGATGCGGTCAAAATTTTGAATTCGAGTTTTCGACGGGAGAGCAAGTTTCCAGCATCCCAGAAAACAATTCAATAAGCTTTGAAATGATGCCTGTGTGTATGTGTGTGTGTGTGTGTGTGTAAATATGTGTAAGGATGTGTGTGGTTAAGTAAGTGTGTGTGTATGTAAGTAAGTGTGTGTGTGTAAGTATGTGTGTGTGTAAGTATGTGTGTGTGTAAGTATGTGTGTGTGTGTGTGTGTGTGTGTGTAAGTATGTGTGTGTGTAAGTATGTGTGTGTGTAAGTATGTGTGTGTGTAAGTATGTGTGTGTGTGTGTGTGTGTGTGTGTGTGTGTGTGTGCCCATGAGTCTATGGAGATGATATATCACGAACGGAGTGATTCGGACAACATTTTATACAAAAATTACAATCCGTGAACATTGTAATGCAATCGAATGTTCGGAAATCGGCAAATTTTAGAATGAAATTTAAAAAAAAATTATCAGTAGTGTCGTAGTGGATTTTACCCACTAGACATATCTGTGCATTTTTTTGAATTTATGTATGAAAATTAAATCAAAAGATGGTGTGAAGGGTGTAAATATGAATGCAATTTCTGTACCTGGTTCAAGGGCGAACCAAGCCTGTTGAAAGGTGATTCTCAGAGGCAAAAGTTCTCACGGGAAGGAGGAGACCTCCATGAAGCAAACACCGATAGCCATATCTAAGAATAAAGGATTAAGAAGATAATCCAATATTCCAGAGGATAGCAAATGACAAAGTGTCATATACAAAGCCCAAGTGGTTTGCAAGAGATGCAGAGCACAAGAGAGCAGACACTAAAATGTACAAAAGAGTGACAAGTGAAAATGCCGATTGAAACTTTATAATTCCCTAGACACCGATTGCACCGCAGCAAGCATGAGAAAAAGAGCGTTGGCATGACAACGGCGGAACTAGAGGTGGGAATGTCTCGAACTGTTACAGCGACCGTGGCAATAGGGTCACGTGGTCAACAAGTGAACTGGTAGCGGATGAATACAGAGCATGTTATGGACTTTTAACTCCTGTATTACTACGCACAGTAAGCACATATAAGTGACACAGACAATATAAAAAAAAAGATATAGAGAGAGATTTTTCTAGAGACTGAAAAACATTTTAGATGTGTATGTTTTCTGTAAGAAAAGAAGAGTAAAGTGGTTGGACAAATTCGGGGGAGAGGGAGGAACCGGTCCTCTCGCCTCTCCCCTCTCCCATTTATTATTCGATATGCAGTTAGTTCGAGATGCTTCAGAGAGAGTAAAAAAAAAATCTGCTAGTGGAAGGTGACGAAGATGGTGGCTTCTAAAATTAGCTCCTAGATTTCAATTGAACTATGGATTGTGGAATTTCATTTTAATCGAAGAACATGACTTTATGCAACAATTTACTTCAGAATTCAATATAGATGAAGCAGAACCTGATAGAAAAGGATTCCTGTGATATTTATAAAAATTGGAATGTGGATATACTTGGAAAGGATTTGAAAATCAGAAGCCGAAGGGAATTAGCAGAACAGACTATAGCTGACCAATGCAGAGCCCGAAGGCAACATCGAACTTGATATGGACATATAAAGAGACTGATAAAAAAAAAGAACTTTCCTAAAGGTAAATAGCTACTGCGAATCTGTTTGCAAAGACTGTTAATTATTCCAAGAAATCGGTGAGTTATTTCTTACGTATTTATATATCTCCTCAGAGACTGATGATTTCTTTTTTTGGAATTAAGTTTTTAATGATTAATCAAAAACAAACTGATCCACGAGAATTTAAAAGAAGCTTACCTATTAAAAGATTGTATAATTATGTATATAATTGGTAATTAATTTATAAGTAGAGCTTAATGATTGAATTTAGTATAATTGACTGTAATGATAAAATGAATTGTGAATTTGCAATTAAGAATGTTATAAGGAGATTTTGTTAAAATATTCTAAAACGAATTGGTACTGATCGAGTAGAATTTTTAATGTATGTTATATATTAATCTAGAAATACAATATAAAATGATTCATATTTGTAATAAAGGTGATTTTAATGCAAGATAATAGTAGTAATTGTACGGCCTAGTTAAATTTTAATTATTTTCTCACGAAACCAGAATTTTCTGGCATGCACTCAATAGAGTGATTAAAATCTTCTACGGTATGGTAATGGGTATAAGTTAAAAAAGTAACTTATCTAAATTCCCGAGACTTAGTTGTAAAACTAATCTCTGTCTAATTAAGGACTCATTTTGGATATAGCAAAATTTAATCTAACATATATACTTATTGCCATACTAAGATATGGGGGCTTAACTCACATAAGAGGTCTCCCCATAAGTAGTTCAAAACTTCAATGAAGTTACATAAATAATCATTTCATATGTAATTTTTCGTTCGTAAACGTAAACTTTAGTACGCTAGCATAAACGGTTCTTAAGATATTACACATTTTTCAAATACATGTATCAAATAATCATATAAAATTAACAAATATATATTAACTAGTATGTAAAAATATGTTCACTTTTCATATGTAATATTATGCGATTAATGTGTTAATATCATTCTAGTGGATTTAGCTAGTTCCATTCACGAGATAAGATACTTTGGGTAACTTTTGTGATTAGATCCCAATAGTCATTCATCTATTATAAGAATAACCCGTCTACAACACTTAGCGAAATTTTTGCGACGAATATGGTGGAATATCGCCAACTTGGCGACTTTTCAAAAATTGTCAAATTGCCGAAAATGTCGCCAAATGGATAGAAAAGTCACCAAGTTGATAAAAATGACGCTAAATCAATGAAAATTACGACTGATGAAAATTCAATATCTCGGAAAAAACAGACTTGGAAGAATTGACTAATGAATAATCCATTTCTTCGTCCATCCGTCCATAAAGCCTGGTGAAAATTTTGGCGACGAATTAAGCAGGATTCTGTCAACTTGGCGACTTTGTAAATGTTGCCCCAAAGTGACGAAAATATCGCCAAATTGATAAAAATGACGCCAAATGGGAGGTAATGTTTTGCAAATTTTGAATTCTGCCATATGATGAACATACCTTCTAATATATAAAAATTGCTTTTCTCTTCGTTTGTCTGTAACACCACTTGGCGATACATTGGGTTACTTGGCGATTAATCTAACGATATTTCGTTTCAGATTGACGAAAATACGATTATAATAGCAAAAGTGACACCAAGTTAATGAAATAGATGCCTGATTTGTGAATTAATTATTTAACAATTTCAATATATAGAGTATATTGTTTATTGATGGATTTTTGTAGATCATTGAGGCTGACTGAGTCCTGGAAATATTTTGTTATAATCTTTATTACCCTACAGTAAAGTGCGGAAATACTAGAATAAACCGTTTTCTATTTGTCTCGCTGTCTGTACTCGAAAGCGAACACGAATAAAATTTATTTATTTCATCGCCTATATCAGAGAAGTTAAAAAATAATAAGATGATGGGAACTCGCCAACAAAGCGAGACAGTCGAAATATACCAATAACAAAGTCATTGAGCTTTGTATAATTAGTCAGTAATAAAATTTTTACATAAACTATTACAAAAGCCATTTATTTCCCACAATAAGGTTATTGGTCTCTTAATGTCTTATTCAGAAATAAAATAAGCAAGACCTGCACACACAGTAATCTACTGAACAGCCTGTTTAAAATGCTTTCAATCAGCAACAATGCACAGTTGTATTCGAGAAAGAATATTGCCGCGTGCTTTGACAAGTATTACAGGTGTCATCTTGCTATAGTCCCTGATGATACTAATTTTAAAAGGTATTTATTGCCTTTCATATACACGTTTCTGATATAGATTCTTTCTAACTGGATAATCCTTTATAACTTTGTAACTGACATTTTTATTCCATGTAGCTATGCTGCCGATATCATTTACTGCAGCATCATATTATTTTAGTGCTGTCATTTTTAATCTGGAGGTCGCGAAAAAATTTTTACAGGTCGCAAAAAATTTTAATATATATATTTTACTAGTTGCTTTTCTTTGCAAATTTTGTATTTTAATTTGTTGTGATATTTTGTCCAAAGATGGGTTCCTAATTTTTATTCTAAAAGATGTATTTAATACTAAAAATAAATCTGTTAGTAATCAATATTATAAATATATTTAATATAAATGAAATATTATATTTGTTGGCACTGTTACACAGGGTGTCCCAAAACGATTGAAACACGCTTTAATTCTTTATCTGTTGGAGATAAGTAGGCAATGTAAATTGCGAAAATGTTGAAAGTAAGGTAGGAAAAAAGACTACGTTAATGAAATAGTCCTCCCATTAATTTTCAATAAGTTACACATTTTAAGTTTTTATACGATCCCCTTAGACAAATTTGGTCAGTCCAATTTTTTTTTATTTTTAATGCAACAAGATACCTAAAAAAATCCGCATATCTGTGTTTTTAAAATCAACTGAATTATGCTAGAAAAAATATATCTTATACCACTTTTCCGTACCATGTGAAAGGCTGTTTTATCGGTGAAAATAGGGGTCATAAACAAATTGACGATGGAAATTGTTTAGATAAGAAAAAGTACTTAAAAGTACTTAATTATTGAAACATTACTTAGTTATTGAAAAGTACTTAAGAATCCGTGATTGCATCGTGAGCCTACGCGGAATTCGCAAAAATGTTTCTTAAATGTATTATCATCCAGTTTTATCTTTTTTGTGATATGTCACAAATTTACATTCTTAATTTAATATATGGTCCCCATTAACAATGTTTAATTTTCAATTAAATATAACTCGAACAATTTTAAAGATACAGATATGCGGGTTTTTTAATGATCTTGCCGCATTAAAAATAAAAATTTTCTGATTGATCAAATTTGTCTAAGGGGATCGTATAAAAATTTAAAAAGTGTAACTTTTTGAAAATTAATGGAAGGACTATTTCATTAACGTAGTCTTATTTCCTACCTTACTTTCAACATTTTTGCTACTTACATTGCCCACTTATCTCCAACAGGTAAAGAATTAAAGCAGGTTTCAATCTTTTTGGGACACCCTGTATATTGTTATTGTATTTGTTAGTGCTGTTATATATTGTTATTATATTTGTCAGTGATGTTTTAAGAAAAATAATGACTTTTTGTTTAGGGGGGAGTATCAGTTACAGCCGTCCATTGCTGTGGGTCCTCTATAATTTTACAATGCGAAAGAGGGTATTGAGATTATAAAGTTTAAGAAATACTGCTTTAGATAAACCTAAAATCTACATTTATATATAATTCCTTTTAATTTTGTTAAGATGCATAAGGGCATTTTTCGTAACATTGTATAAATATAAACTACTAAATTACTACTATAATCTGCAAACCAACCATCTGAAAGTCATTAGCTGGTCATGCACATTTTTTTCTTTCACCGAACTAAAAATTACTCATATGCTGTTTGTATAGCACTTCCAAGGTTCCAGATATATGCATTACAAAATTTAAAAGCCGAAAATCCCCACTTCGTTAACTGAACGAGTCGATTGCTAAAAATCTGTAGAAAATTGTGAAAACCAATTACTGATTTAGAAACTGGGTTTATTACTGAACATTTTTGTGTTCTACTCTTTATATATTTCTTTTATAGTTTAAAACAGTGAAAGAAAGCAAAATATCGCGCAGACAAAAATTATTTATTATTTAAAAAAAAAAGAAGTATTCAAAGTATACAAATATTTCATTTATTAATATTCATAAATGGTAAATCATTTCTAAAGAACCAGGAATGACATTTAAAAAAATTACTCTGTTAATTTTGGAGTTATAACATCCACAGTGTTTATATTTTTCGTATAGTTTTGATTTTTGCCGGATACACTGACCATAGATGTCTCAAATAAAAAAAAAAATGCGTGTGTTTGAACATTTCAATAACAAATAGAATAAAAACGAATTGATTGCTAAAAATTTGGTTTTCTGTAAAGGATAGCTATTGTCATATATCATTAATGATGTAATTGAGGGAAAATAATAGTGAAGATGTTTAAAAATTAAAGATATACAGCGGAATTTTTCATAAATTTATATAGCTCCTACACTCGGAAAACACTGAGAAGCACTCTAGTATTTTCTTAGTATTTTCTTAATATCATCTCTCCATTGTATTATCATAAGAAATTGTCTTATTTTAATAATTATGATTAAGTTATAAACCATGGAATTTCAATCGTTCAAATATACACATTTAAAAAATACTTATTATTACAAAGTTAAAAATTACAGATACAAAATGGTCGAAATATTGAGGTCATTATATCATTTGAGGTCGAAATATCATTCATTTAGGTACACACATATCTGTAGTAAGCTAGAAAAATTACCTGAATAGATGATCAATCCAAACCCAAACCATCAAATTAAGGCACGCTTTTAGGATGAAAATAAAAATTATCCAGAAAACAATCGTGCTGGATTAGTAGAATTGAAGAATGTCTTAACTAAATTAGCTTGGAAACGCAGTACCTGTATGTTCGCTGTTGAACTCTGCAGAATCAACTTTGAGAATAAGAGCTTGCAATTTCGTCCTAGTAGCTTAATTGCAGAGCTTCGGCTGGCCAGCAAAATGACCCGTGGGTTTATTCCCGATTAAGGAAGCAAGTTTGTCGGCAAAGATGCCGGTGATTCAAAACGATGAGCATACTAGTACGATTAGCATGGAATCGGTAGACTCTGATATTGAGCTCCGATTTCAAATCGGCCAGGACAGCGACCACGCAGGAAGCTCAACTGGAGGTTAAAATAGAATCAAGAGGCTTACCTGAGGTAAAAATAACAGGGGGTTGTACGCCAATTTGGCATTAAAGAGTGAAGAATGCCGAGTTCACTTCGATAATAAGACCTTGCAATTCCTCCTCAGAAGCAAAATATTAGAACGTCGGCTGTCTAGTATTAAGATCCGTAGTTCGTTTTGCGTTTGGGGCAGCACGCTTCATTACAACGGTTCATCTCATCGCCTTTAAAGTTTGTCAAATTTTATGAGCTGAGTTAAAATTCCTTCTTTCAGTGACAACCACCATTAATATTTAATAGAACCTAGACTAAACTCGAACCAATGATAGAATATACTATTACAAGTCAATGGCGGCCAAACACACATTTCTCAACGTTTTTCAAAAACCACGTGATGCGATTTGGGCTGTATTTGTATGCTACTGATGTCAACAGGAAATAAAACGACAAGCAAAAACAAAGCCTCGAAATTGCTTGTACTTTTATTAGTGGAATAGAGGGATGTGATAATGCCCATCAACAAAAGTGTGTTTCTCTAGTGAAAAGTCAAAGGCAATTTTAGAAAAATATGTATAGTTAATAGCTTAAAAAATATAAATGTCATCAGCATATGACTTTCTATGAATAATGTAAGGACTTTTATTTTTTCATAAAGAAATATTAATACAACGGAATAATCTATATAATATGTGCAGGCTTGACTGAATGAGGGGAATGAGGCTCAATATATATCAAAATTATCGAGCACCTCCAATGTAGCTACAACCTTGATTTTAATCTCATTCGATCCGTATCACCTTAGAGATTAAGGGTAAAATCTAAAATTTGAATTAGAGATGAAGGCGCAAAGGAACAATAAAAATAACAAAACAACTGGGCTTAATTATCGAGTACTTATACTACGTCTTCCACTCTGCACTTCCACCAGTCTATCTCAGCTTCTAGATGGAGGATAAAATCAGAAATTTTCAAAATTTGAATTCGGGTTGATGATACAAAGGGGACTTAATACTTTACATTCTAAAACTGCAACTGTGAGCCCTTGACTCAGTCGAATGGTCTGTATTTTCGACACCTTACATTCCAAAAATGTACGGCATTCCATTTTCGTGATTAAATTTGAAGCAGGTTTTCTATATTTAGAAATTTTATGAAATATAGAGTTTATTAAGTATATAGTTTATTGCATTTTACTCAGTATACAGAATTTGGTCTCCACCAGCTATTGAGAACACGGAGTGAAATGGTTAGTAACACATATGTATAAGTTCCCCGTTACAATATTTTTGATGTTGTATATTAAAATTTAACGCTTTTCTTCATGATAACGTGAAAAACCATTTCAGCGTACCAGATTAACTTATTGCACAAATCTAACTTGGTGTTGTTCATAAAATAGATATCACCCACAAAGTAAGAGGTATCTTATGTTAAACGTCTTCTATACTTAGAAACAAACATTCATTTAAACCGATGATTTCAGCTGCAGTCGATAGATTTTGCAGTCAATAGATGCAGATTCAGCTGCAGTCGATAGATGCAGTCGCAGATCAAAACAAAATGGCACACTCACCTGTAAAATTCACATGAAATGTAATTGGCATTTAATTACTATCCCGTGAAATGAATGGCAATTGCGTGACGTCAAAATGCAAAATTATTCCACAAATGTTTTTCTTTGGAAAGGAAGGAATTAGGTCCAGTAGAATGATATTAATAGATTTTTCGCATAATGCGGCATATGGAAAGTAAACATATATAACGAAAGTAAACATACTTAGTACTTAATTTTATAAACATACTTACTACTTAATTTTATATAATTTTTTAAGAAGCCTGTTATACACCATAAACAACTCGTGGTAGCATTTTTAAATTTTTGCCATTACTTTTCTAATATAAAATTACGCATATACAGTTATTTATCATATTTGAATGTCATAAGCTTTCAGGATTTTCTAGATAATGCATTCGAAAATTAGAGGGGGGGTCTGAAATACATAGTTTAATGCCTATATATAAAATTAAATATCAAAATATATATACAGGATTTCTATATTTACTGATTTTCATAATTGTAACAAATAGTCTTCAAAGAGCTTAATTTTTTCGCGAGATATCACGACTTCAAATTCATGGAGACACACACACATACACGCATCAATTCAAAAACGTTCGATTTGAGTTCAGGGATGCTGAAAATGTCTAAATTAGTCGAAAAGCCAAAGTCTAATGTTCGACCTCGGCACAATACGCCCCATATATATTACATTATGTATGTATGGAATGTAAAAAGGGGAAATTGCCTTAAAGCCTATTTAAAAAGTGAACATACTTTTGAAAATGTTGAAATGCGAAAACTGCATGCTGAAAAATATATCATTTTTAATTGTTAACTATAATTACTTAACTTTAAATATGTATATCTAACTGAAAACTTATTATGGTATTACTAAATTATCATCGTACTAAATAAGTAAATTAAAAATAATGAGTATTCATAATGTAAATTATTTCCATAAATACAAACAGCGAAAGATATATTACCAAAAAATTAAGAATGTTGTGTAATTATTTTCTTCTAAGATGCAAAATAATGCACAACGAATATTTATTATTTTCTTAAAATTAACTTCCTGCTTTCTTTCCAAAACATCATCATTTTCACAGAATACAAACAATTAATAATTACGATCTATTTTATGTACCGTGGTTTATTGATTTCTTACATTTTTGCTTTTATATCATGCATGACTGAATAAAGTAAATGTGTTTCTTTACCGTCTATGAGTGTATTTGGAAATGTATATAACTGCATCACATATTTTTCAAATTAAATCAAATTCCCATCTTTCATTTGCTGATGTTTATGCACCAGATAAGTTTTATGTTCTTTTATATAAATTTATAAAATTATAAAATAGAATCAGCAATCTCATAAATTTATACTTTAATGTTTGATCTATAAATAAATTAGTACTTTGCTGATTTATCTCTAACTTGAATGTACTCATATATTTATTCATTATGAATTTCAACATGAAGTAAACAGCAAATTAGGATAGCAAAATAAAAGCATTTAAGAAAATACAATTATATCAAGAGGCCAATTTGGCGTCGTCATTGATATGACTTCGCGATGTCAAATCTGCAGAAACATTTATATTTCACAGGTATGAATATTTTCTGAAAAATTAGTTTCGTATTTATTATAAAATTAGCTAAATTAGTCATAATACGTATAATTATGATAATAACAATAAATTAATTTTGTTTTTTATTAAAATTTTTTAGGAAATATTGTTTTATTCTGGGCGCCGCAAATGTCAGCTCTTTCTGGACATATATGTTTCTTGTAGCTGCACTTAATAGTAGTTACGCCACTGACTGTACTGTGGGCGCAGTAGCCCAGTGGTTAACGCGCGGGAGTTGCACTCGATTGGTTCGGGTTCGATACCCTCCACTGCCAAAACTGCCTCCCTGTTCACGCGGAGTACGATCACGTTAAACATGTGGGTCCGTAAGTCCTTCCGAGAGGTTGGTGGTAGGGGAAGGAGGGTACTGTCCCTGCGGATGACTCACCCACTCAGTTCCGGTCTAAATTGGATGACACTTCCCGGCGGCCAAACTGTTACCTTACAACTTTCTGGTAGATCGGACCATCTGCATAGATCCAGCCATGTTGTAAATTTCTTGAATTACATTACATTATATTTGTTCCAAACTAAGTGAGGATGGTCTCACCTTTCTCATGTTACTACCAAAATACAATTTAAAATTTGTCGAGAGAAAATCGTCTTTTAATGTTCAGCCGGAAAAAGTAATTAAACCGGTCTCTTTGCTTTGCGATTATATGTACTTGACTTGCGCATACATACATACACTCAGACTTTATAAATATGTAATATGATTATTTCACAATGCATTTATCTGTTAACTTAATTTTCTCTTTTAAATGGAGATTTTTCTAAAGTTAGAGACATGATTGGCCCTGCTACAAAGAAAAGTGTGTCTTTGGGATGCAATAATGCATTACAGGTTCATTATGACGCTTAGAAATGTATCATTGTGCTGTTATATGTGTGTTAATTGAGATTATAATTCCGGCGTCTTTCTGTCTCCTTAAGGAGAGAGTTTAATCATCCATATTTATGGCAGCGCCAGTATTGAATAACAATATGAAGACAGCCGTGTAAGGATCTGCCAAAGTTAAATCAGCATAGGCTGAACTTAAGACTGAATATGTGAGGTCTCCAGCTAACCAAAAAAAGGACCGGAGCCGTACACTGTAAGACCTGAATTTTAGATGATGCCTAAGCGCTAAGACCTACGTAAATTTCAGAACATCTACGAGGGAACGAAGTGGGTCCACCAGTGCAATATACGGAAGTGTGACGTGGATGGATTCGCTAATGAATTTGCATGTACAACATCAGCAAATATGTAATGTACTTTACCGCATATTTATGTTTATTGTGATGTGATACTTATAAAAAAATGACTGAAAATGAGAAAGAAGGCTGATTCTTTTGTTTTACTCTGCAATCACGAGACATCCACAATTCCCAAATAGGATGATGTGCATGACTTTTAGTTGATGCCTAAGCGCTCAGATATCCAGCCCTAAGTAAATTCTAGAACATCTTCAAGGGAACGAAAGGGGTCCACCAATACACTATATGGAAGTGTGGAGTGGACGGAATTGCTAATGGATATGCATGTACAAAATCAGCAAAGGAGAGCCTTATCCCATATCTATGTTTGTCGTGATGTGATACAGTATGTGCATTTATAAAACTAATGGTGTCTTACACTCGTTCCTAATCTGGTTCATTTAACTAACATTATACATATAACAATATGATGTTTTATGAAATTATGTGTAGTTACTGACCACCCCACTAATTAAATTCATTTTCAGTGTTGAATGCAGCAAATGAAGGCGTGATATAAAAGATACAGCACAATTCCAACTATAATTTTTTATATGAGTAAGGAATATATTACTATCACATTAATATTTACAATCAAATAAAGTTCAATACACAACAGTCTGAAACATAGTATTTACAATATATGTCATTAAAATCATGAAACATTTAAAATTTATGTTTACTTTTAACAAAAAATCGAACACTTATTAACTTAACTCTCAAGTTTCAGTGATCTGAGTCGAAATGACTTATACCTTGATTCGGTTCTTCTCAAATACGAATAAAAGTATCTATGATATTTCAGTACACAATAAAATGACCCCAAAATGTATAGAGGTATCCTGCATGGTTTCTATCACACTATCTATAGTAAATATACTAAAATTTTGTAATTGCACAAGAAAACATGTAGTAGTTGGTACAGATACAAAAATACTCATATGAAAATATAAATTAACTGAAAATTAAAAGTATACCATAGTAAAATAGTATAAAGTAATTAAATAGGACTAATAGGGGCACATTAGTATATTACTAGCCGCATACCCGTTGAAAATCAACGGCCCCACATTAAGTAACCCCTGAATAATGTAAATTTTTTAATAATTCGTGTTTCTTATTTATTCGACAAATCGAACATTTAGTTTTGAGGCACCTCCAAAAGTTCAAAATATCGGAAAACTGAAATTGCACATGTTCTTCCTTTCGAACTATCTACCTGTACACCAAATTTGAAGTCTGTATCTTATTTCGAAGCATGTTTTTTTTTATCAATTCACATTTCGAACGTTTTCCTCTGGAAAACCCCCTTAAACGAACATTTTTGAAAAATTATATTCGTTTTGGGTGTTTTCGTCAAATGATTAGTCTATATTTAAAATTTTGAGCCTCTATCAAATTTTAAAGGGGCCGTTTCTCATTTATTCGGAAAATCGAACATTTTTGTCTGCGACATCCCCTTAAATAGGAAATATTGGAAATCTGAAATTTCACTCTTTCTTCCTTTCTAACGGTTTACCTATATACCAAATTTGAAGTCCCTATCTTATCGCAAAGCATGCTTTCCTATCATTTCACTTTTCAAAAGTTTTGGTGTGCGGCACCCCCTTGAGTAGAAAATATTGGAAATCTGAAAATGCACACTTTCTGCCTTTCGAACGATTTACCCATACACCAAATATGAAGTCTCTACCTCATCGCAAAGCATGCTCTCCTATCATTTCACTTTTCGAACGTTTTGGTGTGTTGCACCCCCCCCCCTTAAGTAGAAAATATTGGAAATCTGAAATTGCACACTTTCTTCCTTTCGAACGATTTACCCATACACCAAATTTGAAGTCTCTATCTCATCACAAAGCATGCTTTCCTGTCATTTCACTTTTCGAACGTTTTGGTGTGGGGCACCCCCTCTATAGAACGTTTTCGAAAAATTCGATTTTTCCAGGGGGTTTTATCGAACGACCGAGCCGTGTGCCAAATTTCAAGTCTCTATCTATTCGGGAAGAGCCTAAAAAAAGCGTGACAGACAGACAGACAGACAGACAGACGGACAGACAGACGGACACTTGGCAATTAGTATATATAGATTATGATTTAAGTTTTGTATTTTTTGTATATATTTAAGTTTTTTTTTACAAATATTAAAATTTATTTCGATTTTTACTATGTTGATTTCGAAAATTAAAAATTATCAGATTTTACTATTAAGTCGATTAAATCTAATAAACTTGCCTGTCCATTTAAATAAATGAAAGTGTATCAATTTTTTTCATCCTGTGACAAATTAATTATGATATGGAAAATGCCACTGTAGTAACCAGAAACATAAGCAAATTGTTGTATATAATATATGATATCATATTCAGGTTAATAGTTTTAAGAATTTAAAGAACAATATTTTCTAGCCTATTAATATTTTGTCTATATTTTTGCAAATCATTTTCATCATTTCGCCCGACAAACTTTATCCTGTTGCACACGTGCATACTGGATATATAAATAAAAGTCATCCATTTCCTTTTTATTTAGAAAAAAGTACTTTTTTTCTAAGTAATACTTTTCTTAGAAAAAAAGTTGATTAATTTTTTAACGTATTTACACGCTTTTAGTTTCCATGAATATAAATTATCTGTAATTATGTACGTAATTATTTGTGAATCTATAGGTACGATATCGTGCTGACAAATCCATGACTCGAGTAATATTTAAATACATTTATTTATTCAGTAAGTGTAAAAGAAATAAATATTTTTAAATGAAAGGAAATTCCCTAAATAATTTTCTTACTTATAAGGTTTTCTGGTATATCTAAATATTATAGTTTAACTTTTTAATCAAGAGAGTATACTCCTTCCTCAAAAATTCAACCAGAAATTAACCAATTATATTGATGAATTCAAAGAGAAATGTTTCAATTATACTAAAACATTCCTTAAATTATTTAATAAATATATATTTCTTTGGATACACCAAGTAATATATATTTCTTTGGATACACCAAGTAATATATATTTCTTTGGATACACCAAGAAATATATATTTCGTTATGTGTTTCCTGTGAAATATAATAAATTGACAATTTTCATGTTATCTTCCATAATCCTGAGTATATTTTTTGCACATATATAAATTCGTAAATGCGTTTAAATAAATTAAATGACAGTTTTAACCAAGTTGTTGTTACACTTTAAAAAAGCAGTTCGAAATGTGTTTATATATCAATAATCGCTTTTTGTGTTCCTACAGAGGTAGTCACCTGCTTTAAAATAACTTATTAATTTCATAAACCTAATTCTTATTATTATAAAATATTATAATTATTTATTTGATATTTCAAATTTAAAAAAAAATGGAGTAATTGAGTATCTTCTAATTGTAATATACTCCTGTAAATCCCGAGAGCTTTTATAGATATTGATTGAAATATTCGTATTTGAGTTGCTTAATTTTTTCAAATATACTTGAGATATACTCAAGATTTTCAAATATACTCAAGATATACTTGTACCCTGTTGTAGTCGAGGACCTGTTGCTTTAAAACATTTGATATGCATCTTCCAACAATGACAGAAAATCAGGAAGATTTTTCTGATAACATGCGTAAAAATAGTTTAAATAGATTCAGGAAGTTTTAAAACGTATTTATACGTCAAAATCTCGAAATTGAAAAAATAGCTGATTCGTAATCAAGTATGCTTAAACATGAAAATCAATTTAAATTTAAACCATGGTATTTTTGACGTCAATTGAATTATGTTCTCTTCACATACACAATGTATTTTAAGTAAAATGAAAATAATATACACATTATTTTAGATAGTGTTTTCTGAAGTTGTTGTAATCCATAAATATGTAGAAGTAGAGCTTATGGCATTTATGTCCTGTCCCTAATCTATAGCAGCGTAATAGATATCTCTGCCGCTATTGCTGATTCAATATCAACAAGCTGACTGAGTATACATATACCTGGATTGCAAATCTCTTTATGTCATTGCGCTATGATGTAACGATGAATCCATGCGATATCCCGCTTTCGAATCTGAATATAACACATTCTAAATTTAAATGCATACTCATCTACACATTCGAAAATACGCAGCGGAGTGGTGTTGTAGATTAGAGTGTCACAATTCTAACTAGGAACGTTTGTTTTCAATTGGTATGTAAAGGATATATCTGAGAAAATTTGATGGAATTCAAAAAAACGAAATATTTCGATCTTTAAAAATTCCTAGTACTTACTTCTATGATCAGGCAATTCTGCATTTTGAAA
Organism: Amaurobius ferox; assembly: GCA_951213105.1. Lineage (NCBI taxonomy): Eukaryota > Metazoa > Arthropoda > Arachnida > Araneae > Amaurobiidae > Amaurobius > Amaurobius ferox. The sequence goes on along the minus strand of OX578134.1, from coordinate 40,807,782 downwards.
ATTCTGCTTTTCTCAAAAAAGTATCCATAATTTATATTCGCAATATCAGCAGTTACACTCATTCTGATTTTGAATTTTATTCGCCCTTCACATTTCAAATAAACATTAAATACTTCCTTGAAAAAATAGGGGTATGAAAATTAGGTGACTACAATTATGTCGAGGGCGTCTTATGTATAATCATCCTTCTCGCTCGCCCTCGAAGAAACTCAACTGTGGTCGCCTAATTATCAAATGCATGTTTTTTTAATGTTTTATTTTCACAAGCAGCAGCTTTATTTATTGTGAAGAAAGTTTATGGTTTGAGCGAGCAATTATGTTTCTTTAGATATTACAGCTATAAAATATGGCAGAAAATATTAATATATGAAATGTTATAAAATATGGGAGAATAACGAGGAATAATTCGATTTTCACTCCACTGCTGTAACTTTAACTGTGCATCTAATTCGGCTACGGATGGCATTATCAGAATTAATGTTAACGAAAGATAACAAATATTGCTTTGCTACGGGGGGCTTTATTTGATAGACTATATTGTGTGACAAAGAGGAAATACGGAACTACAATTTCAGCATGTTTCTATAGTTATTACAATGTTTTTTTTCTTATCTATTATAATATTTAATCATTTTCTGTGATTTTATTTACATATAAACAACCGTTATAATATATATAACTTTATACTGTATATTTCAGTAATATTAAATACTTAAACATTCACACTAAGAAAAAAATATTTTTACGGAACTCTTGTTTAAAAAATGTTTTTAACTAAAATGTTTTTGTTTAAAAAATGTTTTTAAAAAATGTTTTAAACCTAACTTATATTTTAAATGTTAAAACGTCTCGAATATAATAAAACAATTATTTCACATAGTTAGTCATATAGATTATAATAAACTAAGTTTCTATATTGAGTAACATTCAAATGGTCAAAATCTTTATCTTTTCGAGATGAATCAGAAAAGACTCTTGATCTTTTCCTTAAATTTCTTAAAATTGCATAATTACATCAGTTTTATCATATTATGGTACTGAAATTATATAAAAGTGTGTTTACACCGAAAATTTTCAACGATTTGCAGTTTTCATTCAATTTTCGTTTTAATTTAGAGAGAGACCGTATTTGCAAATAGCAGCCTTGCCTTGCAAACATACCAAGGAACTTAAATATCTCGAAAATAGTAAATATTAGCGTGATGGGGCTAGTTTCATTCTATTTCTCTATTCCTCGCAAGAATTGCGTATACAACAAGCATTTAACCTATACATTTAAGCATATTTAAGTTCTTATTTCATAATTTGATGATTTTTAAGATCCATTTTGCAAAAATAAAACGAGTTGAATATTTTATCAATCGTACTAAATCAAATAAGCAACAGTGTGACCCACATGAGACATATCAAATTTTACAAAATTCCGTCATGAAGAAGTCCGTCGAATTATAGTGAATAAATTCGATGCCCAAATACAGAGGTAGTCAGACAGACAAACGCACATAAAAGCACACAGACATACACACACATAGACTCAATAGATTCCCGTGTTCTACAATGCTTGAAACGTGTAGATCCGTCGAAAACAAGAGTTCCAATTCTCGATACGATTCCAATATTATAAGGGTCATCACCTATATAACCATGTATTGCAATATCACCTACAAGGACCTTCACCTATATATTACCATGTATTACAACATAGCAAAAGTAAATAAGGGTTGCTTCACTTTCAGGAAACCTCAAATCGTATAAATATGTCCAATACCGTAAGTCCGACATCTAAATTATCCCATCACTACATTTTACTATTACTCATAGCGCTTATTATAATGAAAAAATAACACTGCTGCAAGTTTATCGGTATCATGTCTTTTAGTTTGTTATACGATTCCGGCGTTATCTGATAAAGTGCCTGAATGCCAGCGATGTAAATGTATTTACTTCACTGCCGTGTGATGTCCTGGATATTCCATATAATGCAACGTTTTTAGACTCAAATGTAACTCCCTTATGAGTTCAAATACGTATTATTTTATAGTATTCAATATCGTCAGAGGAGTGGTTATATTGACTTAGTATTTCACCAGGGAAAACCAGAAAAATTTGTTTCTCTCCAGTTATGTACGCTGGATTTCAATATAACATAATTCAACATAAACATGACATAAATATAGCATAATATACAGCCCCATTGGTAGGAGCCTGGTATTTTACTGCAATAATCCTCTTAAATGCTATAGAAAGATGAAACGCTTGCATATTTGCAATCTTCCCTCGAAGGTAGTGAAATGGGGTGGATTGACGAAGAGATATGACCCTTGTGTCTCAACAACTCTTATTCGCAGGAACTTTAAAATTTATAGGGATGTTTATTAAAATAATGAACTAAGCACCAGGGAACTAACTTTTTGTAATCCAACCTTACGGAATTGATAATGTGGATGATGTTCCTGGGATATAATCTTCGTACTTCTCCTACCGCACAAACTAATAACCTGATTTGTTTTTAATATTCCTCATTATTTAGAAATAAACACAGAGAGAAATATTCCCAGACATGATCCCTATATTCCTTTTGTAGTTAATTTTAATCTGGGGTATCGGCTGATTTAGAAAATATGCACTTACATATTTACGGCAAATATTTAGCTCCTCCTGTTCAAAAAACGAGTACTTTTTTGAACAGGAGGAATATGGTTAATAAATAAATAAAATTCACAATCATATTTAGCTGAATTGATCATTGTATCTTAAAACACATACTAAATCATATATACAATTTGAGTTCAAAATTAGAAAAAACACAATATATTTTATATATATTAATATGAGAAACTGATATTAGGCTTAGAACGTGGACTACAATAGGTTATTTTTCGATTCCTATTTCAACGACATACCTGTGTATATTGACTCTTGAAATTACTAATTACCCTGCTGTTACAGTTTGACTGCAAATTTGTTTGCCTTATCTCTGTGTGATACAGAGCATATAACATATATGCAATATTCCGCTTTGGAATCCAAATATTACCCTATTTCGGCCTCAATAATCATGAATGCAGACGAAAATCCACAGAGAGGATTCAACTATACTTGCAAAGTTTAGTAAACCTCAAATGCAATTTAATGGGATCCTATGAAAGTGGAATAATTCTGAAATGATAAATATTTCATATTCTATTCATTCATTATGTATCTGATGTTTATTATTTGAGTAAGAAATGACTTAAATAATGTGAGTACTGTGATTGAATATGTAATTGGCTTATGATGTTTAAAGTTTATTTTTTGATTATCTGTTTAGTGTTGTCAGATGTGATGCTTAAATATCTGCAAAGTATTGTGGTATCCGTTATAATTTCATTATAGAAAGCATAAAATCACGCATATTGTAATTGTGTTTTGTATTCCAAATGGATTTCTTGCTATGAATTTTCATTTTCATAGTAAAACTGCATAATATGTATTGTAAATCACCTGTAATATAATTGTGTTCTGTGTACCAAAATATTCTGTTATGAATTCGATCCTTTATCATAAAACAATCAAATATATATTGATATGAACTGCATTATGATCCATGTGTTCCTTTTGTCAAATAAATATTACGTACAGCACCTGCATTTCCATGATACACATTTCTATTTTATTGTACATTTAAATTTCTACTCCAAAGATGTCGGATCCCAATCACTAATCCCTGCTGTTCCTGTCAACGAGCTATACAGAGAGTTTCAAAAATAATGCAACACACTTTCAGGAGTGATAGTATACACCAAATCAAACACATTTCATCATAGAATGCATGGTCGCAATTGAAGCGGTTACACGCTAGAGGGCGCTTTCCATTTCTCCACACACACGCAGTCTTAGGCGACTCAAAAGCCGAACTGGCACGAAACATCAAAACAGAGCTTTATTTAAGACAAAATAAATGCATAGGCAGCACTGAAGGATCCCCTTTCAGACAGTTGGCGGTGCAAGCGAGAAAACATCTGATCGGGAACACGCCTGTTGGGGAAGCGCCCTCTGTTAAGCTTTTACGCTTCCCTGCCATTACTTTTTGGCGAGACCGTAGACAAAATGCATGCCTACCTTCTCCATGTTGGTATACTGATCCATTCCAAATCACTAATGACCTTACATGCGAAAACCACCACTTTTATATACGCACCGCCTGAAAAAAGTACTCTAGAGCCTGAAAGTACCCTCTAGAGCGTAAACGCTTCACTTGCGACCATGCATTGATGCTAAGATGAAAATTTTTGTTTTGATGTGTTCTATCAGACATGAAATTATATTGAATTAGTTTTGAAACACTTTGCATATAGAGTATATGCTTTGATGTGAATAGCATCCACAGTTAGGTTATCTCCTGCTAAAATCGGAGCGTTACGAAAAATGTAAACTATTTCTACTATTATATCTCAGAAAATTATAGGTTAAACTTTAAATAATTTATACTTATTTTGTCAGAAATAGAGTACCATTTATGAAAATATAAAGTAATTTCAATGTTTTAGTACTTTTAACTATACCTTTTTAATAAAACAGATAAACATTATTGTCCAAGGGAGTTTTTGCTCTGCGTTGCTTAATTTAACTCGAAATATCTTCGAAACTATAAAGATAGATTTAAATAATAAGATGCAAAACTGTTCGGTAGTAAATGCAGTTTCTAGATAAATAATTTGTTTTTAAAATGCTCTTATATTTCTCGAGTAATTTCCTTGTCGAGTTAATTAAAACGGACAATATCCCCCTTTTTATTTTCCCTACTATACATGACAATGCATAAGGAATGTATTGGAGTCGTGTCGAAAATCGCAAATTGAGTTTTCGACGGATCTACAGGTTTCGAACACCCTAGAACATGAAAACACTATTATAGCGTCACGTGTATGTGTGTGTACCTGTCTTTCTCTGTATGTGCTTGTGTGTCTGTCTGTATCCACTCTAACTTGAAAACTAATTGTCCATACTATAAAATTTGGTAGGTAAGATACCTGTGGGTTATTCTAATGATGATAAGATTTGGGTATGATTTGAAATAAAAATAATCTGCTTCTTTTGCGAAATGTCGCGCAAATTTAGTCAAGATCTAAATTAAAATATTGCACATGTATCAATTAGATGCTAGGTTTTTACTTAATTGTTTACGATGTAAAGAATAACACCACCCCCGTTACTCTAAGTCATGTGCCCTTGTTCATATCAGATTTTTGATGTAACTTTTTTACCTCGAAAACTGATAATGACTATGGATAACAAATAAGTCATTTCCAGCCATCCGACATTCGAATTGGAAATTTAGATTTTTTTAATTCAATGACCGTGGCAACAACAGATCGGAATCCAGTTACAGTAGCCACACAAACCTCCATGCCTTATTCGGGATTCGAACCCGAATCCTCTAGACAGCAGCCGAACACGCTATCCACTACACCACCTGGGCGGCTAAATATAGTGGTTATAGCAGCGAACTCAGTGGCGCCGATTTCATGGGTTCGAGACATTTTTTCAATCCTCAATAATTTTGTCGTGGGTTCCTCGACCCCCTAATATTTCTGTGCGTATTTAGTGGGGAAAATGTATATATTCATAAATTTTTTAATCAATTAAAGTTTTTCATTACTAATTCGCTGTTTACTATGTATACGAGTATAAAATCGCGTGTATAGAAATGTACCCCTCAGACTGTTTATTGTATCCTGAATATAATATTTTAACTCGGAAATAATTTAAAGATAATGTTTTTGACATTTCTCACATTGATAAAAGTACCCAACATAAATTTTGCATTTTTTGTTACATTTACAAAGATAATTGGGATGGGAATTCACAATATCTGTATATTGTACATAATAATGTTGTGCCTACAAAAGCAAAATAAACAAGAAAGATCAATCATGCATAAGCATTGATTATGAAACACTTTCCAACTGAAATGTAATTTCATTTAAAAATTTCTAAAATGTGATTCATTCAGTGGTAATATATTTTACATTATCACAGTACTACAGTAATTTATTATACTTAAATATTTAAAACTGTATCTAAATATAAATCATCTGATTCTTTATGCAAAATCAATGAATATTTCATTCATATAACTTGTATTCCAGACTCCAGAGCTAAATAATTTTGTGTGAAAAAAATTCAGCAATTCTTATGTAATTCATCTTACAATCGCTTGAGATATTTGCATTCTGCATATGTTAAAATTAGGCTTCCTTGAAGAAATAATAAAAGTTTAGGGATCATTTAAAATCACAACTATTGTAATTGCATAGGCACGGAATTTAGATACACAGATAATATATATGTGTATGTGTATGTACTCAAAGTATTGGAATCGTGCCGAAGATCGGAACTCGAATTTTCAAAGGATCTACACGTTTTGGGACTTCTAGAACACGAAAAAACTACTTTTAGGAAGACGTCTGTGTGTGTAAGGGTGTATCTGTGTATGTTTCTGTGTGTCTGTGTGGATATTACATCCACTCTAATTGAAAAACTAATGGACCGAATTTCATACAATTTGGTAGGTATGTTTTTTGTGGGAAATCCTGATGTTCATTAGATTATAGTACGATTCGTAATAAAAGAATCTGCCTTCTTTGCGAAATGGCCGCAGAAATTGCCTTTATCCACTCTAGCTAAAAACTAATGAACCAAATTTAACAAAATTTGGAGTATAATATTTCAATAACCTACAAGTGATTTATATACCAAATTTAACAAAATTTTGTATATAAATCATTTGTAGGTTATTCTACTACGATTCGGGAAAAAGGAACGGGCTATTTTTGCGAAATGGCCAGCAAAAATCGTTATATATAAAAATAAAAGACTACGTGTGCTCAATTATATCAATTAAATTCCTATTTTATATGTGATTTTTGACAACAAAAAGAATAAGACTAACCCCATTACTCTAGGACTAGCCGTTCTTGAGATATTCTAGTTTTTTCGCGTTTTCGCTACGCCACCTTTGACAATAAGTCTAGCTATCAAATGAGAACCAAATTTAAGTTTAACGTGTAAATTCAATGTCATTTAAAATACTTATGTTGTGCAGATAAACTCAAATTATCATTGAATAAATAAAGAGAACGAATATGAATCTGCAGAGAAAGACATGTGCTGTCCACATCAGAATGTTTAACAATATTACACCAATGATTTATAGAACTGAACGGGGATTATTTTCAGTCCATTTCGAAAAAAATGTATGATCTATATTTAAAGATCCATCAAACTTTTGTCGAAAAAAATGTTCAACAAATTTAAGCTGTGTACCAAATTTTAACTCTCTAGGACGTAGGAAAGTGAATTTAAAATGCCATCAATTAAATTTATCATGAAGAGTTATATAAAATTTAAAAAAAATGAAAAATTGTTATCTACCAAATTTATTTTAAAATATGAAGCCACTCCCATATGCAAAACGTTTAAACAAATGGAGAGATATTTATTATATAATATCTCTCTCTTTTATTTCTGGAAGATATCCCAAAGTCAGAATTTAATTGAATTTGTTTTTTTCCCTATATTAAATAATTTTTTAATTAAAAAACTACTTAACATATTTTACTGAATTTTTTTTTATATATTCTATGGGATAATGTGAATATTTCCTAAAAATTTCGAAGCAATTCGTGAATTTTAAATTTACTTAAAAAATGTTTGAAAAATTAGGTCCCATAGGGTTCAATGTATTTCATTTTTTCAACCCGGGTTCAATAAAAAACTAATTGGGTGATATTATTTATTTATATTCCCATAGGTCCTACAGACCGTCTGAACAACATACTAAAATTTCATTTTGATAAACTCATTTTTACGGCAGTTATCGTGCTAACGGACAGACAGACAGACAGACAGACAGACAGACAGAATGAACAAAGTCATAAACACTTTTCAACTTTGTTGTAAAGTGTTAATAATAATAAAATGAGTAATTATCTAGAGAAAAAAATAGCTTTCTGTACTTAACGATAATTTGCACAATTGTAGCATTTTAGGCGTCTTATTGTGGTAAATACATGAGTCATTCAATGTTCCAGAACCTCCAATAACTTTAAGACCCCCCAAAAAAAATTTTACAAGTCAGCACCTATGAACGAACTACAGTGATCATAATATGCTCATCTTATTAGTTGCAGATTTTAATGCAGATATAAAATATTGGTAAAATATACCTTTCTGCTAATAGTGTTCAAACTGAAATTTGCATGATAACCTGCAAAATTTACTACGCACGGTCAAATTTGTATTAACGTGATTTGCTTGCAATTCAGAAAAATAAATGTTTTCCAATTTTTAACACTTTACAACATGGTTGAAAAGTGTTTATGATTTTGGTCATTATGTCTGTCCCTTCTTACAATAACTGCCGTAAAAATGACTTCGTAGATTTGACATTTTAGTATGTTGTTGAAACTATCAATAAAACTATCCTGTGACTCACCGCAAAGTAAAAGATGGCTTTCATTTTTTCCACTGTGCATATCGTAGATGTTTAAAGATCTTTTAAATTTGTATTTAGTGTTGCAGTAATTATAAAACCGTTTTATTTTTGCGTATTATCTATATATGTAAATTTTGTGCCAACGCAGTTACAATATGCTTTATTTTAAATTACTAAATTTTTTTATTCTTACAGCGAAGCCTTATTTTAACGCTAAACTATAACATACAGAATTTAAACAAATCGAGCGAGTTGTATAAGAATTGCCGAAATTTATTTCACGCAAAATTTTTTAGCCCTCGATTCTGGAATATAAGTGATATGAATAAAATATTTATTTGTTTTACATACAGATGAAGACGATTTATATTTCGATGACGCCATTTGAATAAAATCCATTTTGTGTAACTAGGATTGTCATTTTCGATGAAGTTTTAAATTTTCAGGTAGTAATACTGTGACAATTTAAAAAAAACTCGAATTTAGAGAAGATTAGATTGAGTTTAGAGAAGATCTCGAATTTAGAGAATGCCTCATATTTAGAAACGTTTAAATAAATTTCAAATGTATTTTCTTTATATTTAAGAAGGCCAACAATTTAGAAATCAATTACAACACCAGATCCATTTTCTTGCAACTATTAATATGTTATTGTTCAAACTAATCATGAAATTTAAGAACTTCATGATTAGTTTGAGAGCTTAAGAACTTCTTGTGGTTAGCTCTAAAATATGTTAATGTTCTATATTTAAAGACTTCATTGTAAAATTAGGCGTCTTCATGTCTGAGCCAGGTTCCATTTTGTTGCTGAGTCATTTCTAAAATATGTAAATACTTCTTGCGCCACTGTATCAAAATTGTATTGCCCCTATTTCCGTCCTCTCGTTTTTAGTTTATTTTATCGACCTGAATTGACTTACTAGTCCCTATAGTATATGAGCACATAGTATATGAGCATATGAGCATCTCCCACATAGTATATGAGCTTGCGCATTATAACAAATTGTTTGTGTTTTATGTTTATGTTATGTGTTACTATCTGTTGTTCTGCTTGTCTGTATTGTCTTATTTATTGCATTAATATTTTTTTATTTCATTTATTTGAAAGCAATGAATACATGTATTAAACCTTTATTTTATAAACCTATATACGCCAATAATTTTGCCTCCATCAGACTGAAACCACTTCCGATGCTTTCTCCGATAGTTGAATTGAACATTATAGTTGGACTCTATTATAATTAGATATTTGATTAAAAGTTAAATTGTGAAATAGGGGAGATATACATAATCACCGGGGGATATATTTTATGAATCCCGCAGTCAACGGAAATTGCCCATTGAGAATCAGCAGATGGACTTTTTTCTAAATCTTTAGAGCCAACAGAAAAATGCTATGAAGCTGAAAATAGAACATTAGAGTTGTTACTTATTATAAGGCATTCCAAATGATTCTAGAGTTTCTAGCTTTAGTTACGTTAAGATATTTAAATACGATGTAGTTTTCTAAATATCAAATATGATTTTTATTTTTTGTCAAGCTCCATAATTCAGGCATATAATTTACATAAAAGCATTCTATCGTTTGAAACATTTGCTTTGGATTATTTTATTGCTCATAGCCGTGGTAGAAAAGAAAATTATGCAAAGAAAATTGTGGAATTTTATATGAAATTTTGTCATTACTTTGAGTAATTAATGCATTTTTGCTGAATACAGTAAATACTCTTTTTTACCACGTTTGAAACTTTAAAGTCATTAATGAAAGAACATGCTTGATTGTGAAAAATATAATAAAAACGGTTTTTTAAGTTTAGTAAATGCTCTCGCCTTGTTTAGTGAGGAAGCATGTGGATAATATAAAAGCCACCCATTTGTGATGCTTCTTATAATTTTAGGGAACAAATGGCGGCTCGGCACATTCAAATACAACTTGTTACAGTATGTGATCACTTGTTCCTTCAGTGCAACAGAAATTATTTTTTAATCAAGCGCTTCTTGGGGAAGACTGAGTTATATATACTTCTGAAAAGTACTTAAACTGATCTTGAAGAAGGGTTGAATCGGTCGCTTCTCCATTCGTAAAACTGCCTACTAATGAATTTCTATTTTTCAAATCTTAGTGATCACGTTTACAAAAGAAAATGACACTATCTGATGAAACTGCAGGAAGATATATTACAAAACACCTGAGAAACCCATTCAAGGTACTACCGTAAAAACATCTCGTCTATATTTGGCAAACTCCAGGAAAATTTTAGGAAAAAGGTATCATTGATGGCACAACAATTTATTTTGCATTTAATTTTCAGGCAACTAATGATGCTCGTTTACCCGGTGACAACATTAAAAAATCTGCAAAACTTGTTAAATCATCGGGAATACACCTGAGGATATGATAATTTCTACGATGATATATTAAAATGGTTGACTACAGATGCTTACTGTTACTTAAAATTTAAAATGTAGACTTAAAGTTTGATGATGACTTAGCGTCCTATATAAAATAGTTTTCATTATCAATAATACTGATCAAGGTTCTTGTCTTATGTATATACACTGCCTCGAGCGCTAATACACTGCCTCGAGCGCTAATGTAAATAAATTCTAGAATCTCTAGAACCAAGCTCTGAGATTGATTACTGGGGCAGTTAAAACTATCTCTATCCAAGTCATTCGTATTTTAACTTAGAACAATTATTTGATGAGGTGTTTCTTAAGAGATCACTGTGAACAAAATGAAAAACGCATACGACTGCCAAATGTCCCCTCCTGGAGAGTGTATGATATTCTTTGAATGCTCAATGGTTTTATACAGTTTCTGAAAGTATGTGGGAACTAGACATCCCTGATAGTCTTGAAATTATTTTGTAACTAACTAACCTCTAAAGGAAGTGTTGTTGAAGGAAGACCTGAGATGATAACTTATGTTAGTAAATACTGGACCAGTGAGGCGGAGCTAAGTGATATTTTTTCTTTTTACATCATTCTCGTCGAAAACACTAATTCTGATTTTAAGGCTATAAAGATTGTGACTTAATATTTATTTGAAAGATGTGAGTAAGTTGTGATAAAGTTGAGTTTTCGTAGCCTTACCTATGTACTTAAGTATTTTCATGACTATCAATTAATGCTCTGTTGTTTTGATTAAAAGAAATTATTTTTGATTTTAAGTGATATATTCAGGGGTGATAATAGTTTTTTTCTGAATTGTGATAATTTTTTAGTTGTGTCAAGTCTGGAGAGGCTGTACGATGTATCAATATGTTTGGCCACTCGGATTATTCGGAGTTAGTTCGATAGTGCCATTAAAATAGTGTTTATTTACACTAAATTGGAAATAGAGTTAGACAAAAGAATTGGACGTATTGTTCGCGAGGAATATTTTCCCAGTTTAACTGAACGATTTGTATTATTCAGTTTTCTGTGGTTCATTAATTGCTATCTTTGTTGTCATTTTTATTATGTTTTATTATTATTTCTGTGATATTCTGTTTCGTCGTTCATTCTATGTTGTTCTATTTTACTGTTATTTCTATGTTTTTCTTGGCCGGACGTAGGTTATCACTCTTCTACACCTTTTGGATAAGCGGGAGGGACTAGGCAATGAAAATAAATAAACAATAAAAATAATGAGAGGTCGCTGGGACCCTTAGAGTGGATTTAATATAATCACTAATTCAGCAATTGCTAAAGTAACAAAGAAAAATGCAGAATGAGAAACTTTTCAGTGTAGAATAACTTTCAGTATTGGCACTCATTCTGCCATACCAAACACAAATATTTTATTTTATTTTATTTATAGCCGGTTATGTCATTAGTATTTTTTACGGCGGTAGCGGTTTGAACACTTTTTAGTTAAAAACATATAACATGGAATTTAATCATTCTATCGCCCCACAAAGTTTATGAGATTGCGAAAATTTTGAAAGTTAAATACTTTTATGTGTTGTTTATTTATACCGATAATATTTGGAAAAAACTGTGTTTTATATGTAAAATGATTCTGCTGACGATTTGTGAAGTGTAGCAATTATTGCATCTAAGACGCAATACGTATCAATCGTTCAATAAATGGAAATACTAATTGTGATAAAGTTTTTTAAGTCACTTTTGAATAGACTGTAAGATGTATCAATATATTTCTCCACGCCCATACTTTTTCACTCCTACTATTCACATTCGGAGTTAGTTTTCTTGGTGCAGTAAATTAGTGATTATTTGCAACAAATATGAAAACGACGGACTTCTAAAATCTAAAGAAGATTTCAAATCACTATATCAGCAGGTGGTAAAGTGACAAAAAATGCGAAAATGAAAATCTATTGAATAAGTGATTAATACGTGAAAAACTTATTGAATAGTGTGGAATACGTGTAAATACGGAAAATGTCTCCACATCTATCTGCATACGTGTAAATACGGAAAATGTCATGCCACATCTAAATATTTCATTTTATTTTATTTACAGCCCACCAGGTCATTACATTTCACGACAATAGCCAATTGAATATATCTTTGTTAAAAATAAGTAACATTGAATATACTTATTCTATCGCCCCACATAGTATATGAGCTTGCGAAAAATTAAAGTGAAGTATTTAAATGTATGATTCATATATATCGATAATGTTTCAAAAGTGTATTTTATATAATACAAAACTTAATTGCTGGAGATGATAATACACCCCACTGCATCTAGAAGGTTGCACCAATCAATAGTGCAGAGTATATCGAAATACTAAGTAAAACATAAATCCTCGGACTATCTTCTTCAGGCAACACTGACAACCAATAGTGAAACGTACATTGACACCATGGTATCATAAACCACTGATTGCTTAAAATTTCATCAATGTTAATTGATATCTAACTATTTGTAAAACTACTTAATTACATCTGTCTATATAGCTTGCTTGATCTTTCCATACGATAATGTTTTTTACATTGAGTAACTGAAAGAATAGTAGCTACGTTTATTTTGTTGTTGTTGTTGTTGTTCCTAATCCCTAATTGGTCCAACAAGTTTAGACCAATTCCATCAGTCCATGAACTTCTAAAAAGTCTAAAAACAAAAGAGGATTTGAAAACACCTCATCCAACCTAAAGTCGATACAGTTCAAAATATGCTCAGCCGAAGCCTGAGTTGTCCTGCGCTTAGTGCAGAGCTTAAAAACCTTCTGTTCATGGTCATAGGTGAGACTCCTCAAATGCCCACTAACAAAGCGAGACAAACAGGTCTGCCAGGATCTCTGACCCTCGAAAGAAAGGGCACCACCAGGGCGCCTTCCGATACCATCCATGCACCGAAGGGACAACGTTCATTTTGCATTGTGTTTTGTCGCACATATTTTTGTTTGTTCAACACCGACCGTCAGGCCTATCAAAAAATGTAAGGTGTCCGTTTGGACGGCAGGGACAGTGCCACCCAATTTAGACCGGAACCCAGTGGGGGTGGCATACACAAGGACCGTACCGTATTTTTCCCAACAACCTTTCGGAAGCACTTACAGACTCACATATTTAACATGCCCCTACTCTGCGTGAACACGGGAAATTTGGACAGAGCAGGATCGCCCTGGTGCAATCCCTGTGTTTAACCATTCGGATGTCCCTCCTACAGGGATTACTATCATCCTCAGCACAAACGAGTCTTTTTTTCAGTTCAGGAGGTTGTTGTTGTTGTTGTTGAAACCCAGACCGTCCGACCTACCAGAAAGGTGTAAGGTAACAGTTTGGACGTTCGGGAAGTGCCACCCAATTTAGACCGGAATCCAGTGGGGGAGGCATCCACAGGGACCGTACCCTCCTTCCCCTACCACCAACCTCTAGGAAGGACTTACGGGCCCACATGTTTAACGTGATCGTACTCCGCGTGAACACGGCGGCAGTTTTGGCAGTGGCTGGAATCGAACCCGGGCCTACCGAGTGCAACTCCAGCGCGCTAACCACAGGGCTACCGAGCCCTAGTTCAGGAGGTTGTGTTCAATCTACATCAAGAACGCTCTTAATTACACAGTGTTGCTGAATTATTTAGTTAAACACAGAGAATGATATGTATCAATGGAATAGTAGTTTGTAATGAGATTTTACTACCACACATTTGAACGCTAAAAAAATATAAACCTAGTTCATTCCTATGATGAAGATATACACTGTTCTCTTTTCTGTTCAATAAAAATATTAATATTACAATTTCTACAGTCGATGTTATAACTCTCAGATTAGAGTGTGTTGGATGTTTTTACCCTCTACTGTACTTCATACATACGAAATAATCGCAGAATAGGAGTTACACTTTAATGTGAACCATTAATCATTAAAAGTATATATTCATACATATTCCTTCTATTCTATTGTCTATGCATCAGAACTAGGAATCAAGATAAAGAACCATACAATAGACCATGCATCTCTAAATTATTCGCTTATGGTTTGAATGACTGTTATTGCATCCTAGTAAATATGATATGAATAGGAGATTTGATTAAAAATAATACAGAATACTTGGCTGTGTCCAAAAAACAACTTACTTTTATTAACTTTTCCTATTTAGTAAATAAATATTAGGGAAATGATTAGTGTATTATATAATACGAGAATAATTTACAACATGTCTTGCATATTACCCCATCACCATTTTAGAAACCCCTACATATTTTTCAATAAAATCTCTTAATGTTGCAGTCATTCAATAGTAGTTCGCAGAAGTTTATTTAATTAGTTTCATATTAAAACATTTTTTCAGTCAAACAATGTTCTTTACCGAGGTAGATAAAAATACAATTAATGAGTTTTCTTTATTCATTTTGTTGTAATTAGATCCATTACAATTCTATGTTATTTATTAAATAATTATGTTTATGATGTTATGTATATTTGCTAGAACATCAAATGTTCCAAAAGAAATGTGACATATAATAAATAATTTATGCACTGTTTAGTAAATATATAATTATACATTATTTATTCCTAAAATGGTTCTTTCACATCCAGTCAAACTATAACTGCGAATGGAAAATTGAGACAGGAAATAAAATCTAAACTTGTTCATTTCTATATTTTTTATGCATTTTGACTCAGCAGACTTAAAAAACTCTCCAAAAACTCTTTAAAAATATTTTTGTTTAATTACTTTACATTAAACGTAAAATATTATCTCGAGACTTATTAAAAAGTACTTAAAAGAGAGAAATGTAATTAAAATAAGGTGTGTAGAAGCTTCGAGTCATAAAAATAAAATATACGAAAAATACACACACACACACACACTCATATATATATATATATATATATATGTGTGTGTGTGTGTGTGTGTAATAATTGTGCAATCTGATTAATTGATTTCTTACGGTTAAATAACTTTCAATATGAAATGTTACAAGAATAAGTACATTTAATATAAATTTGTGTCAATATATATTAAATTGAGTATAAGTGTGTGAATAAAAATATTAGTGTTAACGTTTATTTATAATATTACAGATTTTGTATAATATTCGATCAAACTTTTATTTAAATTAATCTTTAAAAATAAATACTTGGTTAGTAATGTCATGCAAAATCGATATAAAAGATCGACGACAAACAGACTTCTTCCTCAGGATATAACGGCGGCGTAACCATATTAGCAAAGGCAATGAAGTGCCTGTGAAAAAATGAACTTATTCCTAGTTCATGCTGAATCTGGTCCGACCTTTTCCGAAGGATCGGCCACACCAACAACGTCAAGTCATATGTTTCTGTTTGACAAAATAATTTTTGACTTTGTTACTACTGGTTTTTATCCTGAAGCGGGAGATTGTTTGTAACCGCCGAAATCGACCGATGATATTATTTAACATTGTAAGATGCTATTAGAAACGAAATATTTATTTCTGCAGACTATAAATGGTGGTTAATGTTATTAGTCATTATTATTACGAATGCAGTTTTACGACGAAAATGCGTCTATCAATAATAGCAGTACTATTATGGATAGAATACTGGCTGTTTAACCTCTATCAATTCAATAATTCTCAATGGTTTGACAGTTAATAAGTTATAAAATATTTGTATTTTATTCGTGGTAAAAATTTTGTTGTTAACAACAGTTTTGCCATACACTATTGCTTTTTGAAAGAAACAAAAATTGCTATAAAGTATCTATTTCCCGGGATATATTATAGATAGAAATTAAATGATGACTGTTATGAATTCAGCATTAAATTCTGGAGGGGGTAGGAGGGGGATAATTAACTATTTCTACTTCAGATTTCTTTATTAATTTCCGGATTAAAAGTTTTTTGAGTTTAAAGCATATATTTCTAGGGATTGGCTATCGGTAGAGTTTAGATGATAACTGATATGTATTCAACTTCAAATTCTAAAAGAGGTAGGTATCACTGAAAATTTTAATTTCTTATTTTATTTCCACTTCTGGTTCAAAAATGTTCCTTGAAATATCGTTCTCAGGGCTAGGTATAAATAGATCTTAGATAATGATTGATATGGATTAAAAAAAATTCTAAAGAGCGTAAACAAAAGTGAGAAATCATGATAGCTTTTTTTGGCACTTCATGTAAACAAAAGTTGGAGATATCCCTGCCAGATTGGGAAGGAAAATGGGGTGCTCTTCAATTCAAAGTAAAGTTGGAATTGCAATCATATTGTTCAGCCGTTATTAGAGAAGATGTGTATTTTATTGTCGGCAGGTGCCACTGCCCCAGGAGGAAAAGGGTAAGATTACATTCCTGAGCATACACAAGCTATGGTATCCAAAGTGGATTTCGCTGGGAATTTTCTTGTTTCGCTGGGAACTTTCTTCTGTTGTTAGGGGACTACGGACAATGATTAGACTGCTCTTTAAGTCTGCTGATCAATGTATCATAAGTACAGTATAACGAGGTTTCTATCTTTTCTGCGGTCACTCTAACGGTAGTAAAATCTCATTACATCTATTAACAGATGGCTGTATCTTGTAACCTGTTAATAAAATAACCTGGGTTTCTTATTTCAACCAGTTGGAAAAAAAATATTTTAACTAAAACCTCCGTTTACACGTCCAGCCATCTCTGTCGATTATTCTATAGCTTAATATCTTAACAAAACTATATGATTTTTTGAAAGTTCGTGTAGTATTTTATGCTTCCTTGATGAAATTTTCAAATAAAACTTTTATTTTGGTAAAACAATGTTTTACTATCTGTGGCATAAATAGAAAAGACACCAAAATGTGACATGAATATCTCACTTAAGGAAAGGTGGCCAAGCATTAAAATGCCGAGCAAATTATATTAGGAAAGTCCCGCACATATTGCATATAATTTATTGTTGTTTTGCAATAACCGACGAAATGTACACTAGTACGAGTTCATTTTCCTTAGTTAAATAGCACAATACATTTATTATTAATCCCACAATTAGTTTTTAAAATATATTTATTTAACACTCACACATATAGTCAGAAGACCCTTACTAATTAATTATTTCAAAATACACGACGATTGAATTATGTCGAGATACACGTTGATTGAATTATTTACAAAAGTGACCCAGGAGGTTCGATAGTGAGACCTGAACTCCGATCGAAACAGTGCGAAGAATTACACTCGACAATATGCAAACAATTGGTTGACACATATCTCTTTATGCAGTTGCACTGCCTCATTGGGTGGTTTGGCACGTGAATACAGCACAACCCTTACGTTGACATCTCAGCAGCAATCTCATTATATCATCAGCATTACAATGTTGCTTTTGTCGATTTTTAGAGCGATCTCATCACTCGCATTCTAGTTACCATCTCTATCATTTACTTCGTTCCTTTCTGACATTGTTCACTTTTTTGCTATGCAATGGCATCTTTACCATGCTCCGGGGAAACACGCTTTCATCGACTCTCATTGGTCTAGTATTTGTGCGATGATGGGATGCATTCCGATTGGCTTCTAGGAAGCTTGTGCTAGTCCTGCCCGAAATCATGGTGTACGCCAAATGTCGCCATCGTGACTTTATCCAGCTGATATTGTCATGGATTTATGGATCTAAAACTTCTCAGACCGCCGATGAATAGAGAAATATCGCCGATGCATATTTTCATGGGTCCTGAAGTACATATGTCCTAAAGTCATTTCATAGCTGTCATAAAGTCTTTGCATGGGCCCTGAAGTCATTTCATCACTGTATACTGCTTAGATTTCTTGCTACAGATGGCTAAATCAGACAGACATATGTTATGTGTTCAGCCTTATGATGCCTATAGACGCATCTGTTATCTATGTTGAAAACAATTGCTATATCATTAAAATCCATAGCTACCAATCCTTCCGTGTACTATGTACTACTATCATTGATGCATTAATTGTTATTGTCTCCCATAGGAAACAATACTGCGAAAATATTCAACTTGAAGTTCTACTTAAGATAATTATTAGATATTTCATGTGTCTCTAAATTTCAAAATAATGCATCTATACATAAAATTTCATAGCGATAGGTTAATTTATTTAATTATCAGTTTCCACCTGGCTCAAATACGCACATATGAATATCCATACTCATATTTTCAGATGTATTTGAACTGGGTTAAAGAGGTCTATAAACGCACTTATCGTTAGAATTCTCAAATTCAAAATTCTCTGGAAAACAGTAATACCCCTATACATTATTTTTTTTATCAAATGGCTAGGCACTTGAATTTCATCATTCGCCTTTGTCAGCTGCCAGAACGTGAACCGTTTAGCCGTCCTGGGACATTGTCCCAGGCGCACCAGAGGGGGTCGGAACACACTGCGCCCACAACACAAACATCCATGCCTTACGTGGGACTCGAACCCATAACGCGGCGGTCTAGCGATTGCTGAGGGGAACGCTCGCCTTGACCACTCGACCACTGCGTCGAGTATACATTAATATAAGAAAGTGAAAATACGAATAAATTCTTCCTACTTTCTGTATTTTTAGTAATACCATTAATTTTATGAACAATTTCGTAATCTGTCTTTTGATTTATGAAAACTAACAGCTTTAAACAGCACAAAACTGAATATGCAGTACCTATCACATTTTAGCATACCTCATCCTTCTGCAAAAACAATTTGTTGTGACATTTGCACTACCCTGATATTTCAGGGTTGTTGTCATAATTAATTGCTTCATTTCCTAATGACAGAAAACACTTCTGCATAAGTAACGTCAGGGGACTGCTAAATTTCTTGTTCGGTGACAAATACGTCTGGATAGCATTATGTCAACATCACTTATGTCTATGATGCATGATAACCGTTTTCATGTTTAAACATATCCCTAACATGCTTACTCTCTCTTACTACTATATAGAGGTAGTATAATCGGTCAGTAAATTTCAAATTTATGTTTAGATAAATGAATGCGCATTATGATGCGTGAAATTCATTTATCATTCTTTTGGGAATAAGTATGTCAGTGTATGTCTGTATATGCGTGCTTATGTGTGTATCCGTATGTATGGCTGCGAAGTGTGTAACCGCCATGAATACACGTACCTCTATGATTTATTTTCATAGATATATATTGTATAAAATTAGAATTGGGTAAAATGTTTAGTAATCTCTATGATAAAAGCTTAAATTAGTGAATACTACAATATTCAAAACACTTATTTTATGGAGAAGAATTTTAATACAAGAAGCATTGGTAGTAGTCAAATTGAGATTTCAGATTACGTTTGGGTAGTGATATTTCATTTGGCAGATTACTTTAAAATTTAAAATATGAAGATAATAAATTTCTCAAAGGAATGATGTGCATATTCGTAGTGTTTGGTGATAGATAAAATTATCATGTAATGGACGAAATACACGAACAGCACGAAATGTTATAATATACTGACAAATAATGGACTGATATGAACTCTGAGTGGCAGCAATTGAACGCACATTGTGGACAATAATCGAATAATACGAGAAGTTGTCAAAATGTTTATCTTACTGTGATTGGGGGGATAATATGCCGTGCTTGAAGCAACGTATAGTTCAGGTGAATGTGAGTGGGTACAGGAGTTGCTGAAAGAGAACAATTTATGTGGCAGTTTGTTGTACGGCGTGCACGACATTTTGTAATTTCAATTGCAAATGCCAGGAAAGTTAATGAACTATCTAAATGCTGCAGAGGGAACCAATGACAACACATGCATACATAAACAGTGGTCATCCCCGTCTGCATCAACAACGAATGGTAGATGTGGTAGGAAACAATGGGGGAAAGAAAAAAGAGCCTCAAAGCCGTATTCCAAAAAGTTCAGTCTACTTCAAATTTTCGAACGAGCTAACATCATGTTTCTTGGTTTTGTAAAAAAAGTATATCGAATGTGAGTGATAAAATGGAAGCTTGTTGCAGTTATGAGATGTGCAACAGTTTTGTACATCATTGAGATTGCACGAATAAGTACTTAACACAAAAGAGTAGAGGTAAATCAACTTTCAATTTGTCACTAATTAGCACGGGAGGCACACTTTTATCGATTATTCAAATAATAAACAATCAGTTCGTAAGAATAGATTATATTAACGAGTTCTTAGATATTGAACTAAAAGAACTATTTTGAGTATCGATTGCTTAAAGGAAATTGTTTTAAAAATATATGTCAATTTTATTATGTATGTAAATATGTATTAATGAAATATTGTCAGTGTTATATGTCTTATAATAATAG
The DNA here is from genome assembly GCA_951213105.1 of Amaurobius ferox. Lineage (NCBI taxonomy): Eukaryota > Metazoa > Arthropoda > Arachnida > Araneae > Amaurobiidae > Amaurobius > Amaurobius ferox. Next base: position 40,786,630 of record OX578134.1, on the reverse strand, counting down.
ATTTAATAATAGTATCATTAATCAAGATACACTGGATATCTATAACTTAAAATATTAAAATAAATTGATCAATTAAGTCAAGTGTATTTATTTATATTTTGTGTGTTCGTCTCTCCAGCTTGAGAATCTGGAGCTTACATGCTCCACCCCTAGCGACGGCATCATAGGTAAGTCCTATAGTGGTAATTTTGATAAGGACAATTTTACCTTATGACACAGTTCAATGAACAATATATACAAGAACAACTGTCTAGGAGATGATCCCAACGAGATGATGCCATTGACATGCTAATATAATGGGTAGGCCGATCTTAATTAAGTATGAGGGGATGAGACTCCGGGCAAACGCACCATGACGTCGAGGGGGTTGAACCAAAAATTGAACTGGAAGGTTTCGACAGCTGAAATTTTACGATGCGTGATGATAGTTGGATATGCTGACTTTTAAACAATTGTGTAATAATAGTGTGATAATAAGGTAGGATCATGGCCACTCAAGTTCCCTCAAACCGTGAATCTGATTGCACGTGTAAAAGATAACCTTTTGTACCCCAGTACATGCTCAGATGCAGCTTGAGCCAAAGCCAGTGAAAGTAAAATGACTGTTTGAATTTTATGCTCATGCAAAAACATACCATTTAAAACTGTTATCGTTCCCCTCTGGGCAGCAGCATTAGCACTAATTACACAAGTAGAGTGGCCAACATTGGTCAGTAACGTAAATTAATGCTTCATATGTAAATGTTACAAGTAATAGAAATAGCACAAGTGTGCGATAATATAATATATTGATGTTCACTCTGAATAAATAAAAAAATAAAAGTAATTTTACCAAAATACTACGTGTTTTACATTTTTCTTTGGACATGTGATCCCATGTTCAATTTCAACTACCTAGGCAAGCGGCTTAAACGAAAAATTGATGATGATTCAGATGGTAAATCTTTAGTTCAACTTGTCTGCAATGGTGACTGTCGCAAAACGTATGCAATTAATGTTAATGACAATAAAATTATATACATATTGCATGTAAATTATCATTTTTGTTAATGTATTGTGAATGAGAACGGATTTTTGAAATAATTTTTAGAATTTTAATAACAGTGTGAGAGCGAAAACTTTAAATAAATATATTCTGCATTCCGATATTAATTTTGATACAAATGTAATATGACTGTGTGAAAAAATTGAGTGAATACTTATTCTGCACTCATTTGTCTTATAAGCCATCATCACTCACTGGTTAACAATTGCAAAAATACTCATAATAAGAATAATTATTATTAATGGACTAGTATACAAGATAAAATATAGCGCAAATGTCGATACCTTAGCAAACGTACATTTTAAAAGAATTCATAATTTCATTTTTCAGTGTAATGTTTGGCCTAGTGCGTTTTGGACGTTCAGGTCCAGTCTTGTTGCACTGAAGAAGAATTTCTGAAATGTAGGTCTACTAAATTTATCTCAAATTATTTATATATTTGCGTATTATTAGGCTTCATCTCAAATTGTGAACCAGTTAATTATTGATTGTGCGCAAAATTATCTCTTAAATTAATAATTAATACTAATGTTATCATTGATATATCGTCGTTAGCAGTAGAGTGATCATACAGTAATATGAAATTTCGGTGAAACTACTACTAATTATGAAATAAAAATACATTAATAACAGCAAAAGAATAAAAATGCAGTATATAAAAGTAAATCAACTGCTTTCCAAAACAAAGAAGACCCTTTTTCGTCAGGATAGCTAAAATTAGCAAACGCACCAGCAAAAGTTAAATACATACATATCTAAAAATATTGAAGTAATTTTAGCCTAGGCGTTCTTGCATTTTCTGGTGCGATTACTTAATCCCTTTATTTCCGCAAAATAACGTATTTGTCTTTGAAACATGTTGATACTTTTCATCAACTTATCACACTGTTCACAAAGTATACTTCAGACCTATAGTAGTAATCCCATAAATCGTTGCTTCCATAAAGTTGCTCGAGTAATATTTTAAATATATCATATATTTTCCGGAAAGATTTTCCACGTTACTCAACGCATTAAGTAAATAGGGACACGTTAATTTGTCCTTCTATATTTCAAATGGATTTTGAAATTCTTATTATTTGAAACGAGAGAGTTATGAAGAAACCTTCATATAGGAACAAATTTCGTAAGCATACTATAAATTATTTTATTTTTTTTTTTGCACACGAATTTCGTACAGCCATATGAATTTTTAGAAAAATCATAGATGTGAATTTTTATTGGACCCTTCCACCTCTTTAGAATCCGATGCTAAAATCATAGCAAAAATTATCAAAGCTATATACATAGCCAAACTTGAGAAAATATGTTTCAAGGAAATTTTCTGAACTAGAAGTGAAAAATAAATAGAAATGAATGAAAACCTTATGTGAATCCCCAAACTTCCGCAGAATTTAATGTTGAATTCATATCAGTTATCTTATTCCTTATCTTGAAAAACGGATGTTTCAAGAATATTTTAAGAGGGGATAAAAAAACAATCAGCAATGGAAATACTTGGTGAAAACCTGCCCCTTCAGGAATTTGATACTGATTCTACTCGTATATCAGCCATCATCTAAGCTGTATCGATAGCAAATTAAAAATAATGTGTAAAATAAAATTGAATTCTTTTTAATCTGAAGTGACATCGTCTGAACTGAAGTGGAAATCGTTAGTAAGTATATTTATGGCCTCAAAAGTTGATGTTGAATGCACATCAGTTGTTATCTAATTTCTATCAATAGCCAATCTGGAGAAATAATTACTTTTCGGAAAATTTGTGATATCCACGGGGAAAAGAAATTGTAGGTTAAAATGTTCCGTGAACTAGTCTACCTCCTCCAGAATTTATTCTGAATCCATATCATTTATTATCTATGCTTTTTCAATAGCCATTTTTGGAATACAAAAGTTTAATGTGAAATGCAATTCTGTTTTACTGAAAATTTAAGACCCGGAAAGGGAAAATCTTAATAAACTCTATAGCCCCCTGAAATCCGATTTTGAATTTGAACCAGTCAAGATATCGATTCAATCTATATCAAATCTTGAGAAATAGATGTTTCAAGAAAGGAAGTTTAAAAGAAACTGTATGACAACATTTTTGCGCGCTAACAATGTTAACAGATAGAATGTGATCTTACAATTACGAGTACAGTTCGCGATAGAGTACACTGTTACTTTAAACTACACTAATGGAATAGGAGAATAATTTTATCATAAAATATGCATTGCAAACTGAAATTTATAACTTTTAAAATGGATTGTAGCGAAATCTTTCCAGCAGTGAAATTCTCAAATGAATTATTAGTTTACCCCTTAAAAGTCTCGCAAAATCATTTATACAACAAATCACTCAAGCGAAACTATAACAAGTTTCTGTCAAAACTCCATTAATAGAAATTCTGTATATCTCATAAATGAACATTATGCAGTAAAATAACTGCAAAGTAGAAACTTCACAGTAAGATATACTAATAAAATTGTAATATGTTACTTTAATTGAAAATATTTTTGATAGAGGATCAACAGATTTAGATATAGAATTAATCTTTGTTGAATTTAAAACATTTTGTACAAATTTTACAATCCATTTAAAGAACGCATAGAAGAATCTCAGCAGCCGTGTTGAATGAAGAAAGATTATTTGTATCAAAGAAAGCGTTTATGAGTGGATGATATACAGCATGGATGCTAAATTGACTGAAACTTGTCGATTAAATTTTGTTCCAATCTCCAACAAAATGCCATGCATGTTTGGGCCCACATTCGCACCATGGTTTCGGCGCAACCTCAATACGATTGTTTAATAAATGGCATTTCTTCTCGCTAGTTAAATGCTCTCGATGACTATTCAGCGAGGAATTTACGCCTTAGTACTGCCGTCCTGAACTAGACCTTACCTACCATACGTTTGTCTGGAGAAAATACAAAAAAATGTTAGTTAGAGAAAAAGGTTTGTGTAGAAAAGATACAAATTTAGTGTGCAATTCGCGTTGAAGGCTAGATCATATTTTTTAACTCAGCGCCAATGTCGGTAATGTTGCTTGAAGTTCTTCGCTCTCACAAGCACGCTTAACTCAGAAATGAAACGTTTGTAGTTATGTCCCTTTTGCTAAGAACGACGGAGTAAATATCTTATTACAAATTTTATTATGGATATTTGTGTTTATTTTCAAAAGATCTAATAAAAATACTTATCCTATATAAATGACATTTTAAATAATATTTGGAGTGCATAACCATTATATAAAAGTACATACCATTTTAGCATTTATAAGTATTTTATTTGTATATAAATAAACGGAAAAATCAGATTTGGGTTGATCTTAAAAATTAGAACAAATATCAACCTACGGAGAATCAGTGAAAGAAATTATTAAAAATTTCGACAAATAGATGACAAAGTTATTCTTTGATGCAAATTAAATAAGATTATAGCGAAGTTTAAATAGATATTTTACAGTAAGATCAAAGTAAACCTTGTATTAACAACGTGAATACGTAAAATGAAAAATACAATCCAATTTATTTAATAAAATCTAAAAGAAGTAAAAAATACACATAAGAATGAAAGAAAATACAAAAGTTTGTGAACAATCAATAAATATGTAGCAAAAGTATATCTCCAGAGTATTCATTCGGTAAGAAAACTATGTATAACATTATTTACACTTTAATACTCCTATAGTAAAACTTTTCAATATTTCAAAATACTTCTTTACTATGGCTAATTCAAAATGATGCAGCGTAGTTTGCATTCTTGGCTTTGATTCAGACTTTAAAGGAAGAACATGGTATAAAATCTATATGCTGCAGTTTTAAAATGCCTGTTAAATGAAAAATGTAGGATATATACGATTTCGACTTTATCTTAGTACCGTATGCCAAGTTTATGTAAAATTTCAAACATTAACGTCACATGTTATTTTCTAAGAAATGTTTGCTAAGAGACATGTTACACAATAATCATCGTTAATGTTCCGTGGAAGTCAGCTGACCATTGAAATAAACGAGACAAGCACGTTGATCACTGGTTATAATATTATGTATTGACAGTATCCATGCCGGATGGTATATTTATGGTCATGGCAGATTCATTTAAATGAAAAATAAAATGTGAATTTACTCATCTACTGAAGAAGATGTTAATTTCAGCACCTACTTTAGCATATCATCAACCAACATCAATATATATGCTTGAAACAGACGCTTGTAAAGTAGGTATAGAAGCGAGCCACATGAATTAGAGTAGGAACGTGCCATTGCATATTTTAAGAAGTTGCTATTGAAACCCGAAGCAAATGTTGCTTATAAGTAATTAATTGCTGCTACTATTAAAGTCCAGTATTGTTTTCAGCATTATATACGGCAGAACATTTCTATTATTTAATAATCACACTGTGTCAAGCTAGCTCCTCATATTTAAGAACTCTGTAGTGCATGTCGCAAAGTGGACTCAGTGTGTCCGTGACAGGAAGATTCAGCACCAAAATAGATCGTACCATGAAAACATAGACACGCATACTAGAAGGCGTTTTTCTGTAAAATATATACATTGCTAAAGTTTCGAAGACTAATTTCATTATTTATCCGGACAGGTTTTGTCAACTTAAGTTCAAATTCACCACTTGATCTTTACAGTAATAGACATTTTCTAAAATACAAAAGGAGACAAAGCTATAAGCCAATACTAATCTATAAAGAATAATTAAATGAAAGGTCAATTCGCAATGTATTGCCTGTATTTTAACTGAAACGAATCGGTACTAGGAACTGAGGAATTCCCTGCATTTAGTATAGTATAAAATAAATGGGAGAATGACGATATAGAGCAGTATATGAAGACTGTAACTTTCTTGTATAAGACTGCCCAGTATATTTTATTAGATACATAGTAGACTATAGGTGGGAATTCTAGAATTTGTAATATGCTAAATAATGTTCGTGAACGCTTCTTCTGGTGCAACGTGTGATCTGTTGAGAGCAGGTACAACGAATGGGCAGAATACATCATTCTACAGAGATAAAGCTAAAAACACAGTCGACTCTTCCGTGCTAACATACCATCGGCTGCGTTATATAATTCCACATCACCGGGTGTGTGGTATATCTCAAATACATGATGAATTTAGCAATATGCCTTCAACTATTATCTTTATTTCCACAAACATTTTTGTCTATTTTATTTTTAAAAATGTTTGTTACAAATATAAAAATTACGAATTATAAAAGAAAATACATTACAATAACTAAATTACAGTTATATACCATATACTTTTAATTTTCATTGTAATACCAGAATCTGAAATTATATTTTATCAAAGGATCATTTTCACAAATAATTTGTGCATGTTCAAAATGAAACTGGTGAATACATTCCCAATTAATTCTCGAACCAATGATTTTAAATATTATCTGCCTTTGTTAATTACTTTGGTTGCTAAATTTACTTTCACTGTATTAAAAATTGAATACAATATTAGAATAAGCCATAGTAATGTGTTTCTCTCACAATTTTAAGTTTCAAAGTATTTTTTATTTCAACATCCGTTTCATCAAGAACTACACTTTCTAATTCAAGTTATGCATGTTGCAAAAGCAACTCAAAATTAACTGTAGTCTGACTCATTCAACACACACAGGCAAACACATAGACAGACATGTTCCTTTATTAATATAAATATATATATATATATAGTGTGTGTATATATATATATATATGTGTGTGTGTATATATATATATACATATATATGTGTGTGTGTGTATATATATATATATATATATATATATGTGTGTGTGTATATATATATGTGTGTGCGTGTATATATATATATATATATATATATATATGTGTGTGTGTGTGTGTGTGTGTGTGTGTGTGTGTGTGTGTGTGTGTGTACTTGGTAACTCTATGAACTCTACACAGCCGATAATTTCACAATCTTAATCACCAATTGTAAATGTAATCATTTATATATTAGGGAAATAACTGAATCATTTATATAATAAAATCACACAAGAAATATTTCAAGTGTAATTAATATATGAGCTAAATGTTTAAATAATTTTCTGTCTAGACATAAGAAAAATATATTTATGAGTCTCCATAATGTGAAGTACGTGATCGATTATAGGAAGAAAGTTATCAAGAATTCTCTGTAATTGTTTTCCCATAACATATGAGAGGTTGCTTAGATTCTGAAGTATTTGCGTAGAACATAATTTTTTATGGGAAGATCAACATTCCAACAATATAAAACTACGAATAGTTCTGATTAATATCTGTTAGGAGGATTTATTGTCAGGTACATTCTTTGCATATAAGGATGAATAGATTGATATATGTTCTTCCAGATGACTATGTCTTAATCGGTACATTACTCGAGAATATTTGTTATGATTTAGACAAAATATTTATTGGCATATAGAAGACTATAATTACAGAATTAAAAATCTGATGTGGGCAGCACATGACTTTCCCTGCAGATTTATATACACATTATCTTTATTTTAATTAAATTTAATTCACTATTAATTCAATTTTCGTTCTCATTTGGTAACTAGACTCATTTTCAAAGGTGGCGTAGGGAAAAAACGAAAAAACGAAAATATCTCGAGAACGGCTAGTCCTGGTGTAATGGGGTTGGTCTTATTCTTTTCTTCGTTAAACATTACATATAAAACAAGCATTTAATGGATATATTTTAGTATACGTAGTTTTTTATTTTAAATTTTGACGATTTTTACGGGCCATTTTGCAAAAAATGTATGTTTTTTTTCTGAATCATATCAAAATCTAATCAGCACCAGGGTGACCCACAAGCGACTTATCTACCAAATTTTGTAAAATTTCGTCTATTAGATGTTTAGCTAGAGTGGATACAAACTTTTGCTGGCCCTTTTGAAAAAAAAGGCGGGTTCTTTTATCCCGAATTGTACCCAAAACTAATCAGCACCAGATTCACCCACAAGTGACTTACCTACTGAATTTTATGAAATTCGGTCAATTAGTTTTTTAATTAGAGTGGATACAAAATCTGCACAGACAGACAGACAGACAGACAAACACACAGACAGACACACAGACACACACACAGACGCCACGCTAAAAATAGTTTCATCGTATTCTAGAGATCTCGAAACGTGTAGATACGTCAAAAACTCGAGTTGAGATTATCGACATGATTCCAATACTTCCCCTATACATTACCATGTATTGCAGGGAAAGTGAAAAAAATAAATCTGATAATCTAATTTTGGACGTTTTCGAAATATTAATTTGTTATTTTTATTTTTCTATTTTTAGCCATCAAGTTGGAATTTTATAGCACAAAATAACAGTTCATTTGCAGCTATTTTAATCTACAATCTACTTTAATTAAAAATAATTTTGCTTGTCATCGACTTAACACCATTTAAAAAATTTCTAAGTCGCTAAAAGTCAAAGACAACTATGATAACTTAACAATGGTTTTCCGAACTAAATATTAACCCTCGCCATACTAAGATCAAAATATTACATAAATATCTAAGATGGGGTCATTTTGACCCCATATGCATTTATTATGTTTAGGCCAGAAAACTGATGAAAGGATATAATTCTGGCTATAAACATTTAGTACAAAGTGAAAAATGTAATTTCCACAATATTACATATAATTAAATAGCACTAAAACTGAAGAAAATACAAATTTATAAAATATATTTATAAGAATAATGATAGTAATGTATTATAACAACCTTTCAATCCTGATGCTCATTTTTGTGGCAATCAGTACACAAAATAACACTTGAAGTATGACTTTTGTAAATAAACTTTCTGCAGCTGTTACACTTCTGCGAATACTTGGTGTCATTTGTTGATCTAGAGCACATAGCACACCTACCCCGTTTCACTGAAAGTCTTTCTGCCACAGAGTCGTTTTGGTACTTTACTTTCCTTACTTCCCTTCCACTAAGTTTTATAGCCTGAATTGTGGACTGAAACACGGCCTGAAGCGCGGCGTTTCAACTGAGGTTCCACCAACTGTCCTCCAAGTTCTTCCAGAAACCATTTGCGAGCATTTTTCATAGACTTGAAGTCGATATCTTTTTGAGTATTCATTCTCCAAATGACAAAAGTATTATAGGCGGCAATATCTATGAAGTTGAGAAATAAACTCAGTGGCCACCTCGTGGTACTGCTACGGCAAATATATTCTCGGAGAAGCTTATCTAGAATGTCAACGCGATGGGGTCAATGTGACCCCCATTCGCAATTTCTACAAATTAAAAAAAAATAGAAATGCCCGAAGTTTACTAAGTTTACTAAATTATAAAATATACCTTTATAGGAGAATTCTTACAAAATAACTTTAGTATACAATTTTTAAAAGCAAAAAAAGCTGCAAAATATCCGGATGGGGTCAAATAGACCCCATTTCAGTATGACGAGGGTTAAATTGACTGAATTTCATTATATTTTTTCTAAAATTATTACACTTAGATTCTTTATATATAATGATATATCTCATACTTTAAATATCAGTATATTTATGCTAATAAAACTGATTATTTTACACTAAAAGCAAACTGCTGATTATTAAACAATACTTACACAATTGCCCTGAAAAAAGCAGTCACAAGTCATGTGACTACATTTATTTCAAGGTATTCTGTTTAAGAAGGGGCTTATAATTCCCTCAAAACAATTATAGTCACTTAACTGTGTCATGACTGTTTTCTACAAGGAAGTTGTGTAAGTTCTTGATGCTTGTATATCTGTATATTTGCCCATCTGTACGTAGAGCTATCTCTTCTCAGAATAAATCTAGTATAAATTTATATACTGTGTCCAATTAACCGTAATAGTCTTAAGAATCCTAATTACCTATACTGTTTTTCTGACTAAATATTAAATTGACTGAATGTCACAACAGTATATTTTTATCTGAAAGCATTCCACTTTGATTCGTTATATACATATAATGATATATTTTAATACTATAAATATCAGGATATTTATACTAATAAAACTAAATGGTGTATGTCTGTATATTTGCCTATCTGTATGTACCGTTATTACTTTTTAGAATAAATCTAGTATAAAATGATACACGATCTTGGAAAATCGTCCATAATGATCATAGAAATCCAAACTACATATCCTAATTACATTAGGTTTAGGAATTCTAATTACCCAGATATCTATAAAAGGTGCTAAATTTTAATTAAATGCAAAATATAGTCTATAAAGCTACAGAAAATTATTCATTTATCTAAAACATGACTGTCAAAACCGCAAAAGGTAACATTAAAAAATGACAAGACAACCATCTATGGGAATCCAAACTTAATCCAATCGCAATTTTAATTCATTTGAAAAGAGGCCAGAGTGATTCTATGGAGATTTCTAATGTATTTGCCTCAGATGCTTATTTAGTGATACACTAGCCGAATAACGGTTGAAAATCAACTTTCTCGCAATAAGCAACCCCTGAATATTGTAATTTTTTAATAATTCGCATTTCACATTTATTCGGAAAATCGAATATTTTAGTGTTCAGAACCCCCTAAAGAAGAAAATATTGGAAAACTTAAATTGCACACCTTTTCCTTTGCGAACTATCTACCAGTACACCTAATTAAAATCTCTATCTCATCCCGAAGCATACTAATTTATCATCTCCCCTTTCGAACAATTTTCTGTGGAGCACACCCATAAATGAATATTTTTGAAAAACTCTGTTCGCCTTGGGTTCTTATCAGATGATTGACCCATATACCAAATATAAAGCCTCTATCACATTTAAAAGGAAGCGTGTCTCATTTATTCGTAAAATCGAACATATTAGTGTGCCGCACCCGCAGAAGAAGCAAATATTGGAAATCTGAAATTGCACACTTTCTTCCTTTCAAACTATCACCCAGTACACAAAATTTGAAGCCTCTATTCTATCGCGAAGCATGTTTTTCTATCACTTCACCTTTTGAGCGTTTTTCTGTGTAGCACCCCCTTAAATGAACATTTTTGAAAAACCGTATTCATCTTGGGTTAGTTCTTCAAATGATGAGCCCATATACTAAACTTCAAGCCTCTATCACATTGTAAAGGAGGTGTTTTCAATTTGTTCGGCAAATCGAATATTTTAGTGAGCGGCACCCCCTACAATAGCAAATGTTGGAAAACTGAAATTACACACTTTTTACCTTTCCAACTATTTACCCCTACACCAAATTTGATGTCTCTATCTCATCGCGAAGCATTCATTTTCTTTCATTTCACCTTTCGAATGTTTTAGTGTGCAGTACCCATCCCCATTAAATATGCATTTTTGAAAAACTCCATTTTGATTGGGTTTACTATCACATTATTCGCCCATATACCAAATATCAAGTCTCAATCACATATGAAAGGGGGATTTCTCCTTTATTCCGAAAATATAACATTTGGTGTGCGATGAAAATATTGGAAAATTGAAATTGTACACTTTCTTCCTTCCAATCTATCTACCCATATACTAAATTTGAAATCTGTATCTCATCCCGAAGCGTGTTTTTTTATCAATTCACCTTTCGAACGTTTTTCTCTGGACCACCCCCTAAAGCAAAATTTTAGAAAACTATATTCGTTTCAGGTGTTTTCATCAAATGATTAGTCCATACACCGAATTTCAAGCCTCTATCAAATTTTAAAGTAGCCGTTTCCCATTCATTCGGTAAATCGAAAATTTTGGTGTTCGGCACCCCCTTTAAGTAGAATATATTCGAAATCTGAAATTGTACACATTCTTCCTTTCGAACGGTTTACTCATACACCAAATTTGAAGTATCTATCTTATCGCAAAGCATGCTTTCCTATCATTTAACTTTTCGAAAGTTTCTGTGTGGGGGGGCACCCCTCTAGAGAACGTTTTCGAAAAATTCGTGCCAAATTGCAAGTCTCTATCTATTCGGGAAGTACCCAAATAAAGCGTGACAGACAGGCGGACAGACGGGCACTTGGCAATAAGTATATACTAGCCGAATACCCGTTGAAAATCAACGGTCTCGCAATAAGCAACCACTGAATATTGTCAATTTTTTAATAATTCGCGTTTCACATTTATTCGGCAAATCGAATATTTCAGTGTGCGGAACCCCTAAAGAAGAAAATATTGTAAATTTTAAATTCCGCACGTCTTCCTTTCGAGCTATCTACCAGTACACCAAATTAAAGTCTTTATCTCATCCCGAAGCATACTATTTTATCATCTCCCCTTTCGAACGTTTATCTGTGGAGCAAGCATACCCATAAATGACCATATTTGAAAAACTCTGTTCGCCTTTGGTTTCTTATCAGATGATTGACTCATATACCAAATATCAAGCCTCTATTAGGTTTAAAGGAAGCGTGTATCATTTATTCCGAAAATCGAACAAACTGGTGTTCGGCACCCCTAAAATTGCACATTTTGAAAATCTGAAATTGCACACTTTCTTCCTTTCAAACTATCTACCAGTAGACCAAATTTGATGTCTCTATCTCTATCCTATCGTGAAGCATGTTTTCTTTCACTTCATATTTCGAACGTTTTTCTGTGTTGCACCCCCTTAAATGATCATTTTTGAAAAACCGTAATAATCGTAGATTTTTTTTATCAAATAATTACTCCATATACTAAATTTCAAGCCTCTATCACATTATAAAGGATGCGTTTTTCATTTGTTCGTGAAATCGAACATTTTAGTGTGCGGCACCCCCTACAATCGCAAATGTTGGAAAACTGAAATTGCACACTTTCTTCCTTTCTAACTATCTATCCGTATACCAAATTTGAAGTCTCTATCTCATCGTGAAGCATGCTTTTTCTATCATTTCACCTTTCGAATGTTTTTCTGCGGAGTACCCACCCCCCTTAAATATACATTTTTGAAAAACTCCATTCTTCTTGGGTTTTTTATTAAATGATTGGCCCATATACCAAATATCATGCCTCTATCGCGCTTTAAAAGAGTGTTTCTACTTCATTCCGAAAATCGAACATTTTAGTGTGCAACATCCCCTAAAGTAGAAAATATTGGAAAACTTAAATTGTACACTTTCTTCCTTCCAAACTATCTACCTATAGACCAAATTTCAAATATCTATCACATCCGGAAGTATGTTTTCTTATCAATTAACTTTTCTAACGTTTTCCTCTGGAGCACACCCTTAAACGAACATTTATGAAAAACTAAATTCGTTTTGGGTGTTTTCATCAAATGATTAGTCCATATACCAAATTTCAAGCCTCTATCAAATTTTAAAGGAGCCGTTTCTCATTTATTCGCTAAATCTAACATGTTGGTGTGCGGCACCCCCTTAAGTAGAAAATATTGGAAATCTGAAATTGCACACTTTCTTCCTTTCGAACTATTTACATATACACCAAATTTGAAGTCTCTATATTATGGCAAAGCATGCTTTCCTATCATTTCACTTTTCAAACGTTTTGGTGCGGAGCACCCCCTCTAGAGAACGTTTTCGAAAAATTCGATTTTTTCAGGGCGTTTTATCGAACGATCGAGCTGTGTACCAAATTGCAAGTATCTACCTATGCGGGAAGTGCCTAAAAAGAGCGTGACAGACAGACGGACACTTGGCAATTAGTATATACCAGCCGAATACCCGTTGAAAATCAACGGTCTCGCAATAAGCAACCAATGAATAATGTAAATTTTTTAATAATTATCGTTTCACATTTATTCGACAAATCAAATATTTTGGTGTGCAGAACCCCCCTAAAGGAGAAAATATTGGGAAACTAAATTTGAGCATTTCTTCCTTTCGAATTATCTCCCCTTACACCATATTAAAGTCTATCTCATCCCGAAGCACCCCTATATTATTCTTTCTCTTTTGAAACTTTTTTCTGTGAAGCACACCCATAAATGAATATTTTTGAAAAACTCTGTTGGTCTTGTGTTTTTTATCAGATGATTGGCCCATATACGAAATATCTCAAGCCTCTATAACGATTAGAAGGAAGCGTGCCTCGTTTATTCGGAAAATCGAACAAATTAGTGTGCGCACCCTTTAAAGTAGCAAATATTGGAAATCTGAAATTTCATACTCTCTTCCTTTCAAACTATCTACCCGTACACCAAATTTGAAGTCGCTATCCTATTGAGAAGCATGTTTTTCTATCACTTCACCTTTCGAACGTTTTTCTGTGTAGCATCCCGTTAAAGAACATTTTTGTCAAACTGCATTCATCTTTGGATTTTTTTGTCAAATGGTTAGCCCATATACTAAATTTCAAGTCTCTATCACATTGTAAAGGAGGCGTTTTTCATTTGTTCGGTAAATCAAACATTTTAGTGAGCGGCACCCCCTACAATAACAAATGTTGGAAAACTGAAATTGCACGCTTTCTTCCTTTCCAACTTTTTACCCATACACCAAATTTGAAGTCTCTATCTCATTGCGAAGCATGCTTTTCTGGCATTTCATCTTTCGAATGCTTTTGTGTGGAGTACCCACCCCCTTAGCTATACATTTTTTAAAAACTCTATGCTTTTTGTGATTTCTGTCAGATGATTTGCCCATATATCAAATAGCAAGCCTCTATCACGTTTTAAAATGGGCGTTTCTCCTTTATTCCGAAAATCGAACATTTTGGAGTGCGGCACCCCCTAAAGTAGAAAATATTGGTAAACTGAAATTGTACACGTTCTTCGTTTCAAACTATCTACCCTTATACCAAATTTGATATCTCTATCTCATTCCGAAGCATGGTTTTGTATCAATTCACTTTTCGAACGTTTTACTTTCGAGCACCCCCTTAAACGAATATTTTTGAAAAACTATATTTGTCTTGGGTGTTTTCGTCAAATGATTAGTCCATATATCGAATTTCAAGCCTCTATCAAATTTTAAAGAAGCGTTTTCTCATTTATTCTCTAAATCGAACATTTGGTGTGCGGCACCCCATTAAGTAGAAAATATTGGAAATCTGAAATTGCACACTTTCTTGCTTTCGAACGATTTACCATACACCAAATTTGAAGTCTCTACCTCATCGCAAAGCATGCTTTCCTATCATTTCACTTTTTGAACGTTTTAGTGTGCGGCACCCACTTAAGTAGAAAATATTAGAAATCTGAAATTGTTCACTTTCTTCCTTTCAAATGATTTACCTATACACCAAATTTGAAGTCTCTATCTCATCGGAAAGTATGCTTTCCCATCATTTCACTTTCGAACGTTTTGGTGTGGGGCACCGCCTCTAAAGAACGTTTTCGAAAAATTCGATTTTTCCAGTTGGTTTTATCGAACAACCGAGCTGTGTACCAAATTGCAAGTTTCTATATATTCAGGAAGTGCCTAAAAAAGCGTGACAGACAGACAGACGGACGGACACTTGGCAATTAGTATATATAGAACAGATAGATAGATAGATGGGAGCACATCTTTACAAGATGTAGTTTGTTTTGATATATCAGTCGGGCAGATGACGAGCATTGGGAGGAAGGGAGAACGGAAACGAGTGTTCTTTTATTACGCATAATTCATTTATTTATTCACTTGTATGCCCTCCTCTAATATTGTTCTTAAAACGAAATGTTCGAAGAATTTTATAAAGCGAATGCAATGGAAATAGTAAATAATTTCAAAGATGTAGGGTGGGCTCTAGCTGAGCAGATGAAATGTTCGTAGAATTTTATAAAGCGAATGCAATGGAAATAGTAAAGAATTTCAAACATTTAGGGATGGCTTTAGTTCGTGATTTCAGCTGAGCAAATCTGAGTTAACTGTATGTTAATTAATATTTTTGCTATACCCGCATTCGGTGAACTGTGATTTGAATATTTTTAATCTCTGTCAAATGAATCTTAATAATTTGCAGTCTCTCCCCCCCACGAAAAAAACCTTCCAATAAGCATTAAATACTAGAATACTGGCACTTAACTAGGAAATACCACAATTGAAAATTAACTAAGTGTGCTAAAATTTCATAAGTATGCTTTTTCCCTGACTTCACTCGCATTTTGATGTCTGTGTGGGCAAAAAATATAATTTTAAATACGTAGTTTGAACATTATGCTTTATCATTACTGTAAATCCATTGTTGAACCACAAAATCCATAACTGATTATTTTGGTATGCTGAATTTTGCATTAATCGACAAAAGGCGGGAAGACTGGCGGTTGAAATTTCCCATTCAAACATGTTCAGATGAATCACGACTGTTTAATATAGACGCCTAACGTTATGTAAACTTTGGTTTTAGTCGGTTGAGTACTTTTGGGGAAAATTCAGCTAGAATGTTTTGTAGTGTAAAATATGCATGCACGAATTACGCACTACAAGGCTCAACATTTAAAACAAATCTCGATATTTATGTAATATTCTCTAACAGTCGACATTAGTACAGCATTTGGTTTCCGTCAGCAAAGTAGTTTAGGAGATGTCGCAATGTCGTGAAAATGATGTATGCATAGCATGGCACATACAATGTAAAAAAATAGACATGTTGTTTACTGGATCGAGTAGC
The DNA here is from genome assembly GCA_951213105.1 of Amaurobius ferox. Taxonomy (NCBI): domain Eukaryota; kingdom Metazoa; phylum Arthropoda; class Arachnida; order Araneae; family Amaurobiidae; genus Amaurobius; species Amaurobius ferox. The sequence continues at coordinate 40,770,102 of OX578134.1, read as the reverse complement.
AGCTGAATTTGTTTAAAATTTGTTTTCATTTGATTGAGTAATTTCAGAGAAAACAGAATTAAATCGAACCAACCGACAAATAAAAAAAATATAAATTACTTTTCATAATCAGCTATCTCGAAAACCTATACATAACCTTTACATACAAAAATTTATAAAGATAGCATTACTTTCTTTAGCAAATACAATAACACTCCACAAAATATATAAAATATTTATAAATTGCGTTTAGAATAATATTTTAATATCTCCTTGATATCCATATATATCCTAAAATACCATTGCAGAGGATTTTATATTACATATTGATCATATTGATATAAAAGAGTTTACTTCTTAGATCAATATCCTTAGATTATATATTTTCCTTTTACCAAACAAGTTATCATATCATCCACAGAAAGCAATTTTCGCAAGATCACGGAAGTATGAAGTAGGGAAATATGTGAGAGAAAGTATAGGAAAAACTGTTTCTGAAGTAGAAGAGGATTGGCTGTTTCTAAAACTTTACGAATAAAAACAAATGTGATTTTTGTGTGGGATTATAACTACATAAAGTTTAGAAATGGTGTATTGCGTAAATTTTATAAAGGGATAAAAAGGGGATATCTTACTACCGCAGTTTGATACGTTTTATTAGCTATATAGTGTTTATACACCTCTAATGTGTGTCATATTACATTATGCGGAGTCTGTTTAATCTTCATTATTTATGACATAGATTTGTTTTCTTCTTTATTAATTGCAGAACAATGCAAAAAGAGCATCTCGTTCTTTATTTTCATTGCTAATTTCATGCTTTTAACTCATTGCTGGCACTCTTTGTACTCATTCCTGGCACGTTTTGTTCTCATTTCTGGAACGCTTTATACTCATTCCTGGTACACTTTGTACTCATTCCTGACACGATATGTACTCATTTCTGGCACGTTTTATGAAAATAATCAACCGTTTGGAAGCGTTTTTAGTACAAATTTGAGGAATGATCTAAAAATATGTACTACGTAAAAAAAAAACATTTAAAGGCTGCATTCATCACCATATAGAAGGTATTCTAAATTAAAATTGTAGACCAACAGCTAATACTGCAAATGACGATTACTGTTTCTCTCAGATGTTCATGCGAAGAACAATTTCATTCTAAATCTTGTTCATTCCATTAAACAAAGTTTTTTTGAAATTCAACAGGAAATTCCTTATTACTTATAAAAATGTAACACAAACAAAAATGCAAATTAAATTAAAAAAACAGCATTCGGCTTACATCATTTTAGTTAAACCACAATTTACTCACATCATTCGGCGTGTATTTGTAGGTATCTACGTCCCTTTAGGACCTGTCGTTTTACTTTTAAAACAAATTTCACACAGACAAACATTCCACCAATTTTATATTTACTGATCAACGTCTCGTAAATGAACGTAATGCATCTTACAATTATATCGTCATAATGCAAAGAACGTAAAAAAATTTCTTATCCTTTCATTTTTTGCACGGGGTTATCTGCTAGCTGCACCCTGGTTGAGTATTACCTCTCAGGCTCCTGTCTGACAATTGGCTCATGCGCATCTATGGGGCCTAACAGGCTTCCATTTGAGAATCTCTTATAACCCAAGCTGTCGAGTGAGTCCATGAACTTCACGTGTCGTCATGTCAACCAATATTACCATGATCATAAATTATTATCCGTCCATATTATAAAGTTTGGCGCCTTCTTGTCTGAGACAGGTGACATTTTATTGCCTTTGTATTTATAAATAACTTGCAAATACATTTTAAGAACATTATATCATAGGTGAACCTTCGTGTCCTAATTTAGATTTTAATAATGAAATCATATTGCCTCAAAATGAACCTCAATAGGACGTTAGTGACACAGAAAGTGTTGACAGTGTCCCGAATAACTTTGATTTATACGTAACTAGGTATAGCACATAATTGAATCACTCATGCAACGTGTATGTTACGGGTAAATTTTTCTATAGAGATATTTTATTTGAAGTAACGATCCAATCAATTTCACAAAATAAAACCGTTAATGAATCCATCATGAGTTCATGGCTTTTATCTATGTGTTTTTCTAACAATATTGTACGCTTGGAGAGTAAACGGTGCTAAAATATTGAATCACAGTCCTTTTGATCATATATTCCGATTATTCGTATTAATCAATCTTCAATGATAAACCTTCTTTCAAGAGTTGCAGTAGCAAGTAATGAAAATAAGACACCCGAACAGTAAATTCTTACAATGAAACCGAATGCGGCATTGATATTGTACATCAAATAACAATAAAATATTCTGCAAAATAATGTGATCAATAAAATGGCCTGTATATATATTTGATGAAAATATCTTAGATCTTTCAGCTATAAACACTTTGATTATATACAATACTGTGTTAGGTAAGCGTATTTCAAGAAAAAGTTATATCCAATCATTAGCAAGTGATTTGCGTTTAAACTATGTAAATGATAAAAAACTTTGGGAGATATCCGCATTACATATACACCGTACCAGTATCCATGGACAGGTTTCACGATTATTATGCGCCCGTATATGTTGTCTCCGAGCATACACCATGTAATAACCGATATCTGCAATGGCAGCAAAAAAACTTGCTATAAGCCCTACTTTTTACAAACTGTATGGAAACTTTCAATTTTAATCCTTCCACATGGCCGGCATAAAATTCATATACGATTGAGCCACACGAAGTTGCAAAGGCAAAGTTCAAAACCCGCTTAAGTGGTTTTTATGTTTATGATAAGCATTTAATGAGCGTCATAATTTTAAATCGAAATCATTCCCAGAAAATTCTATTACACGTGTCATGTCGCCATTCTGTGCGCCATGACCTTTTTGTGTTTTCCGAGAGAGAAACTCTTTTTTCTCGCCTGTGCCTGTATTTGTGGTTTGTTAGGCCTTGTCCGGATTGCTGAACGAGGAGAAATCGTGTTTCGTTCGGAACCGTTGGTTCGGAGGAGGATTTCTGTCTCTGTCAGAGTGTGACGTCGCGTCGCGTGTTGCTGGGCGCTCGCTTTCCTGCCAATCAGGAAGCGGCTTTTTGGAGAAGTGAGAAGTTTTTCGCTTTCGCTCCGTCTCTTCTGGCCTGGAATCCCAAGTTGCGAGGATGCATTGAAATTTTGTCTTAAAACTTTAAGACAAAGCTTTGGCCGAAATGGCTAAATTTTCGTCGTTGGAATGATTGTTTCAGAGTGAAACCTTTCCTGTTTTGAGAGGATGAAGAAGCTACTGTTTCAGCAGAATTTCAAAATTCTCTTTACCAAAATTCTAAATTCTTTTTTTTTATTTTAGGAAGTTCCAGAGTTCCGTTGGGTTGTCCTGGTAATGAAAATCTTTGTGTCGGTATCTTGTACCGCTGGATGGAAATCGGAGATTTGCCTGTTTGATTTGGAACGATGTGAACCATTTGGCCGACAAACTTTCGTTCCTGGTTGGAATCGAAATTTATGTTTTTTCTCACGAACGGTATCATGAACGCTACCTTTGGAACTTTTTCTTTGTTCTGCACGGGAACTCGAGGTAAACATTTGAAGTAGTAATTTCTGGAACTAAAGTTCCAAGTTGAAGGAATATAAACAACTAATGCAGGCACTAGAATTTAATTGTTAATATAACATAATTACAACTTTATTATGAAGGTTTGTTTGATAAATTGATTATTGAAATGATATTGATTAAGAGAATATTAAGATATGATTCTGGAAATGATAAATAATTATACCATTGAAATTGAAATTTAAGATATAAAAGATGAAAGGATAATTAATAAATATTTGTTTGATTGTTATACCAATGTGTGCTTATTCTTGCATTCCTTCAATTTTCTTTTTTAATGGTTATCATCTGGAACCTAATTCTTCCAGACTGGGAAATGCTTGCACTATATATAATTCCTGGGTTGAAAATAATGTACTAACCACTACCTTAATCTTGTTTGAGTTCGTTTCCACTTTTGGCATTTTTACGATTGTGGCCAAGTGCGATTCGGCAAGTCATGCCGTTTCGACAACACGAAGACATACGAAGAACATTTGTTTGAAACGACCCATTCAAAGGCATTTGGCATCCTTAATGCAAATTATTTCAAGAGATACTATTCAGAGAAGATTGACAGAAGGTGGGATAAGGCATCCACATCCATTAAGCCGCTTACCATTGACCCATTAACATAGGCAGAGCCGTATGGATTAGTGCCGAGCTCGGTTAGCTTGGAAAGTGTCCGATTGAATGCATGTTGTTTTTAGCGACGTATCCCGCTTCTCTCGATGCTGATAATCGCTGAATAGGTGTATAGAGAAAGACTGACCAGCGTTCCGATCCCGCATTTGTTGTCAAGTGGTACACGCCCATCACACGTGGTATAACAGTCTGATAAGCCATCTATTTGGATATTTGTCTCCTTTAGTTGTGCTGCAGGCCAATTTCCCTGACTCGCTTGCACGTCAAAGTTATTCTGCAGCCAATTCCTCTGCCTATGATGCCAATCCGTTCAGTTTCCATTTACCAATAACATGAAATTCGACCACATACTGCACGATCTTCCCTATAAGATAGGAAGTATTTCATCTTTAAATTTCCTATTTTTATTATTTTTAATTAGTCACTTACTCGAATAAAACTGAAAAAATATTTTTAAAAATATATCCCCTCTCCTCCAAAGCATGGGTGGTACTCACACAATCGTGCAAGTTAGGCGTTGTTGGTATAGACGTCATAGAACATAACCCGCATGATCGTACGACTTAGGCTTCTTCTCGTTCAAAATCAACTGCAGGAGAAAAAATTCGTAAACAAACTAATTTCAATTTCTTTGACTATTTTTATTTACATTGGAAATCTTTGAAGTAAATCTTGGTGTCTGAGATGCATAAATACACACTGTATTTTTCACATCGTGTTTTTGTACTGCTTTTGCAGTTTTCGTAGCGGCTCATACGAGGTCTTGAAATCTCGTCACAATGTAGAAGATGATCATACCCATCGTATTTTTTATCTGCAACTTTTGTAGCAATCGTCATTGCATAATTCCTCATTTTCTTCGTTATCAATTAAGATTTTTCTATTAGCTGGTGGAGCTGGGAGAAGGGCTTGAGCTATCTACAAAATGAGGGGGCATGATCTTCCCTGTCCCCTCCTCTTATCAATCCCATTAAAATATATATTACACTGATTGCATATTATATAGATATTCACTTTTTTCGTAATAATTTAGGCTATGATCAACATTAATAATCAACCAAGTTGCTTGGAAAATACTTACAGTTTTGATTGCAAACGTGACCATCTTAATGCCTAAGTAGCACAATTGGACGAGTGGCAAAATATTACGCCCAACGAGCAAAATTATGAATGCATAAATTAAAACTTATCTTTCTTTCACTCATTAAAACATTAAATTAAAGATTTATATCTAATCAATTCAAATATATTGATAATTACCTTTTTATGACAGATAAATTGTTAAGATATTTCATACTTATGAATGACCGCCAATTGTAACTCGAAAACTGACTAGATTTGCCATGTGATGAGCAAATTTATATTATATACTTTCTGTGATCTAGGGCAATCGTTTGTTTCCAGCATTTATTATATCCGACTAGCCAGGAAGCTCATTTACATATTGCACGATCGTACGTATTTGGTCTTAAAAGCTACAGCCCTAAGCTTAAAAGCTGTAGGTTCAATGTCTTTGAGAATTTAATACGTTCCTATAGCCATCCAGATCCCTAGACTTATCACCAATGGAGTACGTCCGGGATATGACGGGACGGCAATTGCTGTCTTTTCAGAATGTCACTGAATTAGTTGACCCGTTCTAACAATTGTTGCAGAATCTTCTGCAGAAGGGACATAAACAACTTAATTCACTCTATGCGGCAACGAATATCAGCTTGTATTGTTGTCAGGTAAGGATTTACTAACTAAAATATCAACTTTTTGTTGCCATAATTTCTTAATAAAACTTGTTTTTGCTCCCAAACTCTAATTTTTGCATATCACCACAAACTATACATCCATTACTGGTTTCGCCGCTGTATCTCAATTTCTTATGTGTGCATATATTTCTTGCGACATAGTGTATTACATTATATAGATATTGCATTATATGTAATAGGTTTAACAAAAGTAAAAAAATAGTGTATCAGCATTGACAAAACCAGGAGACAAAATTAAAGGGAAAATAAATCATTATTAGGCTCTTTTGATATTGCCATCTTTATGCATATGGATGTTAAAGTATTAGTAAAAATGATACGCAGATCGCCAAAATATGTATCACAAAATAAATGGAAAGTATTTATATAGTTATTATCAAATGTGATACTCAGGGCGGCAAAATGTGAACCACGAAATAAATGAAAGTATTTATACAATTATTGTAATTGTGAATATTGTGTCTTCTAATAATACCCATTGCATAACACTTTGATATTTTTAAGTGCATTTTAACCAGTTTTGTATTTTATGCAATTCATCTTTCATAATAAAAACATATTTGGCTTTCTGTGTGTATCGTCTAGTACAGGGAGTCTAAGCTTCGAACAGCAGCCACGGAATTCGGTAGAAACACATTTTCTTTAAAGAAGTTCGGTCGATCTATCTCCCTGGTGGACTTTTCTGCGCATGCGCGGTTTAAGGCACACTCTCTCTCCTAGAGAAATGATTTCGCTCTATGTCTTTTATTTATTCATTTTTATTTTGTTTTCCACGGCTGTGACGAGCATGTGCGGGGATTTGAATCATAATGAAAGGATGACATGATTTTAAATTGAGTGGTTTATTTAAGTGGCGGATGTTTATTTAGAATCCAACCAACGCTAGGTAATTCGTTCTTGTTATGCACTAAAGCACACTCAGTCAAATATGTTATTTTCATAAATAGTTTTAAGTTATCAGCATACATAAAACATTTGACAAATTTAAAATTTGTGGGTATCATCAACAAAAAATCAGGGTAAAAGGTGACCCAAATTTGAACCCTGAGGGATACCAGAGCTATTACTATGCAATCTTAATTGCTTCTGGAATGATTTATAGAAAAGTTTCATTTATTAATTAAATCGTTCATGACAGTGAAGTGGCTATGTACAGAAACTAATATAAGTTTAAAAATCTGATGTGGGCAACACATGACTTTCCTTATATAATGTATTGAATTTACTACTTTTACAGTAAAAAAATAGGTTTTTCTTATAGTAGATACTAATATTCTTTCCAAGATATTGAATTTTCGACAATTAGTCGTCATTTTCATTGATTTAGCATCATTTTTATCCATTTGGCGAGATTTTCATTAATTTGGCAACAATTCAAAAAAGTCGCCAAGTTGGCAACATTCTGCCGAATTCGACGCCAAAATATCGCCAAGCGTTATGCACTAAGAAAAAAGTTATTCTTACAGCAGATAAATGACTATTGGCGTTCAAATACAAAAGTATTATTCAAAGTATATTGTTTCATGAATGGAACGAGCTAGATCCACGAGAATGATGTCACTCAATTTATCGCAAGGTATTACATATGAAAAGTGAACATGTTTCTCAATAGGAATTTTTTTTTTTATGTGACTTTTTCATAATTTTTTGAAAAATGTACAATATCTCGAGAACGGTTCATGTTAGCGTTCTAAAATTTATGTCAATCGTTTTCTAATGAAAAATTACATAAGAAATGTCTATTTGAGTAACTTTATTAGCGGTTTTGATTTTTTGACAATCTTTTCAAAATTTCATTCGAAAATTTAGGGGGGTTCTGAACATTCGATTACGTATAAAAACAAAAGGCTTCCAGTGTTTACGGATTGTGATTTTTGTACCAAATTTGGTTCGAATCGGTCCATTCGTTCGTCAGTTATCATCTCCACAGACTCACTGACACACACACACACACACACATACTTTCACACACACACACACACACACACACACACACACACACACACACACACACACACACACACATACACACACACAGACATCACTTCAAAAATGTTTGATTCGTGATCAGAGATGCTTGAAACGTGCTCTCCCATCGAAAACTCGAATTCGAATTTTCGACCGGGTCACAATACTTTCCTTATACATTATATATATAAGGAAAGTAAAAATGTCCTTTGCTAGTGCAAATGACTCGTAAAATACTTTCTCACACAGGAGATCTGTATGCTAATTTTTTGAAACTAACATCTTTAAAAAGTAGAAAATTTATTATAAAGCTAGTTTCCACGCAAGCATTTTGCGAAAAAAGTTTTTATAGTATTCATAGTCTCTTGGCGTTTGAAAGTTATTCTCATAATTAATTACTCAAGTCAGTAATGATGTGACGTTAAATAATTTTAAGTAAACAATGACTTTATTGTCGAGAGACTAGAAGAGACTTGTTCAGCGGAACACACATCTCAACTGCAATACGTTGCTATATGTTTACTCCATGATACATGATATCGAATTTTGTACTTTTATGCCAATAATAGGGGTTAACTCATTTATTTCATGAAAAACAACGGTATGGGTTTGGAAATGACATTCCTTTTCTCAAAACATATTTTAATGTTACTCTTAGCAATTATTTAGTTGATTATTAAGCATATAGTATTTTTAAATAACTTTTAGAAATTTCCCTTGATGATTTAAAATGGTTAAAAAATTTATAGATTTTTCATAGATAAATGAATATTATCAAAAACTCTGTATGTTACTGTAAAATAAATATCTATAGGCATAAACAATACTGACTTAATAAATTTTAAATTTTAATATCATTCATATTTATTACTTTCCTTATATACATAATGTATAAGGAAAGTATTGTGACGGGGTCGAAAATTTGAAATCGAGTTTTCGACAGGAGAGCACGTTTCAAGCATCCCTGATCACGAATCAAACATTTTTGAAGTGATGTCTCTGTGTGTGTGTGTGTGTGTGTGTGTGTGTGTGTGTGTGTGTGAAAGTGTGTGTGTGTGTGTGTGTGTGTCAGTGAGTCTGTGGAGACGATAACTGACGAACGAATGGACCGATTCGAACCAAATTTGGTACAAAAATCACAATCCGTAAACACTGGAAGCCTATTGTTTTTATGCGTAATCGAATGTTCAGAACCCCCCTAAATTTTCGAATAAAATTTTGAAAAAATCGTCATAAAATCAAAACCATTAATAAAGTTACGCAAATAGACATTTCTTATGTAATTTTTCATTAGAAAACGATTGCCATGAATTTTAGAACGCTAACATGAACAGTTCTCTAGATATTGCACATTTTTCAAAAAAATTATTAAAAAGTCATATAAAATGAAAAAAAAATTTCCTATTGAGAAACATGTTCACTTTTCATATGTAATACCATGCGATAAATTGGGTGACATCATTCTCGTGTATCTATCTCGTTCCATTCATGAAAAAAGATACTTTGAGTAATACTTTTGTATTTGAACGCCAATAGTCATTTATCTGCTGTAAGAACAACTTATTTCTTCATCCATAACGCTTGGCGAGATTTTGGCGACGAATTTGGCGGAATGTCGCCAACTTGGCGACTTTTTGAAATGTTGCCAAATTAACGAAAATCTCGCCAAATGGATGAAAATGACGCTAAATTAATGAAAATGATGACTAATTGTCGAAAATTCAATATCTTGGAAAGAATATTAGTATCTACTATAGGAAAAACCTATTTTTTTACTGTAAAAGTAGTAAATTCATTACATTATAAATGTCAATGTGTTGCCCACATCAGATTTTTATTTATTCAATTTAAGTGGAAAAAACAGATAAAATCCAATAAACTCCAATCCAATCCAATACAATAATAAAATACAATTACATTAACTATGAAACGAAAAGAAATAGAACATGAAATACCGGAATACCTAAAATAAAACAGTATTTTGGAAAATTGTCAAAATAGAAATGTATGAATATCAGCCCATTATGTATTACTGGGATCAACAAATTTATAAACAGCATATCTTTTAACAAATATATGTTTATGGCATATAAATATGAGCATATACATATTTTTATCTAGTATAGGAAAACGGGTATACAGAACTCCGAGCAAGGAAGCAAAATAGGACAATCAATAGTAGAGCAAGAGACAAGACCATTTATATGTTATTTTATGAAACACTAAATTAAATTTTCGCCTAAATTGGCTGGTATGCATATAACATAGATGGTATGCATATCATATGACCGGATATTCTGCAATTAATAGTGCGATTTTTTTTTATTTTGCACCACTTCGGTTTACTAAGAATGAAGATAATAAATAGAATCCCATATCATAGAACAATTTTCGAAAATAAATTTAATAAAAAACAATACAAGGACAAATAAGAATATCAATCGTAAAAAAGCATGATATCGTAAAACCAAATTTTTGGTAGATTCATTTATCAATAAGCATTTGAAAGTTAAATGAATCAACGGTAATACCTGAATCAATAAAGCGAGAATAACGAGTTAAAGGAAAAATGTTTAAATTTTTGTTGTGTTTGTGAATTGGTAGTTTAAATGGCGGTTGCGTTTCTGTTTGTGGCCTTTAGCAATGCTCATAATGTAACATTTAGAAATATTTAAATAAAGCATATTTAAAATAGGAGAGTTACACAGTTTATGTAGATCATTCAGTTACAAGGCGTAATTAGTTAAAGCGGTGAATTTCATATAAATTTTCCAATCATCGGCAAACGTAAGACATTTGACAGTTTTAAAACTCCGATATATTCCATAACATAAAATAAGAAACTGAATACAGTTAAATTTGAGCATAGAGGAACACAAGAGCTGTTACTATATAATCTAGAGCTAATGCAAATAAAACTTACACGGAAAAATCTATATTTAATATACGAGTACAATCAAGTCGATAAATCAATACTGAAACCACAAATAATTTATTTGCGGATTAATCTCCGAAGCTCAGTGTGATCAAACGATTTATTGAAATCACAGTATATACAGAATATCCAGTTGCTTCTTGCTTTACTAACTGTTAGAAACATCCCAGAACAGGATGTGGAAATCCACAGTGAAACCCTCAACACCCTCTAGAATATGATGCTGAATATATATCATTCATCATTTAGGAATTATTTATAGCCATTCTGGAGACATAAATTCTTCAAAGAAATATACCTGTATGAACCGAAAGTGAAACAAAAAAAACGGTTATGGAAATACTTAGTGAACCCCCTATCTCCTACAGAATTTGATGCTGTATCCATATCAGTCATTTGTGAACTGTATAAACAGCATATGCTAACAAATGGGCATTGCATCTAAAATGTACATTTTTAAGTCGGAAGTCAATCTCTTGAAACGAAATCCGAAATCCTTTGTGAATTCTGCAACCCATTTTAAAATTTGATGCTAAATCCATTGAAGTTATCATCTAAGTTCTACGTAGAGCCAATCTTGAGAAATAGATGTTTGAAGAAAAAATTAAACCCAAAAGTGGAAATCCTTAGTGCACACTATCTTTAAAGTATTTGTTGTAAAATTCACATCAGTTATTAGTCATCTAAGCTCTATTTATAGTAAATTTTGCGAAATATATGTTTCACTTAAACTGAAGAGTATTGAAACGAAAATAAAAATTCTTAGTGGAATTTCTACCGCCTTCAGAATATGATGTTGAATTTATATCAGACTTTGTCTAATCTCTTGGTGCTTCAAAATACAGTGTGATTATGAAAAAAAAAAAAACGTTGCCGATATATGAGCCCCTAGCGATCATATCGTTCACGATAACTGAAAGGAATTTTGGATGCAGGTATTTTAAAGTATGCGCTCAAGAATTATGTGAAAAAACAATAGTCCTGCTCTCACAGTTAGGGTTTCAGTGACACAATTTCGAAATTTTAAAATGGCATCACTTATTTCTTTTATTGGAATGAAAAAACACAGTGAAAAACCGTAAATAGCGGAAACTTCACAGTGAAAAACCGTAAATTAAACTGAAACGGTACCGGCAGCACGAAAAACGCCGGCGCTAGTCAGAGACTAAGAAAAAACGCACGTAGAAAATTTGTGAAATACAATAAAATGTTTTGCTTTTCTGTCGCTTTCCTTATTGGTTGTTTCCACTTTTTCCTTAGTCTCTCACTAGCGCCGGCGTTTCTGGTGCTGCAGGTACCGTTTCAACGACATTTATGGTTTTTCACTGTGAAGATCACATTCTAATAAAAAAAGTAGGTGTTATGATTTGAAAATTTCGAAATTGTGTCATTGGAACCGTAACTGTGAGAGCATGTCTGTTTTTTAACATTATTCCTGGGCACATAGCTTAAAATACCTGCATCCAAAATTTCTTTCTGTTTCCTTGAACGGTATAATCGCTAGGAGCTCATATATATCGTCAACGTTTTTTTTATAATCACATGTAGATGCTTCAACTATTAGATGTTTCAATTAATAGATGCTTTAAAACATATTTAAACATTAGTTTAGAAAAAATTTTGCCACCTCTATAATATTCAATAAATAACACAATATGATTAAAATATATTTAAAGGCAATAGTTATATTTGATTTCTTCGATTACTTCCATGAAATTGCAAAATATAATATTTATTTTTTTATTCAAATTGATTATTTCTTACATGTAAAAAAAATATATTTTACAGACAGGAAAGACAAAAGAATATATACGATTTCGTTCTCATAAATAAATATCAAAGATGTGGATATATTTATCGCAAGATATAGTAAAAAAATGTTCATAGTGATAGCTAATATGTTTTTTAAATCTTTATTCTTTGAATTCATTCTGAATTTCACAATATAGGTGATATGTTTATTAAATTATGTACACTTTTTTATAAAAGCTATATCTTGAAGAATATTTTACTCCAGAATTTGCTTCCAATTACAGAAAATTAAATTCCAACGTTTAAAAAATGCATTTGGTGTATTTGCATTTATGTATAAGATTTTTTTCAGCACTACGGCAGTGACAAATTTAATAGTTTAATAGGAATAATACAGAAATAACTATAAATATTTGCATATTAAATTATTATTTAATATTCTATCTTGAAAATACATTCATGATGGTATGCATATGATTACTTGCATATGATTCTCTGTGATTTACATATGGCTAAGTACACTCCAGCATGTTGTTGCAGTTTCACGTTTGACGAGTATATATATATATATATATATATATATATATATATATATATATATATATATAGTACATATATGTATATATAAAATTGAAGAATTTTAATTTACTTGTATTATATATACCAGATATTGATCATTTATTGAAATGTACTGTATAGCAAAAATGAAAATAACATGGTCTCTAGTGATTATTTGATATCTATAGTGACTATACGACAAGCTTGTGGAGATGATAAAGAGAACATTATAAATAAAACATTAAAAATAAAAATCAAGTACTAAATTGGTATAAAATACTCCTTTTTCTCTATACCAGCGGTTAATTTCTGTCATATATATATATATATATATATATATATATATATATATATAAGTAAATACATCATCAAATTGAAAAAGGGGGGGAGGTACAAAGGAAAGGGGGAAAAGAAAGGAGAGTGTTTACAGGAACGACAGAAAAAAGGCCGGGGGGGATAGTGACCCCCCGTTCCCGGCTTATTATGTTAAGTATGCTTTCTTTTCCTCACGAAATTCAGTCTGGTCGTGTTAAGTAATAAGTAAAACATGCAACATATCTATTTCATATTAAACGTACTTATACCAACTAACTTGTGAAACTAACCTAGCCGTACTTGTGAAACTAACCAAAAGTGATTTTTAGTGCTCTCCCCCATTTTACCAATTATAATCAATACTGTATTACGAAACATTTCAAATTAATCAACATTTTCGATATATAAAATCGCTAAGAATCTAGTAATCTCGGTAAACATTTTAAACAATTCAATTGCACAAAAGTTAAGTACTTTCATTTCAAAGTTCATTACATATCTAGGAAATGTTTGATATTTTAAAGAAACATTTAATGCATATATTTTGCCAAGTTGAACCACGGTTCTCCATAGCTTTTCAACTACGTAGTGTATGGCAGCTGAAAATTGATTTGAGATGTGCGTCACACAACCCTACACAGTAGGATAAATCGTTATTTTAAAACGAAATGTGATTTTGAGAATAAAAGTTTGAATTATTGATTTAAAATTATTTTTGTTACTTAGAAAGAAAATAAATGTTTATTTGACTTTGTATTTTTTAAAATACACGAATGCATAGCATAAAACAATGGTTTATGAAAACTACTGATAAGTATACCATTTCTTACGTGAAAAAATATTAGTCTTTTAATGTAAAATTGATTATATTTTAAGCACACGTTTCTTGTGTTTAACATATTAATCATAAAGTAACATTTTTGGGGAGTAAATCAAAGTAATTTATATATATCTATATCTTTCTTTTCAATATTTTGATTTACAGATCAATTCTTTAAATCTGAATAACTAATTTTTGAAGACCGATAAAAGAAATAAGATGCCATAATACCTAGTAAGTTGAAGCTGAGTATAAGGAAGTTACTGTGTATGATAATCTATAACATTGCATATATTATCACACTATATTAATGCCAGATGCTATACCACTTAATCATGCATAGTCCTTAAAAATATTCAAAATACTCAAAAGTTTATTATCAAAATTCGATTTTAGAAAATTGCATTTTAAAGAATTATGTTTATATAAGTTACAAAATAAATATAGATATACTATTTAATAACCTCTTAAAGATTGTTTCTCTTTTTAATTAACACTTTACAACAAGGTTGAAAAGTGTTTATGACTTTGTTCATTCTGTATGTCTGTCTGTCTGTCCGTTAGCACGATACTGCCGTAAAAATTACCTAATCATAATGAAATTTTAGTATGTTGTTCAGACGGTCTGTAGGACCTATGGGAATATAAATGAATAATATCAGCCAATTAGTTTTGGATTGAACCCGGTTGAAAAAATGAAATACATTGAGCCCTATGGGACCTAATTTTTCAAACATTTTTTAAGCGGATTTAAAATTCACAAATTGCTTCGAAAATTTTAGATAATATTCAAATTGCTCCATAAAATTTATAAGAAAAAATGTAGCGAAATATATTTAGTAGTTTCTTAAATAAAAATTAAAATAATAATTACACCTCTTATATGAAGCGATCACGTGTCCATGATATGAAAAGTTCACGTGACCCACTTCAAAATGATATATGGCATCCATCTTGTCTCAAAATCGTGATTTTTAAGGTTCTTTTTAATTCATTTTGAGTGTTGTATCCGTCCTAAAACCACTTTATTTTTGCTTAAATTCTGTGCATCTACATACTGAAACAACGCAATTATAATATATTTGAGTTTAAATGCTCATCCAAATTTGATTATTTCTACAATGAAGCCTATTTTTCACTTATGTAAAATGTAAACAGCAAAATATGTGGAATGAGTTGTATTGGAATTGCTGTATTTCTTTAACACAAAATATTATTTAGCTCATGGAGTCTGTATAGCTCATATGAATAAAATATTCATTGATTGTACAAAGAGAGGGACGATTTTTTTCGATGAAGTTTTAAGCATAGAGTTTAATTACTTGTAGCTCCATGGTCTTAATTTTGAAATAAAATAAATTATTATAGTATTCTGATGAATTAAATGAATGGGAAATTGTTTATGAATGAAATGCTGCTTTTCTAGAGAGAGCCTTTCGTGTTATTTTTTCTATGACGTCATTTGAATGAATTTCAGTTGTTTTCGATGAAGTTTTCAAATATAATAAATTATCGTAGTATTATGATAATTCTAAAATTATTACCGAGGAATGTATCGCATTTTAGAGAGGTTTAAACCAGGCAATTTATATTTCAATGCCGTCATTTAAATGAAGTTCATTTTTTTCTATGAAGGTTTAAGTTTTCAAATATAATAAATTAATGTAGTATTGTGATAAGTTTTAAAATATTACCCAGGAATGTATTGCATTTTAGACATGTTTAAATAAAATTGCATTGAAGTTGGAAAGTGTTTCATAATCAATGCTTTAAGCATGGTTGATCTTTCTTGCTTATATTTAAAACAGTTTAATCCTGTACTTGTGAAACAAAACCTATCAAGCACACAATTTTATAAATATGTGTATTCTAAAAATGTATCTTAACGAAATAAATATTTTAAAAATCTGTATATTTAAAATAAAAAACTGTGGACTTTTCGGTTTGAAAATCACATTTAATTACATAATCTTTAAATGCCCTTAGATATCAGAATAAATGGCAGATATTTTGTACAGACTAGAAAATAGCTGTTCTTATCTGAACTTAATTTATATATATGATTTAATTTATTTATTCTAAAACTCATTATTCTATTCAGCTAAAAATTTCGATTTAATTTTTAAAAATGCATATAATATTTTCATTATAAGTATTGTATAAAAAGGTAAAATACTGATGAAAATTCGCTGAGATAGCATTTGAATTTTTATTTTTAATTTTTCGTTTCAAGTAAACGGACGTTTTTGTTTCATTTATAGTGCTGTTTTTTTATACCAATTAATATAATTAAGCAACAGAATGAAAGCAACATATATTAATTTGATAATTTTAAATATCTGCTTTTTATTAGTATGTCTAGTTTCAAAGACTATGCATTTTAGTATGAGCTAACGAAGGTCTTGTACCTTCGGATTTAATGCGAACCGAATGCTTTTTTAATGCATATTACTCCCCGGCACTAATTTATATATGTATTGTTCTAAATTAGCGTATGGTAAATGCGTTGTTTGTTTTTTCAGAATTCACTGTATAATCGGTGTAATTGTAATCAGGGGTTTGTGTTTTAAATCCCGAGATACATTGGGTACATTTTTTAGTTATGAATAAGCTATAAGCGACACCGCCTACGGAGGCTGCCAAATTAAAGTGAAACAGGTTGTAAGATCGTGAATATATTTATTTTGAACTGTCTTGTATTAAATATGACATGTATTCAATTCAAACCCGTTAATCCGTGTACGAACCAGAAATTTAATTCTTGGTCCAGAATATCGTGATTTGTTTAAAAGTGAACTGTTGATTCGAGAATGTGACTGAAATATTCAAAAATGAGAAATCCTATTAGATTCTTAAATTTTTGATAGAAAAAACACTGATATAAGTCTCTGAACCATCACATTACCTGTTGTTGTTGTTGAGACCCAGACCGTCCGACCTACCAGAAAGGTGTAAGGTAACTGTATGGACGGCCGGGAAGTGCCACCCAATTTAGACCGGAACCCAGTGGGGGAGGCATCCACAGGGACCGTACCCTCCTTCCCCTACCACCAACCTCTCGGAAGGACTTACGGACCCACATGTTTAACGTGATCGTACTCCGCATGAACACGGCGGCATTTGTGGTAGCGTGCAAATCTAGCGCGCAAACCACGGGAATACCGCACCCGAGATGGCCAACAGCACGCGGTGTTCCGAGGTGGTCACCCACCAAGTACTAACCGCGCCCGATGCTGCTTGACTTCGGTGATCTAACGAGAACCGGTGTTTTCAGCACGGTACGGCCGTTGGCCATCACATTACCTGTGTCATAGCAATTTTAAACAATAATTTTTGGACTAGGACCTATCGATTTTCTTTAAGGTGGGCAAACGATCTGAGGATGTGTTTGAAATATTTGAAAATTCGAAAATATAAGTTGATTTTTAAATATTTGTAAAAGAACGATGAAAATAAGTAAAACTACACATTATACGACCAACATCTATTCTACATGTTTTTTTTTTACCTAGAATCAAACTTTTTTTAAACAAAGGCTAAATGTGTGAAAAGTTACAGGTTGTAGTCGAAAACGGAAAGCAATTAATATACATTTATTTCAAATGAAAGAAATGGGAAAAATAATAAAAAAAATGGAAAAAATAGTAAAAAAAATGAAAAAAAATAATAAAAATGAAGAGACAATAAATAATTTCAAAAATGCAAGAAATAATAAATAATTTCTAAAAATGGAAGAAATAATAAAAAATGACAAAAAATACACATTCTAAACTTATAACGCTTCTGTCAGTTTTTTGTTCAAGAATTTCGAATATAATCAATTGTTTTCTTCAATTTTTTTCATTATATATTTTTAAATATTTACAAGATACCGCGAAACAGAGAAAAATCATGATTTATGAAACACAAATTATGGCTGGTGTAATTAAGGCCAAAGAGCAAGGATTACACTCTGTTTCCCCATCCTTGTCTGCCAGGGAATAACTGCAGATTTAATTTGATAAATAACAGCATAAAAGTTGAGATTTTCTGATTTCGTGAATTTAAAAGTTAAAGTATCGAATATTGAAATACAGAAATATTTTAATGTTGTAAGTGTGGCTTCCAAATATCGCTGAAAGCCAATGGAAATTGGAATAATTCCGATCTTCATCTCCATTGTATTATAGCCACTGTTACTCTGATTAACATTTACTTTGCACCCTTATTTAAAGCGTATTGCAGACTAAAATTGCCATAATTTCCCTAATTTTAAATATAGCTCCTTCCTATTTCTTTTTCATCTGGGTATTTGATCTATTTTAGCACCTAACCCCGGTGTATCCATATAGGATAAGTGGACTGAGCGGTCTATGCGACCGTTAAACGGATTCTTAAGCGGATTTAAAGGACTCTTAGTGTGCCAAAAATGCTTATTTAGTACATATTACGGCCTCTGTATGTATTCGTATCGCAAATGTGAACTGAGTCGCTGAAGTGTGCTGAGTTCGCTCAACGGGCCAAAGACACACCTAACTGCTTATCTAGGGAGTAGTCGGATAGCACGTGGTTGCGTTGTTCTTTTGATTTGTCAAAAATGTGATTGCTAAAAAGTATTGATAAATACAGTGATTACAAGCTTCGTGCACAGCAGCTAATGAATTACAATTCTTGCCGATTTGAAGACATCGTGATATTCTACAATCATATCTTCCCTAGATAGGTCAGTAGAAAACTCTACTAACAGCACCTAACATTAAAGTTCCATATACATATTTTTACAGCTACACTTTCCACATTGGTCACGAAGCGTGACAGATGGATGCATTGGCTTTTCTAATCTGATACATATTGTGTAACATTAAGTCCATAAAGGCGTTCTATCTGTTGGTCTAGTGGTCTTGCGGTTCCTTTAAGAACGTTTCGCTCACTTCAACTAATTAAAATTTCTTTTCTAAAAACATTGTTTTTACTGACTACGGTTACAGTTTTAATGTGACACAATTAAATAATTAAGTTGATTATGTTCCCATCTTGTGCTGCTTTACAGTCTTCACATTAACTCAATAGAGGGCGATATTTATTCGGATCTAATGGACTTCTCTCGGACGATTGATACACGGTATTAAAGCAGGAACATTCTTGCTTTACCACGTTTAATTTAAGACCACAGCTGACGAAATCGGTCCATTAGCCTAGAAGGAGTTCATGGAAAAGACGGCTTCCCTTAATAAATTAATAAATTTGTGATACTTTGATTTTAAAGCTTTATCAAGAGATCGTAAAAGTATAAATCATATTTTTAGCTCATTATGCTTACACAAATGTTTTGGCACAGATATATCCTTTAATGTTTTCTTTATACCCTAATATGAAATATTTACCATTATAAATTAATTTCCATTTCCGAAAATTAATGACAACCCTTGTTATTAGCATTCTGACAGCAGTACTTAATACATTGACCCGGGCTGATTCCCCATGTTCACATTGTATTTAAATTTTTGTGCCGTCAACCATGTAAATAAATAGCTTCAGGGAGTTTAATATTTGTTCACAAAAGGCTACACATAATTAAGATCAGTAAGTTCCAATAAATTATATTGGATATAATTAAATAACAACGATTTAGAAAAATTTGCAAGACAGGACATTTGGAATAACGATTTGTAATCGAATTAAAATACCAAAGCGAAAAAGACTCCAGTTACTGACAAAGGATTATAGTTCTTGTGTATATGTCATGAAGCAAAACATTCGCATTTAGAATTTCTATGGAATGTCTTATTGTTCGAACTAAGTTAATAAATGGAAGAATATAACATCTACAAATCTAAACGTAATTATATAAATTAGAACATTCCAAAATTTGGAAGAGGCGCGAATGATGCACTGTCGTTCCAAAAAGTGAATGCTGGTATTTATACCAGCATCTATTATTGACAAAGACTGAGACATTTTATTTATGAAGGATAATGTATGTGACAAATGTTAAACATTAAAATACAGAAAATAACACTAAGATATAAATATCCATGGCATGTTGCCTTTCAAAGATTTTAGATTTAATAAATCCATTGACATTACATGTATCCAATTATAGATACATTTAATGAAAAGATAAGCAAAACATATTATGTCATACATATAAAATGTATGCGATATGTTTTATTAGCCACAAAGCAAATAATCGTTTATAAATTGGTCACTCCGATACACAATATAGTCACATCATATTTCAATCCCTTTAATGATTGGAATCCCCTATATTTTTGTTACGGACTATAACTTTCAAAGAACTTCATAAACATTTTTCATATTCTTTGTTCATGTTTCTAAGCAAAACAATTTAAAACGCAGGTATATAAAAATATGATATCTTTCAACCCCTTGGGATTTTAAACAAGCATTTTGCGCACAACTGTTTTCATTTGTATAGAAGTCAATTATTATTTTGAGTTCTTGTCACAATTAATTATTTCCGTCTGTAACGCCATAGCTAAAAACAATTCTACATGAAACAGCCATCGTGAGATTGCCAGTCTGTTTAACTATAGCGTGCAAAGATGTATAACCGTCGTTAGTGTATTATATGAACTAGGATATTGGGTTTTCTATTTTTATGTCAATAACATGTTTGCTCATTTATTTCCCAAAAGCAAACATGAAATGAATAATGAACATTTATCGTTCTGCTTAAACTATGTTCTTTATTAGCTTCTTTAAATTTACAGATTTATATATAAGGCAAGGAAAAGTTCATAATATCAGCATAAAATTAAAATATAGCTACGGTCTTCAGTATTTTAAGTATAAATACATTTATAAGTGTTTTAAATTGGCTATACAAATATAATAAAAGGGACAGAAGAAAATTTGCGAAAATTTAAAATGAGTGAAGTTTTAAATATATTATTGTAATAACTTTAAATTTATAAATAATTCGTAACTGATTATTAATCGTAATATCACGCATTTTAATTTCGTAAATGCAAACTTACAATCCATTTTGCTCAAAAGGATGGTCTTCGAAAGAGGTGCTCAACCACCACCCTTAGAAAATAGATCTTATTTTTTTCAGTAAGAATCTGAGATAACCGGAGGTTACCAAACTCCATAGAACATAAGTCGTTTCCGTGCAATCAATCATAAGCGTTTATAATTTTGACAACAATGGGGAGGGGACTAAAATACGGAAAAAATGTTTATATATAGGTGAGTTGCTGGTTTATAATAGATATTTTATAACTTCTACAAGAAAAATTATACTATTCATACTTTTGAGATGTTTGCTAATCTCTGGTCATCGCATCCCCTGCCCCTTTGATTGGACACCTTCATACAATGGTGAAAGCATTGTATGAAGAAAGGAAAAAAGATAATCTCCGGTACTATCTTCCCAGACCGGAGTTTACGAAAATGCTTAAACGGTAGTGCTGCTAGTTCACTTCGATAAGCTAAACATACCTCTCTCGCCCATCAAAATGAATGTATCTTTATCATGCACATTTGATATTATATTTAATCATGCTCATTTGATACTATTTTTAATCATGCACATTTGATGCCATTTTTAATCATGCACATTTGATACCATTTTTAATCATGCACATTTGATGCCATTTTTAATCATGCACATTTGATACCATTTTTAATCATGCACATTTGATGCCATTTTTAATCATGCACATTTGATACCATTTTTAATCATGCACATTTGATGCCATTTTTAATCATGCACATTTGATACCATTTTTAATCATGCACATTTGATGCCATTTTTAATCATGCACATTTGATGCCATTTTTAATCATGCACATTTGATACCATTTTTAATCATGCACATTTGATACCATTTTTAATCATGCACATTTGATGCCATTTTTAATCATGCACATTTGATACCATTTTTAATCATGCACATTTGATACCATTTTTAATCATGCACATTTGATACCATTTTTAATCATGCACATTTGATGCCATTTTTAATCATGCACATTTGATACCATTTTTAATCATGCACATTTGATACCATTTTTAATCATGCACATTTGATGCCATTTTTAATCATGCACATTTGATACCATTTTTAATCATGCACATTTGATACCATTTTTAATCATGCACATTTGATACCATTTTTAATCATGCACATTTGATACCATTTTTAATCATGCACATTTGATGCCATTTTTAATCATGCACATTTGATACCATTTTTAATCATGCACATTTGATACCATTTTTAATCATGCACATTTGATACAATTTTTAATCATGCACATTTGATACAATTTTTAATCATGCACATTTGATACCATTTTTAATCATGCACATTTGATACCATTTTTAATCATGCACATTTTATACCATTTTTAATCATGCACATTTGATACCATTTTTAATCATGCACATTTGATACCATTTTTAATCATGCACATTTGATGCCAGCCCAGGATTTTATTTATTGTAGTCACCAGCTCTCACCTTTCTATCCTTTCACTTCCCTTTATTCTAACTGCTGCCAGCTTTCTACCATTCCATGGTGAGTCGAGCAGTATTCCTCATTTGCACAAACTTCCATCGAATGCCTATGGGGTTATTAAAGTGCCCCTTTATTAAATTAATCAAAATCACACTGATATAATATTTTTTGATGTGGAAATGAAGTTTTGGTGGCTTGCGCTCCGTAATGAGGCGTCTTGGCTTACTCACTTACTCACTTACCTCTTCTCGATGAGGTAAACCTGCAACATCCTGGACTAAGGTAATGAATAACTTGCCAGCTGAGTCTTTGCTTGTTCGTATACCTTTTCGTTCCCGTTTTACAAGAAGTTTTGTTTGGCTTTTCCGTTCACTTACTTTCTGCTTTAGCTTCAGAAACGCTTTATAGATCAGTTTTACTGTAAGAATGTAATAAAACATTCTGGTTGAGGTTAAGATATTGATTTTACGTATCAAAATATAATTATCAAATAATGCATGAGAAATAATCATTATCACTAGCCGTCAAATTCATAATTTAAATTAGTTTTAAATCCTTATTTAACAAATACGTTTCAACAAATATTATATTTAGCCAAATTATTAACAACCACAAATATCAGTTCAAAAATGTGTTTCTTATTCACCCCAAAAATTACGCACCATGTTGCCAATTACTTTTTACAAGTTTTAAAATAATAGAAATGAATGCATATTATGTTTTCTTGTGCGATAAGCCCGTGTTTGCAAGACAACTAGTGACATTAGTAATCCCTTGATAGTTAAGTATCCTCATCATAATTAATTAGACCAGTCAGTTCTGACACGACGAAAAACAATTCTACTTTAACAATGAACTGTATTATCGAGATACTGCCAGTCTGGTTTGGAAACAAACACGGCATGGCTGTCTTTTGACACCATTAGTTTATGGTATGATACAAAATATTGGGTTTTGAGCTTTTATGTCAATGACAGGATACCTTCTTTATTTCATTAAAACCACAGATGAGATACATTAGTTTTGAAATAAATTCATGTGTTCATATAAACTTTTATGGCAATTATACAAATATAAACTAATAAATTCGAGTACTGACACTTTAAATTATAACTAATTTGTAGACTGATGTCATGTTAAAATAAATAATCCTATTGTAGCATATTTTTTTCAAGAAAATGTTATAGGTGCATCAGTGTTAGTAATTGCTATTACATTCCAATGGGTTAAAGCACATTGCGGGAGTTATGAATGCAAGGTAATGAAATCGCCAATAGTTCAGCTAAATTGTCTTCCATATCATGGGACCAGTGAATATACATATGTATGCTGAATATCCAGTTTGTAGGTAAAATGGTTGAGAAATGTGTAACTGTGATTACTGTGATTACCTTAGTGTAACTGTGATTTTTAACTGTGAAAATAAATTAAAATGATGAAAAACATTACAGAAGCCCTAACGACCTTTCCTCTAAATATACTTCCTATCCCCAACCATGAGCGCTGCGACATGTGTACCGTCTAGCATGTTTGCTAGTCTGTGTCGCCTAGTATGTTTCGCTTTCATTCTCCACCACACTTCTCCTCCCTATTTGCTCACATTTTAGCAACACAACATATGCCATGTCGTTCATCCTCCAATTTAGGATGTATTCGATTCAGCGTTGGACCCTAGGTTCCGTCCTCTAGTGCAATTTATTGCCGAAAGTCCATTTAATTCAAACAAAGACAATTGCAATTCTTCATAATCGATCAGTTTCAAAATACGGCGATACATTTCTAATTCACGTCATTGGATCGGCAATTCCCTATCATTCCAACTGATAAATTCAAACGACTAATATACATTCTATTATTACCTTTCAACTAATATAAACCCCCAGAGTTCGAGTGATTCGACATAACGAAATGATTCGAATAGAATCCATTGATTACCTTTTGAATTTTCTTCATGTTGAATCAATCAAAATCAAGTTAATCCTATCAAGTCAATAGAAATTCATCCACACTATTCAATTCCAACCGACATGGAATGATTATTTTGGATCAATATGCAGGAAAGCAGTCATAATATATTAGCACGATTTCAAAACTTTTAGTTCAATAGCTTCCTTTCTTAAAAATAGCTATTATGGGGCTTATAAAATATACTGGTAGTTAAGAAACATATTTTTAATTTTAGCATATTCAATATTCTACATAAATCAACAATGAAAACAGATATGTAGATTTATGAACTATTGCTTCACTGTTTGATCATTATAAATATAAGAAATTTCATTTTGAACCCATTTTATAATATTATCCCATATCAATACATTCATTTCAAAGTAAGGAAATAATTATACACTTATTAGGTGTATAAACCATTATTTTAAGATCAGATCTTCCAAATTCAAATTTGAATATATGAATTTGCAAGAATTGAATACCTCAGCATGTAATATATCTATGGATTAGTTGTAAAAATAGCATGATTTAAATTGAGAAAAGGAGAACAAAGTAGTTGCTACGACTAATGTCATGAGTGTTTTTACATTTACAATAATATTTTGAGAGATGCAAAAATATGTGTTCTTGCGAAGTAGTCTAACCTCTGAAGATAAACTGGATATTAATATCTTTATTAAGATTTGGGGTATTTGATTAAGGTCATTACACTAAATACAGGGTTGTTTAAAATACCTTAGTTGTATAGTTTAGACATATATTTGTTGCAACTTCATAATTTCAGTCTTTTAATATCAATTAGTCTTTTAATGTCAATTAGTCTTTTAATGTTGGATCAAATTTCTGTTGATATTTTTGATTTGTATTAGATTTGGGGGTTACGGGTAAAGCCCTAAATTGAATAAACTTAGGTTTATCCGGTTAAAGCCCGCATCATCCAAAAGTATACTTGGTAATCATAAGTTTAACCAACACTGCTTGGGTAAACTTAGGTTTATCCAACACAGCCTGGGAAAACCTAGGTCTAACCAGTGCTGTTTAGATAAAAATGAATATGGCAGCAAAAACATTTGCATTATTAATATGTGTGTGGCTCTGTTTGAATTAATGTCTTTCATTTGCTTCAGCTGGTTCACCGTCCTAAACGTCGTTGTAGGTATTTTATGAAAACGTTTTTTGTATGAAGGACTGCTGCCTATATAAAAATTAATACTCTAATGACGGAAATGTCGTTAAATGGATGAAAACAACGCTCAAATTAAGAAAATGACACCAAATAACTAAAATTTAAAATCAAAGCATAAGTCGAATTGTAATTATGAATTTTAGGACATACTTGGAATTTAAACTAATTAATAAACGAATAATATTATGTTTCAATACAGTCTGCCTGTCTTCATCTGTCCCTCTTGGCATTAAATCTGTTGGCTTTGGCTGGAACTTTGGGGACTTTTGAAATATGCAGTAAAATTGACAGGACATCTCCAATTCAATGAAAATGTTGTCAAATTCTTTAAACGCCAATAGCTCAGAAAATCTACGCTATTTATTAATCTTATCAAGGATTTAATATCTTATCAAGGGAATTACTAATTTGTTATTATTTATTCAAAATAATTGTAAGTTTCACTATTTGTCGGACAACTAGGTTTCATTAGAAAGTCTAGGGGAGCGTAAATTAATTAATTGCGCCATATTAGGGTATATTATAAAAAAAATTCTCAGTTCGGCCGGTAGAGGGCGATTATGAAGGTTGGTCATTTTTGTGCTGTGGTCTCAAGTTCTTTTATTTTGATGTTTTAAAGTAAAGTGTTTTAATAAATAGTATTTAAGTGTTTTAGTATTATATTGAGTATTATAATCGACTGGTTAGGAAGAATTCGGTGAATTTGTGTTTGATCTGCAATGGCGAATTTTGATGTTTCAACGTCGGAAGATGTTGGATCTGTGTTGCGCAGAACATTTTCTGAGTGTATCAATAACTTAAATGTGATATTTTTATCTGTTTGTGAAAGAAAATCGGCCTCCAAGCAGGATAGGACCAGTTTTGAGTGCAACAGAGAGAAGGTGATAGAGATTTTTGAGCAGACATTGGATGTAGGTGATAAAACTGGTGAGAGTAAGAGCAGTTCCGATAATAATTTGGATTTCTCGGATAGAATTGTAGCACTGGTTGAACTACTTAATAGAAAAGTGCAGGATAATCATACTGACCTGCTTAGGAGAATGGTCAGCATTGAAGATAAAGTATACTCGGATAGTAATGTAAGAAATGGTTTCATAAGGAACAGGGCAAGTGGCAGTGATCTGAAACAGTGTGGGATCGTTTCGAAGGAGATTGATCAACGCTTGGATTCTGTTCAAAGTAATAGTATGGGCGAATGCTTGAAGGTAAATGTTGATGATGGAGTTGAAATGAACATCAGAGATAGGGAACAATGGCCAAATTTGCGTAGGTTTCGAAATCGAGCTGGTAGTGATCATATGCATGCAAACAGTGATAGGATTTTGAATAATGTGGAATCTGGTTCTGTGGGGATAGTCAATGACTACTCTAAGGGACATATTGCTGAGCCGAAAATAAAGACTATTGTAAATGGATCATGTAGAAGTTCAAAGTTAGTGGCGGCTCAGAAACGCCCCAGAATGGGAGCGGTTTTTCTGTCAAGGTTGAGTCCTGATACGAGAGCGTCTGATATCGAATCCCATTTAAAGAGCTGCCTTATTGATAGTTTTACATGTACCAGACTTGTTACTAGGTTTAACTCATACTCCTCTTTTCATATTGAGGTCCTTGAACATGACATGGCGAAGTTATTAAAGGGTAATATTTGGCCAGAAGGTTGTTTTATAACTAAATTTTTTGGCAAATTAAATGATAAACAAGTTTTCCGGGAGGGTGTGTTTTCCGGGATGGCCTCGAGGATAATGATGTGAATTGACTACATATTGGGCCAGTGGTCAAGGATGGATGTTCTTCAAACCGGGACATTAAGATGTATTACCAGAATGTTAGGGGTCTTCGGACAAAAACTAACAAAGTGTTCTTATCTACGTTGGCCCAAGACTATGATATAATCTGTTTTACTGAGACTTGGCTATGTGAAAGTATAAAAAGCTCTGAACTTTTTGATGGCCGGTACACTATTATACGTAGAGATAGGTTAAACATGGATAATCGGGATTTACGTGGAGGTGGGGTGCTGATTGCACTCAAGTCTAATATTTATTTCAAAGAGTTATCCATGGGTGATGATCAGGGGGAATCGGTGTGGATTAAAATTGATCTAGCTGTTGGCAAATATTTGTTTTTATGTGTAGTATATAATAAACCTGCTTCTGATTTTATTGCCTATGACAAATTTTTCAATCTGTTTGAAGCTGATTTTGGTTGTTTTAATCATGACATTATTATAGTTGGTGATTTTAAC
>OX578134.1:39944438-40136938 GCA_951213105.1 Amaurobius ferox | reverse complement strand
TTTAAATGAGCATCCAACTTTGATTATTTCTCTAACGAAGCCTATTTTTCACTTATGTGAAATGTAAACAGCAAAATATGTAGGATGAGTTGTATAGGAATTGCTGTATTTTTTTAATGCAAATGAATTTAGCTCATGGAGTCTGCATAGCGGATATGAAAGAAATATTCATTGACTTTACCGAGAAAAGGACGATTTTTTGCGATGAAGTTTTAAGCGTAGAGTTAAATTACTTATAGCTCCATGATTTTAATTTTTAAATAAAATAAATTATTATAGTATTGTGATGAATGACATGAATGGGAAATTATTTATGAATGAAAGGCTGCTTTTTTAGAGAGAGCCAGGCGTGTTATTTTTTCTATGACGTCATTTGAATGAATTTCAGTTGTTTTCGATGAAGTTTTTAAATATAATAAATTATCGTGGTATTATGATAATTCTAAAATTGTTACCGAGTAATATATCACATTTTAGACATGTTTAAACCAGGCAATTTATATTTCAATGCCGTCATTTGAATGAAGTTAATTTTTTTGGATGGATGTTTAAATTTTCAACTATAATAAATCAATGTAGTATTGTGAGAAGTTTTAAAATATTACCGAGGAATGTATTGCATTTTAGACATGTTTAAATAAAATTGCATTGAAGTTGGAAAGTGTTTCTTAATCAATGCTTTAAGCATGATTGATCTTTCTTGTTTTTACTGCAGCGTTTTTAAATTGTCTTCCAAAGAACCAAACAATATTTCTGGGGTTCCACGATGCGATAATTCTGTGTAAATTTTCTTAAAAATTAAGAAAAAGCATAAAATGTTAAATGCATAATTTGGACCACATAGTTTCTTTCTCATTTTGGGAGTCCACCATCAAATTGAATTTCAAAAGGATTCCGCGACCAAATAAGCTTGAAGAACATTGTTCTACTGGATCGCCTTTCTCAATTTATATGTCTCATACAGTATAATTGAAAATTTTATATTTAAAATATATTCTTGTCAACACATGACATTTGTAAAGAACTTTTTTATATGTATATTGTTTTAATTAAACTTTACTTGCTTTATTGCAAAATAAAAAATTAAAAAAATTCTGATTTGGACATCACATTACTTTTATAACATAATGTAATGGCTTTGTTTTTTTTTCACAGCACAATAATGGTGTGCGAGATACACATCGCAATGATTTTAGATTTGTATTAACACACGTAAATTGAAATTGGACGTTTTTGGTAACTTACTTTGGACGTTTTTGGCAACCTTTTTGGCGGTCTGGATTTTTAGCAGGGGAAACTCGACTCACCCGAAAGTTTACAGCAGTACGAAACAACTTATCAGTGAAAACAAAAGGCAGATTATAAGTGAAAACAAAATCACTTACTTGATATCCCGTGTAAATTCCTAATAAAATTGCGTTTGCATTTAATTAAAATCTCATGAAATAAATGACTATTGTCAAATTATTGTATGAAAATACAAAATTATTACAAAAAGCATCTTCTCTAGTAAATGGATCGAACTAGATCCATGAAAATTAAGTTAACAGATTTGTTGCAAATAATGCATATGGGAAAATAGACTATATGACTATTATAACTACTTTTTTTTAATTTTATACAGATTTTTGATAAATTCATTTGAATAACAGGAAATATCTACCAAACATTTCATGGTAACGTTTTAAAGTTTGTGTTATTCGTTCTTTACGTCTGAAATAATGCGGTGTTTAACAGTGTTGAAGATTTTGAAATTTTAATTATTTTTATTTAAATAATTCTGAAATTTTGAAAATTTTTTAAGACGGTTTTTGCTAGCATTTTAAAGTTTGTATCATTTGTTTTTTAATACGCATTTACATCTGAAAGGACTATTTACTCTTATCAAAATTTCAGCTTCTTCAATGCTGTTTTTCAAAAATTTATTCGAAAATTGGGGATCTTTCGAACATTCGTTTACGTTTAAAATCAATAGGATTCCAATATTCATTAATTGGAATAATCGAACCAAATTGCATTTAAAACACCTTACTCGTACATAATATATCGCTTCCACAGTTTTACGGACATACTAAAATACACACACACGTGCCAACATACATACGTACACTCAGGTCAGAGAATACATTAAGTTCAATTCAAGTTTAGGAATGGTAAAAACGTGCTTTTCCGTTGAAAATTCGAATTTATGCATGTAATCAAAGTAGGAATAAACTAACATTTAATTTTTTTGTGATAAAAAACATTACGCGCATAATTAGGAAAATCCCAGGAATAATCCCCGTAAGACACACCATTACTTCTTTGGCCGAGTTCCTTAACATAATCATTACGTCAAAACACGACACTTTATCACGACACTTAATTAAATTATCATTTATTCACACTTCCAAAATTGTTATAATTAAAATTACATCAACTTTAAAAACGCTTATAGAGGAAAGCATCCAATATAGAGGAAAGCATCGTGTGAGACCAGGTCTTTTGAATCTTATTTGAAAGATCAAAAATGGAATTAACATACATGAAGTAACATACATAACACACATATTCTGCTGTAAGTCTTCGGACGAGTCGGCTAGCCTGGGCTTTCGACATAACACACATACCTCTGTATTTCGGGTCGGAAGATCATCATGACTGTCATCTTTTCCGATGATTTTTCTGACTTTTGGCGTCAGCGTCTTTTTATATAACATTCTCACTACTCAAATGAATAACGGCTATCTCTGGATACTTTACTGTTTGAAAATCACGACTCTGTCTTTCTTCAAATCATTGCTCATATTGGAATCACGACTCTCTCAATTCTGAATTAATCGTTGCATTCCGTTCGTTGATTTTTCTCCTTGTGGCCACACCATTTGGCTTGGGGTCCAGATACACCCTCCTTGCTCTCATTGTA
Organism: Amaurobius ferox; assembly: GCA_951213105.1. Classification (NCBI taxonomy): domain Eukaryota; kingdom Metazoa; phylum Arthropoda; class Arachnida; order Araneae; family Amaurobiidae; genus Amaurobius; species Amaurobius ferox. The sequence goes on along the minus strand of OX578134.1, from coordinate 40,134,033 downwards.
TGCTCTTCAATGCAATGTCATATCTTCGCATTATTGGTTCTTTCATGTTCCATTGAAGCTTGGTTTAAGTCTGGGCCCTAGAAAATTTTCCCACAACCACACTTGCAGTTTGTGTGGCGTATATTTATTGGGGTCATGACTTTCTGGGCCAAGACTCTCATAAAACGGTGACTAAAATTCCGCGATTTGTTTCGTCGTAAACGTCAAAAACTGCATAAAGTGTCTCCTGGGCTCACAACTTTGTCAAACCTGAATTATTTTTTTATACTTACAATTTCATTTTTGGGGATTTTTGAATGTATCCCTGATTGTAATCACCACTTCTCCCGTGAAAATAAGGAGCATTTCACAGGAATAGAAATCTTAAAACTAAATTAAAATTTTCATTCAATCAAAAATCTGTTAAGTCTGATAAATACTAAAGTCTATATAACTATACTAAATCTCAATTAATTATGATATACTCAAGAAGTTCAAGATGGTGTAGCAAGAGCAGAAACCAGGAACAGAAAACGTAGCTATAATTCATTCAAGAACATCTTAATTGTGTAAGACATTCATTCAGAATTGAAAAATGCACGGTGGCATCTAATTGTTTTCAATTTATTATGCAACTTTATCTCGTCCCAGTTTTTTATCTCAAAAGTAAATAAAATGAAACCGATACAACTAAATATACCATTTATCATTACTTTTCTTTTGTCATATTCGAACACTTTAACAAGATAGAACAAGCCTTTCAACCCATTTGCCTTGCAAACTCAAAGTACATGATCAGAACGGAAATTTCATGAATTGCACTGACAAAAACAAGGTATAATTTTCGAAGCTATGGGTAAATATATCTTAAAATCGAATAAGAATGTTGTGATGTGCATCGAAAGTAGAATGAATGATTGATGAGATGCAATAGATACAAGATTTTGTATTCATGGAAGGGCTTGTGATTGGAATTAACAAATTGTACTTGAAAATGACGTTAGAATATAAATTAAACTGTATGTTTAAGTGCAATCTTTAAGACGAAAAGCAACATGATATATGGTCAAAAAGGAAAATTTGGAGTCGTTGTACAGTTATTTAAATAACAGTAGTAGTGCTTGTTTACAAGGTCATTTTTATTTTCGATATTCATAAACATTGATTTTAGAACCTATCAAACTAATTAATGGTTCATTCCATAAGTATGTATATCAAATGCATGCCACATAATTAATATTCACAGATTCAGAGCACAGAGCAAATATATCTATCATCAGAAATTACAGAGTAGTAGCTCAAAGTCGGTAGACATTAAAAAAACTCGTGGTTCTATTTTCGGTTGAGGCAGCAAAGTTCTTTACAAACTTCAAATAAAATCAAAGAATAGTAAAATATGATTGATTTCAAATTGTCCTCTGTAAATCAATATAACGATTTGAAAATGAGAAAACAAATTTCACGATGCAACTTCTTAAAGACAGTTTATTTAGTTATAGTATGACCGGTAGCATCTTATATGTGAATTTTGTGTACAGAAAAACACATCAACACTTCTATAGAAAAATCCCATTATTTATAGGAAAACTTGTTAATAGGAATATCTCTTGCTTAACACACTTTTCGTGAGATGTAAAAAACTCTGTTGATTTAGCTGTTGTAATTACAAAATTACCTGAAAGTCTATAAAAGTTGCAAATTGACAGCTCGTGGAAGAGAAGTTTTCCTGTCTTTTTGACGTCACCACTGAAACCGTGTCCGTTGCTATGGAGAGCAGTGACATATTTATATAGTCGTTGTTAAATTGCATTTAATAAAATTGGCATGATTGAATGCACAGTTTTCTATATTTTCAGCAGTTCTATATATTTAGCATCTTTTCTGTAAGATCATGAGAAAGCACACATTGGAAATGCGCCAAGCACACGTCCAATGTTATAACGCAAATACATATATTATTATTAATATGCTCTATTTATTATTAATATACACTCTCTTGCAAAAAATATATGCACTCCATGAAAATTGAATTAAAGGCGAGAAATTCGGCATGCAAATACCATTTTAAGAATTATGCAAATGGTCAAACTCGCAACAATGATTTTATAGGGCTCAAGCAACGCGCATGAGAACAGCGAATCGCGCAGCATTTAAAACCACCGGTGGTCTCAATAACAAGTAAATTGGAACTGGGTTTTTCTATTTTGATGCTTCAAGTTGTATACAAAAATGCCTTGAGACGTACTCGACGGCACTACGACGTCGGATTTAGAAAGAGGTAGCATCATAGGCCTAATGGAAGCTGGTTGGCCCAACATACGTATCAGTAGCCAACTTGGAGGGTGTGTGACAGACCCAGAGACTCAGAACTTCACAGACAGATAACTGCTGAAGAGGATCGTGCAGTCATGAGCTTAGTCAGGTCTACATCAGTGACCTCTCTATTAGCCATTCGAAAGCGTTTGCGATCCTGATACATCATGTAATGATGGATACTATTCAGAGACGACTGGTAGAACATAGGATAGGTATCGATGTCCATTAAGGAACTTACTACTGGCCCCTTAAAATAGACAGAGATCGGTCCGATTGGAGATAAGCTGCCTTTGGCGGCAAATCCCGTTTTTCTCTCAGTGATGATGACCGCTACATATATGTGTGGAGGAGGATTAGCCAGCGTCCCAATCCTGCGTTTGTTGCCGACCGGCCACTGCCATCACACATGGTATGTCATTCTAGGGAGCCATCTTGTGGAAGAGAGCTAATCTCCTCTGTTTTTTTCTTTCAGGGCATCATCCTTATCCCGGCTACCGGCACAGATTCAAGGTCAGGAGTTCCTCGGACTACCCTTGTGGAGGATTCGGGGACGCTGACCATTACGTCTTCGAACGCAGGTTTAACCGGGAGTTTCACTTGGGCATGCCTTCGGATGAGCATCGGGCCGGGTGGTTATTTAGGGTATTGACCAGCCCCTCGTCCATGGCGAGAATTAGAGCTTGAGTCCGGATTGCTGATCTGGCAGCTAATGATGGGCTGCAATAATTTAGTAATATTGTTCCATCTATAATTTGAATTTAAAAGCATTTTATCATTATTTGTATATCCGGCAGTTTGTCTTTTTAAAAGGTATAAAAGTTTAATGTATTAGTTAAAATGTTTGTTAATTACTTAGTGCTTTCAATTTAATTGGTAAAATATGCTTATTATTTATTTGATTTCGAATTTTTTTTCTGTATCTAATTTTTTTCGTATCTAAATTATTTTTGGGTGGGGTGCTTCGCCATTCTGCGGTGGTGCGTCTTGGACTTTTTATTTTCCCGGCTGTGCATTAAAACGCCTTATGTCCAGTTGGCGGGTCGCACAGTCTGGGCCGAAGAAGAAGAAGAATCTCCTCTTCTTTTACTGCAAGCCAATCTGATAACTTGTTTGTATACGTCGATTATATTCTGCAGCCTATTGTTCTGTCTATGCTTTTATGCCGTCCAAGTTCTTTTTACCAACAAAACAACGCATTATCACAAAATCCATGGCTTTATCAACTATATTTTCGAGGATTTATTACTCGTCCTTGCCTAGCCAGGTTCTCAGACCTATCACAAATAAAACACGTCTGAGACATACTTGGAAGGCAATAGCAGCCTTCCCGAAGTACCACAGGATTAGCTAACAAGTTACACCATATGTGGTAGAATCTTCCGCAGAGGGACATAAGCATCTTTTATTAATTCTAAGCCGCACCTAATATCGGCTTGTGTAGCTGCCAGGAGAAGATTTACCACTTACTATAATGCCATATTGTATGTATGTGTCCACCATTTCTTTATACTTTTTTTTTGTTCCCAAATTCTAGTCACTTGCATATCTCCTCAAATGAATCTAGAAAAAATCTAGCTTTGATTGTTTGGCAAATTTAACGCTCCATATTAGTTTTCTACAGTAAAATAAGCCCAATTGGCTCGGAACAGGCCCGCATGGTCAAATTGGGCAACATAAATGTAGTGGATAGGGATAAATTTGGAACATTATTGGCCAGAAATTATTCATGTTTTGGCAACCATTATTAACAATAACTCAAGTTATATGAAACATAATTATAGTTTTCAATAGTCAGCAAGAAAAGTTGTTTAAACACACATTTACATAATTTTCAGAAAGTGAACTCTGATAAAAATCAGGGTGATTTCAACGTAACTATCCGTTTCTGGAATTTCCATTTCTGGAACAGGCATTTTAATACATCTTTTTGCGTTATAAATGAATAAAATCCATGAAAACCACAAATATTAATACAACTGCACATGACTCATATCAACTCATAAATCCCATAGTTCAACAGTAGTGTCACATAATGTGAAGCACTAAACTCACTTTTACGTACATCTCAAATTGCTGCTAAATCAATACGTTAAAATTACTTTCTTAGAAGAAACACACAAAACAAAATTAATAATATTAGGCCTTATAGCAGCGTTGGCATCCCACTTTTCCTGCTTTACTCAAGTTCGTGCATTAGCCGCCAATATGTCCACACTTCACGAGTATAGGTTGCCTATATTGTGTATCTTAATGAAGTGTGTAGTTTTGATATCGAAACCGGTCTGTACTATTAATTTTATGTCGTGTACTTAATTTAGTGCACTAATATCAGTACTTAGTGTCTTTGTTGATGAAATAAAGTTATGATTGATTGCATCATTGATGGATTGCACAGTTTCTGGTATAACTGGAGATGAACCAATGCGCCACCCATTATGAATACGCTCTCTTCACCGAAAATTATTTACCGAAAGTTGCTATCGCTGCTCTTGTTGGAGGTGACATTTGGAATTTTCCAGTAAAATCTTATTTCACCTCTTCGTAAGTTAAACTTCGCAGACGCGCTTCAAATATTGATATACACTCTACAGTGGTCAGCATGATTCATAAAACCTTGAGAAGGAAATGATCATTCAAATTTTTCACTAAAATAGATATTTGCTTTAGAATCACCATGTAATTTACCGAAGGATCACTATATCATTTGCTTTAGAATCACCATTACATGGTAGTTACACTATGTAATTTCCATGTAATTAAGATATTAACAAAATTCGGAGACAGCCGGGCTGTATATGGCAAAATGATTTAAATTCGAACCGGGTTCAAACTTTATTAATTTTGGGTCTTACTAGGTCGAACTGAGTGACACCGAGATATTTCAGACACTGCAAACTTTTAACCTACAATTTTATTCTTTATATTTAATTTTGACATCCCTTTTTAATGTCCATTGTTTGAAAAATTAATTTTGTGAGATTAATTATAGCCGTTGCCCATAGGGAGCTTACTTTAGTCTTAATTTGAAATACAAATTAAAGTCTAAATCTGTGTTGTCACGTTCTTATGCGAAGCAAATCTTTTGCTTCTAAACTTAAACTTTTTATCTTTCAGCTTAAGGATAAGAAATTGCAGGATTTCTTGATTTTAATTTTCAAATTATCTTTAAAATGTATTCTACATGCCATTTATACATGGACCTCATTTAACTTTTCGTATAAACTTATTTCTCATGAGAAGAAGTGATTAATAACCTCAATTTTGTGTATCCGGTAATTTAACACTAATAAAGTATTTTTGTTATTTAGAAAAACAAATATATTGTCCGTAATTTTGTTTAATTTAACACATTTATTAACAAATAAAATATTAAAAAGAATGTTTCTACATTCAAATTTGTTTGCCTTTTTTCACGAGAATACCAGAATTCAATATAATTTTACTTTCCTTATATACATAATGTATAAGGAAAGTATTGTGACAGGGTTGAAAATTCAAATTCGAGTTTTCGACGGGAGAGTACGTTTCAAGCATCCCTGATCACGAATCAAACATTTTTGAGGAGATGTCTGTGTGCTTGTGTGTGTGTAAGTGTGTGAAAGTATGTGTGTGTGTGTGTGTGTGTGTATGTGCGTTAGTGAGCCTGTGGAGACGATATCTCACGAACGAATGGAGCGATTCGAATGAAATTTGATACAAAAATCACAATCCATGAATACTGGAAGCCTTTTGTTTTTATACGTAATCGGATGTTCAGAACCCCCCTAAATTTCCGAGTGAAATTTTGAAAAAATCATCAAAAAATCAATACCTTTAATAAAGTTACGCAAATAGGCATTTCTTATGTAATTTTTTCTTAAAAACGATTGACATAAACTTTAGATCACTGGCATGAACCATTCTCGAGATATTGCACATTTTTAAAATAAATTTATCAAAAAATCCCATACATTAAATAAAATCTATTAACTGTTGAGAAACATGTTCACTTTTCATATGTAATATCATGCGATATATTGGGTGACATCATTCTTGTGGATCTAGCTCGTTCCATTCATGAGAAAATGTAATTTGAGTAATACTTTTGCATTTGAATGCCAATAATCTTTTATATGCTATAAGAATAACATATTTCTCCGAATTTGGCGGAAAGTCGCCAACTTGGCGACTTTCAAAAATATTGCCAAATTAACAAAAATCTCGCCAAATGGATAAAAATGATACTAAATCAATGAAAATGACAAGTGATTGACAAAAATTCAATATCTTGGAAAAAATGTAAGTATCTAGTAGAAGAAAAATCTATTGTTTTTTACTGTAAAAGTAGTAAATTTATTGCATTATATAAGGAAAGTCATGGGGTGCCCACATCAGATTTTTTATTTTAAGTTAAAAATCATAATATACCTGGAAGAAAACCGACTACCACGAAATATTTTGAAGTACCTCTTTTATAAAATTGTTTGAATCTTTGGCGCATTTTTAAAATATTTTTATGCATAAATATACATTTTGTTACGGAATTTAATTAATGTAAAAGTATGATTAAAATGACATATTTGCAGTGTATTTCTTGCTCCGTTGTAATCAAACCCGCTTTAAAGCAACCCTATTTATGTTTTTGGTGGTTTCAATAACTCGAGGTTTACTGTCCATTTCATCTTCTCAAAATCTTGTGATGACCATGTTATCCATCTAGTATCTGTTTTCATTCGATTGTTATTGTAAGTTGTTAGTATCATAGTACTAGCATCTCTTATAATGTATAACCCATGGCGATATTGGCGACGTGTCTTTGACTTGCCTAGTGTAAAAGCAATATATATATATATATATATATATATATATATATATATATATATATATATATATATATATATATATATATATATATATATATATATATATATATATATATATATATAAGATGTAAAATGAAAAACGATTATAGATTTGAAATGATTGCGTTTACAAGGTTGCAGAAAGGTCAAGGGGGATTGCGACCCTTTTTTCCTGGTTAAAAGCTAGTTTTGCCTTCATATATATATATATATTTATATATATAATACATAAAATGACTTAAAAATGCCAAATTCTCTTCCAAACATTAAAAAATCATTATATATACAACGGTAAAGCGCAATGCTACTTTTATACATGTGTATAACTAAATAAACTCCAAAAAAGGACAAGTATTTATATACCCATAAAGATATTAAAAGAGTATTTATAAAGTGACGGCCGGGGGGGAGTAGCCACTCCCAACTCTCCGGTTAAAGCGTTTACTGCCATGGCGAAACGCTGCCAGTAGCCGAAACCTTCAAGCGACTTCCAACAAGACGCTCACCATTATCCCAGAAAACGTAAAACAAGCTAAAAACCAAGTCATTAATATAAAAAACCCTAAAATCACTTTAAACAACACTTCTAACTACCTAAAGATCTAAAAAGGGGAGGGGAATAAAAACCCACTTCAGCATATTAAAACTATTGTATGGAATCATTAACTTATTACATAACAATATAATTTTTTCTAACCTCTTGCGTAGCTTAAACATTCGAGTTTTATTTGAAAATTCCCTTATATTTATTCAGCAGACATTGTGAATATTACTTAGTTTTTCATTAAATATAGAAATGTGCAGACTAAAAAAATATGTAGGATTGTTACTTTATATGCACATGCCTAATAATGACCTACTCAATACCTCTTATATATATATATATATATATATATATGTACGCGTCTCGAGATTTTGCATGTTTTGGATCTAGACATGGAAATAATCATAAAACAAACAATAATATGGCGTACGTAAGTGTACTGATTTTCACGAAATGATTGAGTTTAAGTACGAACTTTTACTAAGAAATATATGGTCACCAGTGTTTAGAAATATATGGTTAGAAATATATGTAAGAAATATATGGTCACCAGTCAATGCGCCATCTTCGATATGTTAAAAACTTTGCCTAACAGCATTTAGATCGATATCTTTTGAAATAAGTAAACATGATATTTGGCAAACTTATTTTTATCGTTAACATAAAAAACCTATCGCTTTTAATGAGATCAATTTGTAAAATATATTTCATGTGGTATTGATTTTCAAAATGTCAAGTTTCTCAGCCCTTCATGAAACATGTGTTATGAACACATAAGTTTGTTCACTTTAGCATCAGCGGTTTTTTTTCTTTTCGCGATGAAACTTATGATATCCAAGTGTTAAATATGCCATTATGGTTGAGTTTAATAAGTCTTTTAAGACATGCTTAAAAAATAACTAACGAATAACTATTTGACACCATGGTGAAATAATTGATGTTTAGACAAGTTCGGAATTTTTTTAGAAAGTGATTAAAGATTAATCACTCATTTTTAATCTTACTTTCAATAAAACTACAATAAGTGATCAATTAGTCTGGAAACGACACACGCTCTGAATATGATTCAGTATGAAAACACATCAAAATGGCAGTCAAAGTATTTTCGATAGTTTTGATTACGGCTTTGATAACACATTAAAACTTTTATTCTAATTAAAATTATTGGGTGTCTACTTCTTGATAGCAAAATGCTTTTTTTTTTTCAGATAAAATAAAATTAGGCTATAAAATATCGCCATTAAAGTTTGATGTTTACAGGAATTTTAAAAGTTATAAAGGCTAGTTATTATAGCTAATTACCAGATAGTTCCAGCTATTATATTCCTTTATCCGGAATATACAGGGTGATTAATAAAAATAGGCCAAACCTTTACGAGGTGACAGCACATACCAAATAAAGAAAAATGATTCATAGTTTTTCCGGTCGGAAATTAAAGGTAAAGACGCTAGTGGACGCTTAATGGTGAAACCAAAGAAGTGAGACGAAAACACAAGAATGACTTAGAAGTTATCAAATGACATTTAATATAGAAAAATTACAGTAATGGTTCGAAAGAGTCTCCGCCAACCTGAATGCACCTCTCACAGTGGCGATGGTGGGTTTGGCGAACTTTCTCGAACAGACCAGGCATGTCTCGCACTTTGGCAGCAGCAGCCGAAATTCGGGCCACGAGTTCCTTTTCAGATTCAAGGGGGCATCATAGACGAGACTCTTGAGATATCCCCACAAAAAGAAGATCCATAGATGAAATGCATAATATCGACTTTATCCCTATTTGAAAACTCCTCCATTGTCCCAAGAGTTTGAGCTGTGAATAACAGCTGCAAATTGATAAAGACTTACATTCGGTGTTATGAAGTTATACTTTGAGTAATACTTTTGTATTTACAGGCATTGTGAATATAACTGTGGAATGTGCAGACTAAAAATATAAGTAGAACTGTTACTTTATATGCACATGCCTAATAATAACCTATTCAATACCTCCTATATATATATATATATATATATATATATATACGTAGGGGACGCGTATATATATATATCTACGCGTCTCGGTAGCATAAGGGTTCGTTATTCTTCAGATGAAATTTGCATACGTGGTTTTCTTTTTCAACGCGAAAATGACAACCAGAATGACGCTTTTACTTTTGAAGAGCGACCGTTTCCCAACGAGTAAGCACCCTGTAACGCCTTTATGTTTCATTTTCAAACGGGTAAACTATGATGAAAATGCTTGGTTTGGTGTATACTACCACCTCGTAAAGTTTAGCCCTTCAATTTTTAATCACCCTTTATATCCAAAACAATATGTAAAGAAAAATAAGGACAGTTGATTTTAAATATTTCTTTCAATAATATCGCACCCATTTGTTCGTCGTATGCACTTTGAAGTTTTATATTTTTTGACGTTTTTATGTTTATTATTTTCGAAGTTATTTTTTTTTTCATTTGTATATCATAATCTTAATACGGTAGCGTTTGTGCGGTTATAAAATATTATTTTTTAGCATTGTTTCTTATTTCTATAATGCTTGTTACATTAATATAAATTTTATTCAAATTTTTTAATATAGTCATAATCCGGTAAGTATTTTTTCAGTTCGCGAACTTCAATTTTATATACATTATACTCCTTTGTATACGATGATTATTATATTTTGACTAATTTTTATACCATATATATATATACCACAACCTTAATAACATAATCAATTGTCCAGTACACGCACATTAATTTTTTATATATTATGCTTGTCTTTTGATACTGCATATTATAATCTAATTAGTTTTTCTAGGAAATATATAGAAGAAATATTTTCTTATTATCTGTATTTCTGTCGGATAAATTTTAATAAATATCAGATATAAAAATAGTGATGAAAAAACTGAATTGGAAAAAAAAGGAATGTGTTTTCGTATCTAAACTCAGTTGTTTTCGAATCAAAAGAAATCATTGAGGTGTATTAGTTCTTTAGTAAAGTTTAAAAAAGTATTGAAAAAAAGAAAGCAAAATTGTTTTGAGATAAAAATGTTCAAAACAAGCACGTACAATCTTAAAAACTGACATGGCATTGTCATATACTTCAGGCGACGAAACAACAACTTTTCTAGAAAAAAAAAACTTTTCGAAAGCAATATTATCAGATACAGCTATTTTTCCAATCTTTATAATAAGCATATTTATTACTGTAAGTATACCGTAACTTTAGTTCAAGTGTTTTTAATAGAATATTTTTATTCTTCAAAAATGTGTTTCATAATGCCATAAATGTAATGAATTTGCAGATTATGATAAATTTATTTTCATTTCGATTATCGTTTTTATTAACAATTTCCAACATAGTTTTAAAGTACTTATAACTGTTAATTCTGTCTGTCTGTAGGTTTGCACGATAACTGACATTAAAATGTCTTTATCAAAATGAAATTTTAGTAAATTGTTGAGATGTTAAGTGGGACATATGGGAATGAAACTGGATAATATCACCCAGTTTGTTCCGGATGCAACCGAGTTAAAAAATGAAATTGCTTCAAAAATTTTAGGAAATATTCAAATTATTACGTAAAATGTGTAAAAAATATTCAGCAAAATATGTTCGGCAGTTTTTAAATTAAAATTGAAATAACAGTTAACTATAAAAATTGAAATAACAGTGTAAAAGTCGTGATGTTTAAAGATAGTTTAAATTTATATTTAGTGTTGCATCCATCTTAAAACCGCTTTAGTTTTGCATATTATCTCTGTTTCTAAATTCTGTGGAAACGCATTTACAATATTTTTCAGTTTAAATCAAACTTTGATTATTTCTACAACGAATCCTAATATTAATGGATGTGGAATGTAAACAAATCAAGCGAATATAAAATGAGTTATATAAGAATTGCTAAAGTTTTTTCACGCAAAATTATTTAGCTCTGCAGTTTGGAATATAAGTGAAATGAATGAAACATTAATTGATTTTACACAGAGAAGCAGTTTTTGTAGTACTGCGATAAGTAAAAAATATCAATGCTGAATGTATAGCATTTCAGAGATGTTTACATAAAATTGCATTTCAGTTGGAAAGTGTTTCATAATCAATTCGTTATGCATAATTGAATTTTCTTATTAATATTGCTATTGTTTGTCATGACACGAATATAAGCGTTTAGTCATAAATACGCGAAGAAAGGGCTAATAGTAAAATTTGCAAGAAGTAATCACGAATGTATATACAATATTAAGCAGAAGACTCAATCGCAAATAATTATTCAGAAATAAGAGGCAATGTCTTGTCCGAATATTGCTGTTGGCTGTACTGTGGTTGCTGTTGCTTTCTGATTGGCTCAATCGTAATACAGGTCTTGGGTATATAATCCCTCCCGCTTCTTCCTTTCGCGCGCATTCCTCCTTTTTCAGGGAGCTCGCTCCCAGTATATCTCTTTTCTCAAAATTCTTCATTTTGCTTATCTTTCAGCAACTGTTGTCCATTGTCCAATGTACTTTTGTCTGAATCCCAAGCCAACAAAAGACTGCAAATCCTCATCAAGCATCCATCCAGATAAAGGAATGCTTCACATCCATCAATAACTCCAAACAACGTATAAGATCTCTAGTTTCGATGTAGGGATACGTGAGTTTTCTCGCAGGTGCCCCGATAAGAAAAATGCCTTTGATACCTTGGATACCATTCCTCTTTTGGACATCGGGTTTCTTGGTTCTCTTACACTGTCGAAGGGGATCTAGATTATCATCGAAACAGCTGCATGCTACATTGTGTTATTTGTGCTTATTTATGTTGCTCTAGTTTTAATTATTTTTCTCACAAAGTGTTTTTGCTTGTTGATTAATGTTTTTGTTATTCTTAGAGTGAACTCAAATATACAGGGCTTTGTGAAAAATTCTTAAGCAGACGATTAAGGAATGATTCATGAGTGTTCACGTTAGGTCCATTTATATCAAAGAGATCATGCGCGATGGAATAAAAGTGACTGAAGAGAACTTAGTGGAGAATCTTAAAAGTATGGTAGCGATCACGGAAAACGCGAGGTAGATGAGATAAACCAATTACAAAGTAGTGCATTGTCTAATTAGCATAAACCGCCATCAGATACTCACGAAACTCGTATGTGGAAGGCGATAAATATCTAACATATTCCACCGACTGCTAGATTTGCAGAGACTAATTGCAAATAATTATTGTGTAACATTCTTTCTCGAATTTAATTGTGCATTTTCGATGACGAAGAGCAGAAGGAATTCGTTCTTAGCGGCTGTTAAAAGAAAGCATTATATTTGACTTGATAAAGAGGAAGCAAAACGCCCTTGGAACATTAGTGCTTACCTAATTTTTCCATGCCTACATTCTTAAAGGAAGTATTTGAAATTTATTTTCTCACAAGAAGTTTTATGTATGCTCCTATTCTTTTTAATTAAAGTACAAGATAGCAGCCTGAACCACGCTGTCTTAGTTGTTTTTATACTAGAGGCAAGAGCTGTTTATTTAAGTTATCTATAATTAATATAATGTATGATAATGCAATATGACGAACAATATATACAATAATTAAAGACATTATGTAGTAAAATTCTGCACAAATGTAATGATTAAATCAGATCCTCTTTTCACTAAAGTTTGTCTCTTTAGTCTGAATAAGACAACATCTTAGCATCAACTGAACAACACGTACCAACGAAAAAGATAAAGTTCAGCAACTGTAAAATCTTGAGCCACAAAGTGAAATCATTAATATGACATTAAGTAGAAACGGACATATTTAAATTTAATAACTTCATTAAAAGATACTGTAAAAATTGTTAGCATGTATTATACAACGGAAATAAAATACATCGAAACATGAAACACCAAGAGTTTCAATATAAACTCTGTATGTTATGTCACATATACTATCATTTAATCAAATTATAAAAATTGTGACAGTTAAAGCATTCCAATACTACATTAAGGGACCGCATTAGAAATAACATTGTGTATAATAAATATTTATTATACTGTAAATTAAATTTCCTTTATAAAAATCCCAAAAGTGTTAGTGAAAACCATATACTTTACTGATATCTGTATTCAAGTATTTAGACTATATGTAATTTTGATAAAGATATAATGAGTACAGTAACATTAAATATCCCATTTGGAGAAAATTAAATTTTTGTTTTGATGTCTACAGCGCAAATACACTCTACTGTAAAATAAAAATATATACACCCATAAGAATATAAGCTACTGCATCGAAACTTGACATGCATGTATCGTTTAAAGATATATGCAAATTACTAGAATTTGGGAGCAAAATTAAGTTTCATTAAGAAATGGTGTTAACAAAATGACATTTTAGTAAGTGATAATCCATCCCTTGGCAGCCATACAAGTCAATATTCGATGCGGTATACAGTCAATTACGTAGTTTATGTCACTCTGCGGAATATTTTGCAACAGATGCTGCAACTGATCAGATAATTCAGTTATATTCTGAGAAGGATGAAATTACCGTTCCAGCTTGTTCTACATGTATTTTATTGGTGAAAGGTCTGGGGACCTGGATGACCATTGGAAGATATTAAATACTCGAAAACATTTTTGAGAAAGTCGTGCCGTATGTGGTCAAGCGTTGTCTTGTTAGTAAATTGAACATGAGTGGCTTGAAAATATAGATAAAGCAATTAACTGCAGAATATCGTCGACGTACAAGCGAGCCGTCAAATTATCTTACAGCAGAACCAGAGGAGATCTCCCTCGACTCAGATCATCCGACCTACCTGAATGTGCATCTGTTTGTAAGGCCGAGAAGTGCCACCCAATTTAGACTGGAAACCAGTGGGGGCATCATTCACAGTGACCGTACCCTCCTTCCCCTACCACCAACCTCTAGGAAGGACTGACGGATCCACATATATGGCCCGTATGAACACATGGTCAGTTTAGACAGACCCAGGAATCGAACTCGGGTCGTCCAAGTGCAATCCCCGCGCACTAACCACTAGACTGTACCACCCGCACTAGAAGAAATTGGCGGTCTCACGAGATGGCTCCCCAGACTGCCACACCACATGCGATGGCCTTGTTCCACTCGACAAGAAATGCGAAATCCGAACTCTGACCAATCCTTATCTACACATGTACGCTGGGTTCATCAGTAATCAGAGAGAAGTATGATTCTTCGTTAAAGGCAACATGCTTCTACTCGGGCACTGTCTAGGCTGCCCGAACATTGTACTAGTCCAGACGTTTCTGCCTTTGTTGAGAGGTCAGGAATAGGGACCTCAAAAGACGTCGACACATAATATCACCTTCTGCAAGTTGTTTCCGAATAGTGTCTCTTGATGCATGATGCATAGAGGATGGCAAATATATTTGAATGACAGATAGCGCCGCCATTGTGTGGATGTGGCTCCTTGTTTGGACAAATACACTGTTGTCAACACCGAGCAACTACCATATCGCTGCATCCGAAATGACGATTTATACGCCTGTTGGACAAACGAGCTTCCTTTAAGTCTATGATGCGACATCTGTCTAAATTCCAGAATTGTTCGTAGCGCCGTTGAATACGTCTTAAAGCCGTATCATATTCAAGTACTTTTCAGGCAATTTTTCAGACAACCAACATTTTGAACAATTTTTCCACGAGTTGGGGGAAACGCGTGTGTGATTAGCGTAAAAAGCTAGGACAACTCTGAACAACTTTTTCCGGACCGAGTAGAAAAAGTTGTTCATTTGGTATAATTTTTTAACAGCCAGCCAATCAGCGATGAATAGCTGAGAGATCGCATGTAGAGAACATGTTGGGGCAACTGGTCTATGGCGTGAAATCTACGACCAATATGACCAAACAAGAACATGGAAATTTCTTCTTCTTTATATTCCTTTGCTGGTAGAAATGTATTTAACAAGTTTGCCAGCATGGTATGAAGAATGATGACGATTTTGCTTTGGTTATCGAAATAATATTTATTAAAAATTTAAAAGATTAGCATTTGAAATGCACTTTTAAATAGGTATGTTTTCTATATTTTTCGTTCATATTCTGTTGCATGATCATAAACTGACTTATGACATGTTCATGATATTTATATTAGCAATACTAAATAATCCTGGGATTATGTTAAACGCACAGAGTTGCAGTACTTTAAACAGAAATAAATGTGTACTGCAATATTTCATCCGATCTGTTTATCATATATGCTATTTTATTGCTGAACTCGTTATAGAAATTTCCCAATATGGTAAAAGTTTGATTTGAAATTATCATATATTGTCCTACTTTTTTCTTATGTTTGAATAGCATTTTGTTTAAGCTTTTGCTTGCATGTAACTTCCGAAATCGTACTGGGAAAATATTTATTAATGAAGACAGGTATTTTAAAATGTTTGCAATTTCTTTGAAGTTATGCCTACAATACTTTTATTTACAAAACTATTAACTAAAATATGAACACTGTCAATATGTAACAAACATAATTTATGTATGCGTATAAATAACTTTAATAATCAAGAACAGTTGTTTGTTAGCTTTAAACCTATGTATTCAACTTACAAAAGTTTTGGTGATTTTGAGGATAGCATTTAACATTTAAACTTTGCTTCCTGTGCTATTTTTTTAGATACAAAAACTTTGAACTTTGAAAATTAACGTATTTCGAATTTAATCAAAAATATAAATTTATGCTTTTGTGTATATATATATATATATATATATATATATATATATATAGCATAGTAAACATATTAAAATAAAATTATTTCACAGTTATCCAATTTTTCTCCAATTGATGCACTCCATCTTAACCGACAGGGGCATTTGCTGCATTTCCATTCTTTCCCTTGCGATTCTGGTCGATTCCTATTTGTTTTCTTTGCACTTTTTCGAGTGTTTTTGATTTGACACATTTACGGAAGTATGGCTTCTGCATGGCATTGGTACCGTGAGTGTTGCCCGGGCATAAAAGCAGTCTTTTAAACGGGAAAGAGGGGTCGCCATCCCCCTCTACCATTTTATGCCTTGCATTTGGTCATTTCCCCTCTTTTTCATATGAATCTTATATATATATATATATATATATAATATATATATAATATATATATATATATATATATATATATATAATATATATATAAATATATATATATATATATAATATATATATAAATATATATATATATATATATATATATGTATATATATATATATATATATATATATATATATATATATATATATAATATATATATAAATATATATATATATATATATATATATATATATATATAAATTCCCTAAAAGGACAACTATTTATATACACTTAAATATGTTAAAATAGTATCTATAAAGTGACGGCCGGGGAGAGTAGCGACCCCCAACTCTCCGGTTAAAGCTTTTACTGCCATGGCGAAACGCTCCCGGTAGCCGAAACCTTCAAACCACTTCAAAACACTGGCATCAACAACCTGAAACAGCTCACCAAAGCGCATAAAGCCCCTCCGGAAAACAGTGTGTCGTCATCCCCCCGATAAAAACCATCAGTAGTCAGAAAATTCCAACCATACTTCATAATTACATCACTAAAAAAAGAAGACTTATAATGGCTTATATATGCTGATAATCAACTGCGCATAGCTGCAAGTATGATTAGCAAATTTATATGAAAATAAATAATACATAAAATGACTTAAAAAAGCCAAATTATCTTCTAAATATTAAAAGATCATTATATATACAACGGCAAAGCGGAGTGCTGCTATTTACATGTGAATAACTAAATAATTTCCCAAAAATGACAAGTATTTATACATCCGTAAAGATGTTAAAAGAGTACTTATAAAGTGACGGCCGTCGTAGTATATGCTAAGGTATAATTGCCAAGTGCCCGTCTGTCTCTCTATCCGTCTGTCTGTCACGCTCATTTAGGTACATCACGAATAGATAGAGATTTGCAATTTGGTACACGACTCGATTGTTAGATAAAACCCCCTGGAATAATCGAATTTTTCGTAAGCATTCTCTAGAGGGGTGCTCCACATCTAAATGTTCGAAAAGTGAAATGATAGGAAATCATACTTTGTCATGAGATAGAGACTTCGAATTTGGTGTATGGGTAAATCGTTCGAAAAGGAAGAAAGTGTGCAATTTAAGATATCCAATGTTTTCTACTTAAGGAGGTGCCGCACACTAAAATGTTCGATTTACCGAATAAATGAGAAACGGATCCATTAAAATTTGATAGAGGCTTGAAATTAGTTATATGGACTAATCATTTGATGAAAACACCAAAGACAACTATAGTTTTTCAAAAACGTCCGTTAAGGGGTGCTCCAGAGAAAAACGTTCGAAATGTGAATTGATAAGAAAACATGCTTTCGGATGAGATAGAGATTTGAAATTTGGTGTACCGGTATAGTTTGGAATGAAAAAAGTGTACAATGTCAGTTTTCTAATATTTACTACTTTAGGGGGTGGTGCACAGAAAAATGTTCGATTTTCGGAATGAAGTAGAAACACCTCTTTTAGAACTTGATAGAGGCTTGATATTTGGTATGTGGGCGAATGATAGAAAACCCAAGAAAAATGGAATTTTTCAAAAATGAATGTTTAAGGGGGTGGGTACTCCACAGAAAAACATTTGAAAGGTGAAATGAAAGCATGCTTTCCGATGATTTAGAGACTTCAAATTTAGTACGCGGTTAGACAGTTGGAAAAAAAGAAAGTGTGCAATTTCAATTTTCCATGTTAGCAACTGTAGGGGGTGCAGCACACTAAAATATTCGATTTGACGAACCAATGCAAAACGCCTCCTTTACACTGTGATGGCTTGAAACTTAGAATATGGGCTAATCATTTAATAAAGAACCCAAAATGAATACTGTTTCTCAAAAATGATCATTTAAGCAGGTGCAACACAGGAAAACGTTCGAAAGGTGAAGTGATAGAATAAAATGCTTCTCGGTAGGATAGAGACATCACATTTAGTGTACGGCTAGATAGTTTGAAAGGAAAAAATTGTGAAATTTCAGATTTCCAATATTTGCTACGTTAGGGGGTGCCGCACACAACTATGTTCGATTTTCAGAATAAATGAGATGCGTTTCCTTTTAAATGTGATAGAGGCTTGATATTTGGTAAATGGGCTAATCCTCTGATAAAAGACCCAAGACGAACAGAATTTTTTAAAAATGTTCATTTATGGGTGTGCTTCACAGAAAAACGTTCGAAAGGGGAGATGATAAAATAGTATGCTTCGGGATGAGATAAAGACTTTAATTTGGTGTGCGGGTAGATAGATCGAAAGGAAGACGTCCGCAATTTAAAATGTTCAATATTTTCTTCTTTAGAGGGTTCTGCACACTAAAACATTCGATTTACCGAATAAATGTGAAACGTGAATTATTAAAAAATCTATAATATTTAGGGGTTGCTTATTGCCAGACCGTTGATTTTCAACGGGTATTCGGCTAGTACTATACTAATTCTCTTTTCAAAACAGAATTAATTTCATTGATTTGGGGGTCATATTTATCGATTTAGCGACATTTTTATCAATTTGACGACATTTCTATCGATTTGCCAATATTTTTATCGATTTGGCGACATTTGATAAATTTTGCGACATTTTAAAAGTCGCCAAATTGGTCGCCAAGTGGGATGATAGAACTTGACAGACAAACGCTATCAAAACATCATTGCAATACTATTCACTTTTAAAGCAGAATTAATTTCATTAATTTGACGTCATTAATTTCAAATTTGGCGTCATATTTACCAATTGGCGATATTTTTATCAATTTGGCGACATTTTATCGATTTGGCGACATTTTATCGATTTGGTGATATTTGATAAATTTGGAGACATTTAAAAAATACATTTTAAAATGTATCGTCAAGTGGAATGGTTGGACTTGACAGACAAACGTTACCGAAGCATCATTATAATACTATTGCCTTTTTAAACGCAATTAATTCCATTGATTTGGTGTCATTTTTATCTATTTGGCGCCATTTTTATCCATTTGGCGATATTTCCATCGATTTCGCAACATTAAAAAAATCGCCAAGTTGGCGATATCTCTCCAAATTCATGGCCAAAATTTTAGCCAAGCGTTACCCAGGATACACAGATTGATAAATAAATCAAAGTGTTTATATTATAAATAAATACGTTTGTATTTTCCCCTTACGTACACTGCTTGATCAGGACGTATTACAAAATAATTTTTTTTATTTGACACTGATATATTTACCTTTTGCCTTCCTGCAGTACAAATTATTAATCGGATTTCTAAAATGCTCATTTCTATAACTCGTACTCAAATTAGTCAATCCTTTTTCATATCATTAAATCTTAAAATATAATTGCTTTTAAAGCATAACAAACGTTCGATATTGTAATTTATCAGTTATTGTTTTGTCAGCGATCTATAGGGAAAGTATAATTTATCACTCCTGAAAATATTGCGAAGTTATAAAGTTATAAAGTGTTATTCATATGTGTACTATCTGAAATGTATATCTATTACTGTTAATTTTAATCACGAATCTTAGCATAATATGAGACACATACGAATAGTCTTCGATGATGCACGGTCTACACCAGCACCCAGAGAAAAACCACTGTATCTCCACTGATACTTGCAGCTCGTCATACTGCATCCTCACCACCGATAATTCTTGAGCATCTTTACACTACAGTTGATACACTACACTACTCTGCCCGTCTCCAACCGCTCTTCGACTCTGACTTCAACTTAATTCAACTGCCTATTCATGAATTTCACGCACAAAATTTTGGTGGACATTCAGGCTCCGTCTATTTACACTGCAGGCCATTTCACACCCTCTCTGGTTGGTCCTATGACCAGGTCGTAAAGTGACGTCTGAATTCAAGTGTATGTATTTCTTAATAAATTTGATTCCTCCGTGTATAGCTGCCACTGACACTTCTGGGACAATAGCCTTATTTTTAATGGTACAATTAAATCTCAAAATTAATCTCTCACAAAATTAAATCCCAAAATTAAATCTCTCACAAAATTAAATCTAAATAGTTAAAAATTAACACATTAATTACTGAACAAGATGTCATTGCTCATTGCTTTAAAAATGTCATTTAGGAAGTCGATTAGCAAAATTTTACATGCCCATTAAAGTTCTTAAAAAAGTTGTAAGCGTTAAAGTTATTTTATAAAATATAAGTTATTTCACTGAATCACTAAATCACTAAATTGATAGATAGTCTTAGCAGGATATCAAGGCATTTCGATCATTTGAAACAACAAATGTATGTCGAAAGATGTAATTATACATCTAATTAACTTACATTCAACCAATATTTTTCAAGACATTCAAACACATATAAATTCAATTGACAAACTGAAATTATTTCATTGACCAATTAATTGGCTCTTTCGGACCATTTGGCTCTTTCGGTTGATCTATTTCTTTTCTCAATTATATCTGACTCAGAAACAGCAAAATTGGCTGTATTTAGCATCCATCATGCGTAGTTAAAGATCCCCAAAAACGACAGGTACAAAAATGAATTTAAAATTAATTTACCGATATATTTACTTTTCGTCAATTTAGGCAATATTTTCCAATTTTGTCGCCAAAAGTATGTACAGAAAATATGTACAGAACAAAATTATGGCTTACTAACATCATTGACGGTCTTCATTTTCTATCATTTTTCAAAAAGATTTTACAGCCTATAAAAGTTTAGATTATATTTAATTGTTCCACTTTCCATTTAAATATATAAATGCGTCCTTTATATATTGTATCCACAAATTCCACACCCATATAAAAACGTTTATATCTGCATACATTTAAATGTATTCGAATTAAGGGAGGGTCAATTTCTGAATCGTCCCAAACTCAAATGCAAATTTTCCCAGATAAAACAACAAACAATCGAAATAATTATTTCGAAACAATTATCCTACAGTCAGCAGTTTCAGTTATTATATTTATTGTGCTTCCCCGATAGCATATTATGTGTACACTCAAAGTAATAATTAACAAATTTGAAAGATTTAAAATAATTGTATTTTAAAAACTTACTTTATAAACAACATTTTATATTTGAAAAAGTACGATGATTAATATTCTGTACAAAAAAATTGATAAATTACAATCCAACATTAATTTTCTTTCGTTTTATTTATTAAACAATGAGCCTTTGATAAAAAACGAGAAACAGAAAATTTTCATTAAAGAATATTTTTTTTTTTGTTTTTCAGATATTTATTTCAGAATGCTTTTAAAATCAAACCACATTTTCAAAGTAAAAACAGTTTCAATATGTAAATTTTTCTTTAAAATATAAATGAAAATCTATTTGTATAAGTAATAAAAAAATGTTTACAGAGATTGGTAAATTTACTGATGATTGGTAAATTTACGTAATTGAGAGAATTTGTTTGTATATCATTTTATCTTTGCAAACACAACAAAAGTTCAATATACACTGCTCATAACTGAAATCGCAAGACCATGAAGAAATTGATGTACCCTTATAAAATTTACTGAATATTATTGTAACATTGAAATGTGCAAATGATCATAAAACCGTACCTAGAAAATTAAAGCATGCAACTTTATTGACATTAGATCAATATGGAATAGGTCCATCGCGGGCGGCTATGCATGATTTAATACGACGAGACATCCCGTCAATAAGACGGTCAATGGTGTACTGAGGGATGACATTCCACACAGCATGCAATTAGGCTTGTAACTGAACATGGTTTCCTGAAATTGGGAGTTTTCTTAATCGGCGACCCATGATGTCCCAGATATACTCAATTACTACCGAATGCAATTCCCGCGCGCTAACCACTAGGCTACTTTGCCCTCCGCGACAACCTCCATAACTTTCTTTTTATTCACCCAATTTAAACCGGGGCCCAGTGGGGGAGGCATCCACAGGGTCCGTAACCTCCTTCCCCTGCCACCAACCTCTCGGAAGGACTTACGGACCCACATGTTTAAAGTGATCGTATTCCGCTTGAACACGGCGGCAGTTTTGGCAGTGGCGGGAATCGAACCCGGGCCTTCCGCTAATTTCCCGCAGGCTAATTTACATTTTATAATGGCCATATGCTAAGCTCTTAATTCCATCATCCTCATTCCATCGTTCCATTGTTCCATCATTTAAAATATCTATAAAATTAAAATATTCATCGTTCCATCATTTAAAATATCCATAAAATTAAAATATCCATTTAAAATATCCATAAATTAAAAAATCCATTTAAAATATCCAAAAATTAAAATATCCATTTAAAAAATCCATATCCTTCCATCATTTAAAATATAAATATAATAATTTCTACAATATATATGCTAAGCTCTTAATTCATTTAAAACCGGAAGCGCGATCTCCGTGGAAACGGAAACCAAACACTAATTCGGTTTTTAATTGTCCCACCCATCGCTATGCATATTCAGAACCGTGACGTCCCCTCCACCTAGACACAAACAGGCGCCATTGAAACGCGCGTTTGGGCGAAACGGGAGATCGGAAATGGGAACTTCTTTGGCCCGCCGATGAATTTTAAAATCACGACTTCTTTAAAATTCCGATCTAGCGGCCAATTTTAATTATTTCTTGACCAGGTTGGGCTTTTAAGAAAGCCAGATGTTTGAGCTTTCTAAAAATGTAAATTATTAGTCGAAATTATGAGTACTTTTTACTATGCGAGAATTTAAAAACCGAAAGTCGTTTTTTGAGCCTAAAGTGACTTTTGTTTTAAAATCTTTAAAAAATATTAGATATTGAAATTGAGCTTTGAAATTGTTATATTTTTACTCGCAATTTTCTGATCTCAAAAAGGGCAAAAAACGGTCGAAATCGCATAAAACATTAGATAACAAAAAAATAATTAAAATTTTAAAAATCGGTTTTGACGTGCCTCCCCCCCCCCCCTCCCTTCGGGTCTCCGATTGCCAAATTTCGTAGCTCCCCGACGCGCGGTCGCTGAACGTATTAGTCGAAATTATGAGTACTTTTTACTATGCGAGAATTTAAAAACCAAAAATCGTTTTTTTTTAGCCTAAAGTGACTTTTGTTTTAAAATCTTTAAAAAATATTAGATATTGAAATTGAGCTTTGAAATTGATATATTTTTACTCGGAATTCTCTGATCTCAGAAAGGGCAAAAAACGGTCGAAATCGCATAAAACATTAGATAACAAAAAAAATAATTAAAATTTTAAAAATCGGTTTTGACGTCCCCCCCCCCCATCGGGTCTCCGATTGCCAAATTTCGTAGCTCTCCGACGCGCGGTCGCTGAACGTATAGTGTATAAGACACACAGACACACAGACATGGCCTTTTATTATTTAATATTTATTATTTATATTTGAATTTGATACATCAGATAATATACAACTTAATTTCTGATCTTATCAAAATTCTTATATTTTAAGATTCTACCATAAACTAAATCCTTTTAGTTAATCTTACTAAATTTATCCATTAGATAATGAGCAAAGATCAACATATTTCAAGTATACATTTCCAAATGTAATTTATAAAGAGTTATAATTACGCAATTCAAAAGAATGTACTTGGGATTTCAGAATAGTAAAAGCGATTCGTCTTCGTATTTTGAAATGATAATTGACCATGATAAGTAGAATTCAAATTAAGGTATAGCTTTCAAACAGAGAGATGTAGTTCACAAAATTGCTTACATCACAATATATAATTAAACCATTTGCATTATTTTTAACTTTATCTATATATCATGATCTGAAATATCTCTGCGACTAAATTAACGCTTTGTGGTAGACAGCTTAAATGAAGTTTTTCTTTTCAGAAACATACATTATTTATGCTGCATTATAAAAGATAGTTTGCTTTTCAGACGCATACCATAAGTATGGCTTCAAATATCCATTAATCCCCCGTGTGCTGTTTTTCCTTTTGAAAGCACATGCTCATGTACTCAGTTCTAAAATAATAAAAAGAAAGATCAATCATGCATAAGCATTGATTATGAAACATTTTCCAACTGAAATGCAATTTCATTTAAAAATCTCTAAAATATGATACATTCAGTGATGATATCTTTTACATTATCACAGTACTACAGTAATTTATTATACTTAAATATTTAAAACTGTATCGAAATATAAATCATCTGATTCTCTATGCAAAATCAATAAATATTTCATTCATATAACTTGTATTCCAGACTCCAGAGCTAAATTATTTTGTGTGAAAAAAATTCAGCAATTCTTATGTAACTCACCTTACAATCGCTTGAGATATTTGCATTCTGCATAAGTCAAAATTAGGCTTCGTTGAAGAAATAATAAAAGTTTAGGGATCATTTAAAATCACAACTATTGTAATTGCGTAGGCACGGAATTTAGATACATTGATACACAGATAATATATGTGTGTGAATGTGTGTATGTGTTCAAAGTATTGGGATCGTGCAGAAGATCGGAACTCGAATTTTCGAAGGATCTACACGTTTTGGGACTTCTAGAACACGAAATAACTATTTTTAGGAAGACGCCTGTGTGTGTAAGGGTGTATCTGTGTGTGTTTCTGCGTTTCTGTGAGGATATTGCATCCACTCTAACTGAAAATTAATGGACCGAATTTCATAAAATTTGGTATGTTTTTTGTGGGAAACCCTGATATTCATTAGATGATAGTTCGATTCGTAATAAAAGAATCTGCCTTCTTTGCGAAATTGCCGGCAGAAATTGACTTTATCCCCTCTAGCTAAAAACTAATGGAACAAATTTATCAAAATTTGGTGTATAATATTTCAATAACCCACAAGTGATTTATATACCAAATTTAACAAAATTTGGTATATAAATTACTTGTAGGTTATTCTAGTACGATTCGGAAAAAAGGAAAGGGCTATTTTTGCGAAATGGCCAGCAAAAATCGTTAAATATAAAAATAAAAGTCTACGTGTGCACAATTATATCAATTAAATTCCTATTTAATACGTGATTTTTGACAGCAAAAAGAATAAGACAAACCCCATTACTCTAGGACAAGCCGTTCTTGAGATATTCTAGTGTTTTCGCATTTACGCTACGCCATCTTTGACAATAAGTCCAGCTATCAAATGAGAACCAAATTTAAGTTTAAGGTGCGAATTCAATGTCATTTATAATACTTATGGGTGTTATTTTATGCAAATAATCTCAAATTATTATTGAAAAAATAAAGAGAACGTGAATATGAGTCTGCAGGGAAAGACATGTGCTGCCCACATCAGAATTTTTAACAATATTATAACAATGATTTATAGAAGTGAACGGGAATTATTTGCAGGCCATTTAAAAAAAATGTAGGATCTATATTTAAAGATCCACCAAATTTTTGTAGAATAAAATGTTCAACAAATTTAATCTGTGTACCAAATTTTAACTTTCTAGGACGTAGGAAAATGCATTAAAAATGCCATCAAATCAGTATAGCATGAAGAGTTATATAAAATTAAAAAAAAAATGAAAAATTGTTATCTACCAAATTTAGTTTAAAATGTGAAGCCTCTCTCATATACAAAATAATTAACTCTTGGAAAGATATATATTATATAATATATCTAATTTTCCTTTCTGGAGGATATCCCAAATTCAGAATTTAATTGAATTTGTTTTTCTCCCTATATTAAATAATTTTTAATTAAAAAACTACCTAACATATTTTATTGAAATTGTTTTTAGCTATTTTATGGGATAATTTGAATATTGCCTAAAAATTTCGAAGCAATTTGTGAATTTTAAATTTGCTTAAAAAATGTTTGAAAAAATAGGTCCCAGAGGGTTCAATGTATTTCATATTTTCAACCCTGGTTCAATAAAAAACAAATTGGGTGATATTATTTATTTATATTCCCATAGGTCCCACAGACCGTCTGAAAACCATACTAAAATTTCATTTTGATAACGTCATTTTTACGACAGTTATCGTGCTAACGGACAGACAGAGAGACAGACAGACAAAATGAACAAAGTCATAAACACTTTTCAACTATGTTGTAAAGTGTTAAAAATAGATACAAATATTGTATTATATTGCTACCGTGTATCGTCTTAAATCGAGGGTGTGCACTCAGGATGAGCCCAAAATTCTGGATAACTTACACGTTTATCCACAAGCAGAGCGGATACAGGAACAATACACAGCGAAACAGCTCTAAAATGCTCCAATAATTTTACAAAATAACCTATACTATTATTAAACCGTTCAGGTAAGTCATTTCCCAAAACAGCATTTACTATGATCAAAACATTGACGTGAGTCACAGTTCAATGTGTCTCGTATCTCGTCAACCACTTTCCAATGGAGTGGTGACTCATTTTATAGACTCTCTATAGAAACGTCTACAAGTCTCCCATATCTCGTAGAAGATCGTTATTCCGAGGCGTTTCTCGAAACTACAAAAATTATTCAAATATCGCCAAATTAGCAATAAAATGCCAAATCTGGCAACCCTAAATTCACGTCATATTAATGTTTGCCTATACGGGTATTTTCTCTGTCTGCTTTTTCAAAAGTGACTCCAGTGAGAGCATTTTACACGTTTGCAACAATATTGATATAGATTAGCCCTCACTCATTTCTTTTCTTAGTAAAAAGTGCCACATTTAAAGACACTATTGTTTGCTACATCCGAAATGTAAATATATTTCAACAAAGTTTTAAATGCTTACAATCTGCTCCATTACTGCCTGTAGACAACTTATAACGAATTTCAAAAAATCAAAAATTCCTTCACTATATAAGTACTTCGCTATTGATGACTCCAGATCGTAAGACTCATCCGAGGTTTAGATCAACTAAATGCAAGGCCGGAAAAACAAGTTATTAAAAATTAGCATCTAGATTTAAATGTGTTTTATTGAAAGATGAAGTGAACGGCAAAAGTTTGTGATAATCGATTATTCCTTATAAGCTAACACATTCTAAACGGGCTTGTTTGCATATGTTCTTTAGTAGAAAACAATATGCTTATAGTTCTTATACTCGATACTATACTTTTAAAAATAGTAAACTTTTCAATCTATAGTTTTATGAACGTGAGCAGAAGAAAAATGTGCCATTTAAAAAAACTCAATACAAATTCTAAGAAAAGGAACTTTTAACTTTATGGCCTTTATATTTCAAAAGAAGATAAAAGAAAAGCTAAACTGCTATTGTAGCAAGTTTTTGCTTGCAGTATCCAGAGCAATATCCCTGATACAATCAACAAACTGCAGTTGAAAACTACTTTCCTTGTCGAAACAACCACATCGAACTTTACTACTGGCATCATCCTTCTTTTACTGCTTTCCAAAATGAAAAACATCGGATATATAACATTTTTTGCTGCGAACATTTTTTGCAGTGTAGCTTTTAACTGCTGCTCTATGAAAATATTTACTTTCTTTGAAAATAATTTCGCAGTTATAAGAATATAATTTTTATTTTAAAGTTAAATAATTTTCTATCATATTCAGACATGTGTATATTGTTATGAACATGAAAAAAATTCATTCACTGCAATTTCTCTTGAAAGCAAAAAATGAAAAACACCGTACAGCCAACCTTTCCTATGACGGGAATCTAGGGTTGAAATTTCAGGACTGTCGGTTCAGCGTTGCCAAATTTGACGATTTATTGCCAAATTTGGCAAAATTTAGCGAGTTTGTGAATGTTTCAGAACTATATTGATATAACGAATAATCTACAAGTTACGCACCTTTTCTGGAAGATTCTACAGAATATATATAAAATGAGTCATCACTAAATTGACGAGAGCAGTTGACGTGAAACGCGCTACATTGCATTGTGAAGTATGTTAATGTTTTCAGAAAAGTATCCGCTGTGAAATTAGTGGAGCATTTAATTGTTGTTTTAATATTATCTGACAGTTTAGTAAACTTGGCTATCGTTTAGTAAAGATGGTTATCGAACTTTCTGCTATATATTATCCCTGTTTATACTATGCTTGTAAATAAACGTATTAGTTATCCAGAAATTTGGACTCATTCTTGAATCGTGAAACTACATCCACTATTTCAGATGATGCGCCGAAACAATATATATAAACGCTCATTGAAATTAAAATACAGAAAACCACTTGTATGATTTGTCTTAGAATACTTAAACGTCAAAATAACGTGTTTAAATGATTAAAATTTTGTGTCAGTTTCTCAGAAGTGGTAGCTTCTATAAGGTTGAAGATAACGAGTTCTGACTTAGACCTTTCATGAATTTACATCAAAAAAGCTTATTTTAAAAAAACAAATTTTACCTAATACTTTCCCCAAAGGATGATTAAATTATTCAAAATGTCTAGAACCCGTATTCCAAGAAATACAACAAGTTAACATTAAGAGAGGACGAATAATTAAACTTCAATAACACAGAAACAAGCTTCTGCATGCAAGACAAAACTTACACAACTCCCTTGTATGAAGCAGTCATATGTCAGTTAGTTAACAGCAATTGTTTTAAGGGCTTTATAAGCACCCTTCTTCAGGTCAACACAGAGAAGTTAGAACATTATAAGCCTTAACAAAAGCTGAACGTGAACTGCAAAGAGGAAGAAAGTGATGTACAATTAAAAAGATCTATGACTTACACAGTGAAACAATTATCAGACGGGTGGTATCGTCACTTAAAAAACACCCATATACATATCATCACGGGACAATAAAAGGACACTCTCTCTTCCATGAATAGAAGGGACACTGATTATGAAATCTTAAGGAATAAAAAGCGATTTAAAAATCAAAGAATAACTATATAAACCGTTAAATTATGATTAGAGGGAGGAAAAATAGTCAAACCCTTGTAAAGAGAAAAACTATAGTAAATTATAGGGTAATGATGCAGTAAATAAGGAAAAATAATAAATATTAACAATGTTAAAAGTACAACAAGATAAAACGGTTACTTTATTTTCTTAAGTGCCGATACCATTCATCTGCGAATTTATTTGCTGTGTGTGTCCTAGCTCATTTGAATTAATTTGCCTCTTTGCAGTTCGCTCTCAGCTTTTGCTAAGAGCTTATGCTTTTCTAACTGTTCTATTTGGGTCTGAAGAATGGGCTTATATTGCCCTCGAAAAGTAATAACCTGGATGACATATGGCTGCTTTAAAAATGTTGTGTATGTGTTGAACCTTCAATAGCCTGAGTAGTCAACTCAACGCATATGGAAAAATATCCGTAGGGATAAATAACACTACGATAAAGCAGTGCAAAATTGTTTGAGAAAAGGTACTTACGAAGGTAAAGTCAGGGATGTAGTACGAAGGGTAACTAGTCAGAGAGATGATCGAGTATTTCGCCGACAAAAACTTCAACTAATATATGCATGTCTACTTCAATAGCCTCTGCCCTTATCTGAGCGGCGATACCTGATATCAGCCGTTGACACAACCCATCACATTTCGGTCGATTTTTAATTATCATGCGGGAGTATGGTTGTCTGCGTTTTGACCCTTTCACTACTTACCACTAACTAATATTATAGTCGGATGCGCTTGAATTGGTGATGTTAAACAGATATCCAGAATTCAGGTTTAGGCTCCAATGAAGGCCGGAAATTCATGTGGAGGAACTGGTGCAAATAAAATATTCCAGTCAACTGAGTCGAACGGTGAGCGCATTAAACATAGGGTGGTATGTTATGCAAATTTATCAGCCATGTTAGGCTTTCCCTTCTACTATTGATTAAAGACAATTTAGCAACTTGACATTATGTTGCTGAAACCTTAACACCTTTAACAACCCTTCCATAGATGATGTGAATAAAGCTTTATTTCAACAAGATAATGCCAGTCTGCATACTTCGAAAATCTCATCATAATATTTACCGGATACTAACATGCTACTAAACTGACAAATCCCCCTATTTATACCCAATAAGAAATATATGCGAAACGATCTACAGATCTACGGTCTTATCTACAGATCCTATATAAACACCAGAGATAATAGATGCCTTTTTCATCAGGTTGAACAAAAAAGACGAGCAATACCAGATGAACTGTTCAAAATGTACCCCATTTGACGACCGGACTGGTCCTGACTTTAGAGTCAGCATCGTAGTCACTTGGACACGTTGAAATATAGGAATTGCGTTGAAATCCGCAATACTATATTTTAATCAAATTTGAATGAAATCTATAACATCATAAAATAGTTCAACTCTTAAATTGACCATAGTGGTATAGCTGATAGACGTAACAGATGAGGTTCCAGTCCCCCTATTCAAATGATTGTTGTTTTTAGCTAAATTTAAAGTCTTATACTTTCCAATAGGCACATAATCTAAGATATGGACATTCCAACCCCCTTAAATAACATTGTTAAATCTGATGAGAATCTAGGTTAATTCGCGGACATTTCACACACGGCTGGAGTTGTGCAACATGTATCAACTCTGGATACAATCTATGAGGTCTGCCTTCAATCACCGGCTATAGCCAATTTCCTCATATAAAATTAAATACACTGAAACATATCTTAACATCTGCAACATATCTTAATACAAATGACGTCAATTATTTATAAACTTTTAAGAATTGCAGTTTTGTTAATTTTGTCTTTCATTAAGTTGTATCAAATATTAAATGAGATTTGTATAACTTTCCTAATAAACTCAGATAACCAATTTGAAAATGACTTTTAACAAGTTTCAAACTCTGTAAGTAATCTGAATAATCCTATTCGCAAAATGAAACTTTACTGAATTTGATCCAAGAATTTTAATCATATTAATGAAAAGTCCAAGAAAATCAATATTGCTGAACCTAATTAAAGATTTTACAGAAGAGTGAAGTGTTTGCAAATATCACATATTTCAAATGTTTCTACAGTAATCAACAATCTGAAAATATGTTTCGAAATTCTGCAGTCCAACGTTAGAGCTTCAAATTAGAATTTCCCACCCCATTCTACGATATAAGCATTGCAGAACATGCATCAACTATATTTACCTTTAGGTCAACTCTTTGTGTATCTACCTGTGAAATTTACCCAGTTATTTTATCTCAAGCACTATCCGACTAATATTCAGACGTTTGACTGACATACGATTTACTCTAGTGCTGATTAGAATCCATTTAACTATTTGTTAAAGTAAATCATAGTGCGCAATTACATCTACGAGTGCATGATTTACCAACAATTTTGTCCAATAGAAAAAATGTACTGTGTTGGTAGATGAAGTTAAATGTTGTGAAGGGTAGTAACACAAAATATAAACAAAACTCCACTCAATTTCTCTTATAATCAAAACATATCTTCGTATGCACAAATATATCTACACTTCCTATACTACGGATCAATGATAAATATCAATGGGAAATTAATGGTTCTGAAATCCAAAGCATCAAACGCCACAGATTGTCAGTTTTGGACAAACTATATATATTTCAGAGTATTGAGGATGATAATAAATTAAAACAATAAGATAATTCTATTATGTATAAGCTTTGTAAAACTAAATATTACTTTCCTTATATACATAAGGTATAAGGAAAGTATTGTGACGGGGTCGAAAATTCGAATTCGAGTTTTCGACGGGAGAGCACGTTTCAAGCATCGCTGATCACGAATCAAACATTTTTGAAGTGATGTATGTGTTTGTGTGTGTGAAAGCATATGTGTGTGTGTGTGAAAGTATATGTGTGTGTGTGTGAAAGTATATATGTGTGTGTGTGTCAGTGAGACTGTGGAGACGATAACTCACGAACGAATGGACCGATTCAAACGAAATTTGGTACAAAAATCATAATCTATAAACACTGGAAGCCTATTGTTTTCATACGCAATCGAATGTTCAGAACCCCCTAAATTTTCAAATGAAATTTTGAAAAATCGTCAAAAAATCAAAACCGCTAATAATGTTACGTAAATAGACATTTCTTGTGTAACTTTTCATTAGAAAACGATTAACATAAATTTTAGAACGCTAACATGAACCGTTCTCGAGATATTGCACATTTAAAAAAAATAACAAACTGTTATATAAAATAAAAAATAACTATTTCCTATTGAGAAACATGTTCACTTTTTATATGTAATACCATGCGATAAATTTGGTGACATCATTCTCGCAGATCTAGCTCCTTACATTCATGAAAAAAGATACTTTGCGTAATACTTTTGTATTTGAACGCCAATAGTCATTTATCTGCTGTAAGAATAACTTATTTCTCCGTCCATAACGCTTGACGAGATTTTGGCGACGAATTTGGCGGAATGTTGCCAACTTGGCGACATTTTTAATTGTTGTTAAATTAACAAAAACCTCGCCAAATGGATAAAAATGACGCTAAATCAATAAAAATGACGACTAATTGAAGAAAATTCAATATCTTGAAATGAATATAAGTATCTGCTATAAGAATAACATTTTCTTTAACTGTAAAAATAGTAAATGCATAGTATTATGTAAGGAAAGTCATGTCTTGCCCACATCAGATTTTTTTAGATTCGTCACAGAGACGGTTCATATTCTCAGTCTGTATACTAGCCCATACTCTATCGTATGTATCATATTATATTTCGTGTGAAAATTTGTAAAGCATCCATCACAGTTAAAATGCCTAAGGCATTTGACTAAGATGTAAATGCTGCCCATAGACAAAAACGCTTTCCTGCAGTAAAATCAATGGAGGCGAGTAGATCTCATATAGCCGTCTACCTTCCATATTTGTGCTAATATGAATTGAGTGAGAAACATTTGCACTTCCACAGCATATTCACAGTTTAATGCTTTTCAAAGAACTGATCAACAATATTAAGTAGTACTTCACTATCATGACACTCTTCTTACCATTTTTTTCACAACCAAGAGGGAAGTATTTGGTCTGGATTTACGTTTAAGTATTGTAATTTGTGCCCTTTGCAATTTCAGTAGTGGAATCACTTGAAAATAAAATCCATTATCCTGATTAAAAAGAACTCAGGGATACCGTAACATTAGTTTGAAGCAATAATCCACAAAATTTGTTACAAAAACACCACCAGCAATTTATTCGCAGAGGGTTTAATATGAAAAATACACATTTATATCCAAGTTTCATGGAAATTTCATTATAATGCATTTTTATCGAACCAGTCTCAATTCTTTATTGGCACACCTTATAAATTATGAAAAAATATTAATAATGAAAACCATATAGACGAAAGATCCTGTTTATTTGGATGGTGAAATTAATTAAATCAAACTAAAATGTGTGGCAATGTTTGTAAATATTTTAGAAGAAAATTGGAATAGTGATGTATAGAAACTAGTATCCAATCTGAGGAAAACGAAGATCCAATGTAAAATAATTAAAATATAAGAACTACGATTGGTTTCAACAAGAAAGATCAATCATGCTTAAAGCACTGATTATGAAACACTTTCCAACAACAATACAATTTTATTTAAACATCTCTAAAATGCGATACATTCTGCGATAATATTCTAAAAATTATCATAATTCTACAATAATTTATTATATTTAAAAACTTAAAACAGCATCGAAAAAAATGATCTCCATTCAAATGACATCATTGAAAAATAAATCGCCTGGCTCTCTATTAAAAAGCAGTAAATATTTCATTCATTAACTTTTTCTATTCCTTTCATTCATCACAATACTACACTAATATATTTTACTTAAAAACTTAAAACCATGGAGGTAAAAGTAATTTAACTCTATGCTTAAAATTTCATCGAAATGTCTGCTATAAAATCGTCTGCTTCTCTATGTAAAATCAATGAATGTTTCATTCATATCTGCAATATTGCAGACTCCAGAGCTAAATAATTTTGTGTTAAAGAAATTCAGCAATTCTTATACAACTCACCCTTCATATTTATGTGTTTACATTCTCCATAAGGAAAATTAGGCTTCGGTATAATCACAGTTTGATGATCATTTAAACTCAAATATAATGTAATTGCGTTGTTTCGGAATGTAGATGTACTGAAATTAAGCAAAAATAAAGTGGTTTAAGGACGCATACAACAATAAATATAAATTAAAAAGAACTTTAAAAATCACGATTTTGACACAAGATGGATGTCATACTTTATTTTGAAATGCGTGACGTGATCTCTTCATATAATATGAGTGTAATTATTATTTGAATTTTTATTTAAAAAACTACCGAATATATTTTGCTGAAATGTTTTTCATATTTTTATGGGATAATATGAATATTTCCTAAAATTTTCGAAGCAATTTAGGAATTTTAAATGCGATTAAAAAATATTTGAAAAATTAGGTCCCATAGGGTTCAATGTATTTCATTTTTTCAACACGGGTTCAATCCCAAACTATTTGGGTGATATTATTCATTTATATTCGATCATTCCCATAAGTCCCACAGACCCTCTGAACAACATACTATAATTTCATTTTGATAAAGTCATTTTTACGGCAGTTTTCGAACTAACGGACAGACAGACAGAATGAATAAAGTTATAAACACTTTTCAACTATGTTGAAAAGTGTTAAAAAGTGGATTTTATTTATGGATTTTCTCATTTTGCTAATTTAAAATATTTCGTTATGATTTTGATTAATTTGGTATAGTATTACCATTGTAAGTATTGCGCTAAAATTTGATTTCAATTGAATAAAAACTAGCAGAGATAGCATTATTCCTTTTTAACACTTTACAACATAGTTGAAAAGTATTTATGACTTTGTTCATGACTTTGTTGTATCTGTCTGTCTGTCTGTCCATTTGCACGAAAACTGACTTTATCAAAATAAAATATTAGTGTGTTGTTCAGACGTTCTGTAAGACTTATGGGAATATAAATGAATAATATCACCTAATAAGTTTTGGACTGAACCCGGGTAGAAAAATTGAAATAATTTGAACCCTATGGGACGAACATTTTCAAATATTTTTAAGTGAATTTAAAATTCAAATATTTCTTCGAAAACTTTAGAAAATATTCAAATTATCCCATAAAAAATATGAAACAAATTTCAGCAAAATATATTCGGTAGTTTTTAAATAAAAATTAAAATAATAATTACATCACATGACATGAAGAGATCGCGTGACCCACTTCAAAATAAGATATGGCATCCATCTTGTGTCAAAATCGTGATTTTTAAAGTCCTTTTTAATATGTATTTAGTGTTGTATGCCTCTTCAAACCGCTTTATTTTTGATTAATTCTGTGTATCTACATTCTGAAACAACGCACATAAAATATATTTGATTTTCATGATCATCAAACTTTTATTTCTACAACGATGCATAATTTTCCCTTATGGAGAATGTAAAGACATAAAGATGTAGGATGAATTGTATAAAAATTGCTGAATTTCTTAAATACAAAATTATTTACTTATGGAGTCTGTAATATAGCTTATATGAATGGAACATTCATTGATTTTACATAGAGAACATATGATTTTATAGCAGACTTATTCCATGAAGTTTTAAACATAGAGTTAAATTAATCTTACCTCTATGGTTTTTACATAAAATAAGTTATTGGAGTATTGTGATGAATGAAAGGAATGGAATAAAAGTGTATGAATGAAATATTTATAGCTTTTACACAGAAAGCCAGGCGATTTATATTTCAATAACGTCATTTGTATAACGTTAATTTGTTCTATAAAGTTTTAAGTTTTCAAAAGCAATAAATTTTTGTATTCTTGTGATAATTTTAGAAGTATTACCGCTGAATCTATTGCATTTTAGAGATGTTTAAACCAGGCGACGTATTTTAATGACGTCATTTGAATAAAGTTGATTTTTTTCGATGAAGTTTTAAGTTTTCAAATATAATAAATTAATGTAGTATTGTGATAATTTAAAAAATATCACCGCTGAATGTATCATATTTTAGAGATGTTTAAGCAAAATTGCATTGCAGTTGGAATTTGTTTCATAATCAATGCTTTATGCATAATTGATCTTCCTTGTTTAATTTTATTTTTTTGGAAAAAGGAACTTATTTTTTATTTTTTGCGGTTTCAAATATTTTTTACAATCGTTGATCGAGCGTTTATTTAGAGCGTACAGAGCGGCTTATGACGTATTTAATACTCCTGCGTTGTACAAATTGCATGGTTGCGCATGGGAAAAGCAAAGCGCGGGAATGATATAGTTCAAAACAGGCATGTTTCAAATTGAGTAATCTTATCTGCGTCTGTATTATTTAAGTAACAGGAGTTTTTTTAAGACACGGCAACATCGGGTAATTCGTTCTAATTGTATTATAAACTAGCAGCATACCCGTTCTTCGTACGGAGTATATAATATAAATAAACTTAAAATTCACAATCATGTGCAAATTCCTATAGTATACTAAATGGCATTTTTAATCAAAATATTCTGTTAAAATATTTAACATAATGCTCCTAAAAAGAAGTTAAGGAATGGCTGTTCTCGTTATTCAAAATTATCTTCACGGGTAGATCTGAAGAATAAAATATCCTGGCCTTTTTGTAAGCAAATTTATAGAAAGTATGGAATTGAATCAATATATGCAAAACAATAGCGTGTTGTATGGGATCCGTACTACTTATATACGCGAATATTAGAAGATATAACCTGTATTAGTAGATTACATATATAAATTGAAAATATCAATAAATCCGTAATCTTTAAATCAGTAGGCAATAATTAATTCCAATATGTGCCCAAATGAAAGTGCTAAAATTATATGGGAAGATAAACCCGTACTACTTATAATGTCATACATTAGAAGATATGTCCTAGTGTTAGTAAAGGATTACCCGTATTATAATATGTAGTCTGAAAATTTTTTACCAATATATAACAGATTACTTAATAAATTAAAAATATCAATAATCCCTGCCATCTTCATACCGGAAGGCTTGATTCCAATCTATGCCAATATACATGTACTACTTATATTCTCTTAGATTAGAAGATATACCCGTGCATTTGTAGAAGATTACTCGTACAACGTACAATATATGAGTTTCAACAATTTTTGCCGCAATAAAACAATGCCATTAGAAATTGAACATATCAATAATCTCTGAATCAATAATCCCCGAAAACATCAATAATAATAATGTTTAAACATGAAGATCGTAATTGATATTATCCAGTCAAAAATACGATGGCAATGAAATTTATTTTATATACATATCTTCATCATTAAAATCGGAAAAGATTTAATAAAAACCTTCTTCCTCATAAACACATTAAATTTAAATCCGTTGTTAAGCGACATGTTATGATTTGCTTCAAATAAATTGGTGGTCAAAATATCGTCTGAATATCTCTAATGAAAGTTTGGCGACATTTTAAAAATTCGCCAAATTTATCGCCAAGTGGGACTGTAGAACTGACAGTCCCACTTGGCGATAAATTGACGGACCATCATCAAAATATTATCCCCTAAAAAAACACTATTTCGTTTATTTAGGGCAATTTATCAATTTCAAAATATTTTTATGGATTTATAAATATTTTTATCAATTTGGTGACATTTTAAAAAATCGTCAAATTTATCGCCAAGTGGGACTGTAGAACTGACAGTCCCACTTGGCGATAAATTGACGAACCATCATCAAAATATTATCCCCTAAAAAAACACAATTTCGTTTATTTAGGGCAATTTATCAATTTCAAAATATGTTTATGGATTTATAAATATTTTTATCAATTTGATGACATTTCAAAAATTCGCTAAATGTGTTACTAAGTGTGTTACAAAGGGCGGTTGGACTGACAGACAAATGCTAACGAAACACTATTTCAGTACTTTCTTTTAACAAAACAAAATAAATTTAATTGATTTACGTCATTTTTATCAATTTGGGGACATTTCAATCAATTTGGTAACTTTTAAGATATTTGCCAAGTTAGCGATATCCAGCCAAATTCGTAGCTCAAAATTCGCAGATCTGAATAAAATATCGTGATCAAGTTTGTATATACTAAATGAAAACACTAAAATATTGTTAGAAGAAATACCCATTCCACTCTTTTTCTGTTTAAACAATTGGATAAATGAATTTATTGGGTAAACAAAATATGAGTTTGTTAGCTAAACACAATATATAAGCTTAAAACCTCTTTGCTAAAATAAATGAAAGTGGTGTATGCAGTTCGCAATTAATATAATTAAAAAAAATCAAACCGTTCATTTATAAGATATATTTCAATACACATTTATTTAATATTCAAATCGAAAAAATAATAATAATCATTAGCAAACATATTTAATTTCATTCCTTGGCCGAGCAACACGATATAAGATAGAATCTTCCTCATAAAATGCGAAATTAAATAACCATTTTAATACCTTTATACTTCTAATCGTTGAGTAAAAGCTTGTGAAATACAAAACATGGAGGTAGATTTTTCCATTTAAATTCATGTTTCAAACAATTCATGATTTCAGATAGTGACTATTTAATGCAAAAATCCTGCATCAAACTCAAAAATAAAGTTTTAATTCCCTTTGACGTTTTAAACAAACGATTTTTATCCTTTGCGTTTGGATAAACCACGGAGT
The DNA here is from genome assembly GCA_951213105.1 of Amaurobius ferox. Classification (NCBI taxonomy): domain Eukaryota; kingdom Metazoa; phylum Arthropoda; class Arachnida; order Araneae; family Amaurobiidae; genus Amaurobius; species Amaurobius ferox. The sequence continues at coordinate 40,094,853 of OX578134.1, read as the reverse complement.
TGGAGAGTAGAACTCCTATAAAAAAAGTTCCGTTTTTCATTAATATCTCCACAACCCCTGGCCTTAGAAACTCGAAACTTGGGCAAAATTTATGGGGGGCTATTTCAAGGCCACCCACAAAATTTCATTAAATTCGGTTCAGCCGTTCTCTCGTGATGATGAGATAAACGAAAGTTTCGTTTTTTACTAATATCTCGAGAACCACTGGTCGTAGAAATTTCAAACACGGACTAAATTTTAAGTGGGGCTATTTCTAGGCTACCCACAAAATTTCATCAAATTCAGTTCAGCCGTTCTCCCGTGATGATGGGACAAACAGACAGACAGACAGACAGATTTTCAATTTTATTTATATAGATTACTGTATTTTTTTAAATAAATAAATATCCTGACACATTTATTTTCTTAATTAAACTGAAAATTTACATAAAAGGACTGCAACTCGAAGTTACCAATCTTGAATATACATATATAAAATATACGTTTACGGTCAATAATATTGAAATAATTATTGATTATAGATAACTAGTAAGATGCCATTACATTACTTAAAAAAATCTGATGTGGATAGCACATGACTTTCCTTATATAATGCCATGAATTTACTACTTTTACAGTAAAAAAAGTTATTCTTATAGTACTTTATAGTAAAAAAGGTTAAACTTATATTCTTTCCAAGATATTGAATTTTCCTTAATTAGTCGTCATTTTCATGGATTTGGCGTCATTTTTATCCATTTGGTGAAATTTTCGTTAATTTTGCAACATTTAAAAAAGTCGCCAAGTTGGCGACATTCCGCCAAATTCGTCACCAAAATCTCGCCAAGCGTCATGGACGGAGAAATAAGTTATTCTTATAGCAGATAAATAACTATTGGCGTTCAAATACAAATGTATTGCTCAAAGTATTTTTTCTTATGAATGGAACGAGCTAGATCCACGAGAATGATGTCACCCAATTTATCGCATGATATTACATATGAAAAGTGAACATGTTGCGCAACAGTTAATATACTTTTTTAATTCATGGGATTTTTTTATACATTTATTTGAAAAATGTGTAATATCTCGAGAACGGTTTATGCTAGCGTTCTAAACTTTATGTCAATCGTTTTTTAAGGAAAAAATACATAAGAACTGTCTATTTGCGTAACTTTATTAAAGGTTTTAATTTTTTGATGATTTTTTCAACATTTCACTCGAAAATTTAGGGGGGTTCTGAACATTAGATTGCGTTTGAAAACAATAGACTTCCAGTATTCACGGATTTTTTATTTTTGTACCAAATTTCATTCGAATCGCTCTATTCGTTCGAGAGATATCGTCTCCACAGTCTCACTGACACACACACACACAGACATCACTCCAAAAATGTTTGATTCGTGATCAGGGATGCTTGAAACGTGCTCTCCAGTCGAGAACTCGAAATTCGAATTTTCGACCACGTCAGAATATTTTCCTTATACATTATATGTATATAAAAAAAGTAATTATAATAACATATTTTGTTCTTTATGTTGTATTAAAAAAACGGATAAAAATTGTAAACCATGCATATTTATACTCTAAAATCTCATGATAACTTTTTGATTTCGTGTTTCTCTTTTTCCAATGGAATATTTTCATCACCATGACTTCTTTAAACGTCATAATAACATCTGTTTTAAGTCCTATCATGATTTTTTTTTTCCCAGTCTTCTCACGCTATGAGACTTTAATAAAATAAATAATATCTGAAAAAATCTTTATTAAAAGTATTAAATGGTTAATGAAGCACTCTTACGAACTGGGATACAGCTGTATAAAATTGATATAATATTTTTTCACTTTTGTATTCAGTGTTTAAGACATTAGAATGAATATATGTTCACTCATTTTCAGACACTGATTTTTATCTTTCGCTATTTAAAATGTAAAAATAATTCAGTTCTTTAACAGTTTAAAATGTTGTATGTGCAGCATACCAATTCAAACTGTATGATTTGGATAACGCTAGAGTTCATGAGCTAATATTTTTCGTTAAAACTCAGCTGCAGCACAGTATATTTTGCTTTAGCCATTTGATCTTTGGTTAACAGATTTTGTTACCTTATTAGAGGTAATATACCTATTTGTCTGAATATTTACAGTAGCTTGTTCACCGCTATGAATTATAGATCCCAATCATATTTGCTTCCTAAACCAAGTAAGAAAATCCTTCTTAGAGAATTAAAATAATGCAACCGTATGTTCATGCAATGAAATAACTGTCAATTTACTTTTACTTTCCAGACATACATAGTAAAATATATACGGAAAATATTATGATGGGGTCGAAAAATTGAATTCATGTTTTTGGAAGTATTACACATTTTAAGCATATATGAACTCGAATCCAATGTTTCGAGGCATGTCCGACCGGATGAACATATCCCATTGCGATATACATGACTTATAACTTTCGAGATAATACCACTAGGCTTTTTTGCGGCTATAACTTACCGACAAACCGCGGTGCTATAATTTACTTACAACGCTGTTCCTGAAGTGATAAAGGCTTACAACATGCAGTCCTTTAATATCAAGTTGGTTATGAAAATTTATAAATTCATAAAGGGCTATATCCATTTACATTGTGCCATAAAGTAATCCTATCCGTAATTACCAGAATGTAAAAATAAAAACTAAATGTAAAACTATTATATGAGCAGTTTATTTGAGATTACCGCATCTGGATGTCGGTTTGAAAACCATAAGATCATATCCATCGATTTCCATCACAATCTCTTATCCATGTAAATATATGGTCTGTGTCAAAATCCCCCAAAATAATTAAAGAAGAAATATAAAATATTGGAATTAATTTACATATTGTATATTGCTATAGAGCACAACCATATGATATATGTATTGTAATTAATAAGAACTTTTGTTATTGTATTTTCTACCTGTAATTATAAGTTGGATTGTCAAATGCACAAATATTCGCGATGGTTTCAATTACGACGCACATTTATTTATGCATGAGAAACAATGAATAATTTGGTGTATAACAAGGACCTATTATTCGTTAATTAAACTTACGTGCGAAACTCAACAATCCGTGGCCGACCAAATTGTTGTCCATCCATTTCCCCTTGTGTAATCTGCACTATTAGAATTAAGCACCGAAACGGAAGGATTTATTGCATCCTAAAAATAATATTTGCATCATCTTATGTTTCTCTTATTAAAATCGACATGAAAAAATAGAAGTGAATTACAATGTTAATAACTATCTTATATCTGAGTTTCGTTTTCTTAATTATATTTTTATAAAACAAATCTGATATGTCCCACAAATTACTTTACTTACAGATTTAAAAATTTCAATAGTATGAGAAAATACAACAAAAAAAAGGGAGAGGGTGACCTCTCTTGCAACTTGATCTTATTGAAATTCAACAAGAAAGATCAATCATGCTTAAAGCATTGATTATGAAACACTTTCCAACTTCAATGCAATTTTATTTAAAAAAGTCGAAAATGCAATACATTCCTCGGTAATATTTTAAAACTTATCACAATACTACATTGATTTATTATATTTGAAAACTTAAACCTTCATTGAAAAAAATGAACTTCATTCAAATGACGGCATTGAAATATAAATTGCGTGGTTTAAATATCTCTAAAATGCAATACATTCCACGGTAATATTTTTAAATCTATCATAATACTACGATAATTTATAATATTTGAAAACTTCATTGAAAACAACTGAAATTAATTCAAATGACGTCATAGAAAAAATAACACGCCTGGATCTCTCTACAAAAGCAGGATTTCATTCATAACTTTCTCCATTTCATTCGTCACAATACTATAATAATTTATTTTATTTAAAAATTAAGACCATGGAGCTACAATTCATAAACTTTATGCTTAAAACTTCATCGAAAAAAATCGTCCTTCTGTTTATAAAATCAATTAATATTTCATTCATATCAGCCATGCAGACTCCCTGGACTAAATTATTTTGTGTTAAAGAAATACAGCAATTCTAATACAACTCATTCTACATATTTTGCTGTTTACATTTTACATTGGTGAAAAATAGGCTTAATTGTAGAAATAATCAAATTTGAATGAGAATTTAAACTCAAATATATTGTCATTGTGTTATTTTAGTATGTAGATGCACAGAATTTAAGCAGAAATAAAGTAGTTTTATTATGGATACAACATTCAATATGAATTAAAAAGAACTTTAAAAAATCACGAATTTGAAACAAGATGGATGCCATATATCATTTTGAAGTGGGTCATGTGATCGTTTCATATCATGGTCACGTGATCGTTTCATATAAGATGTGTAATTATTATTTTAATTTTTATTTAGAAAACTACTGGACATATTTAGCTGAATTTTTTTTTATATATTTTATGGAACAATTTGACTATTACCTAAAATTTTCGAAGCAATTTGTGAATTTTAAATCCGCTTAAAAAATGTTAGAAAAATTAGGTCCCATAGGGCTCAATGTATTTCATTTTTTCAACCCGGGTTCAATCCAAAACTAATTGTGTGATATTATTCATTTATATTCCCATAGGTCCTACAGACCGTCTGAACAACATACTAAAATTTCATTTTGATTAAGTCATTTTTACGGCAGTTATCGTGCTAACGGACAGACAGACAGACAGACAGACAGACAGACAGAATGAACAAAGTCATAAACACTTTTCAACTTTGTTGTAAAGTGTTAAAAAGCATTGTGTTGTTGCTATTTAAAATTAGCATACTAAATTTTATGAAATTGCTTGATTCTTACGAGAGATATCGCACTCCATGTGGAAAATTAATATCCTACTGTCTCACAACAGTTAGAAAGTAAGATTTATTGAAAAATATCCATATGATTATAAAAAGCACATTTGACTATTTACACCTTTTAATACTTTTCAACATACTTGTAAAGTGTTTATGACTATGTTCATTCTGTCTGTCTTTTCGCACAAAAACTGCGTAAAAATGACTTTATCAAAATTAAATTTTAGTATGTTGTTGATACGCTCTGTGGGACATATGGTAATGAAAATGCATCGCTTTCCTTGTTTTTTATTGAATTGGACTTTTATGAAAAACTGAACAAGTGACTTGAATCCTTTGTTGGACGTTCAATTTCTTCCTTGATATTTTACCTTCCATTCATTTTGTTCCACCTGCCTCCTACCTCCTAATATTTTTTACCCCATGTGTATTCATTCGCTGTTGTCAACACCCTTTGCCTGTTTATGCAACACATTCTGTTCTTTCATCAGTCGCCGATACTTCTCTGACGAGTGAAAGTTTTTAATTTCAATTAATAGATTCCAAATGTTTCTAAATTATCAAAATTACATAAATTTTATTCATAGAGTAATACACTTCCTTGGGTTTCTTGCCGATAGCAAATATTGAATGAAAATTTATTTAAGCAAACTGTTATAATTTAAAATTAATATATGGATGGGACGAATTATTGTTTGAATTTATTCATATTTGGGTTCTAAACATCTACCACTTTTAAGTTAAAATGATTAAATTTTAAAAATATTCATAACTGTGTAATAATGAAACAAGAAAGATCAATCATGCATAAAGCATTGATTATGAAAACACTTTCCAACTGTAATACAATTTTATTTAAACATGTCTAAAATGCGATACATTCAGAGTAATATTTTTAAAATTATCACAATACTACAATAATTTATTATATTTTAAAACTTAAAACTTCATCGAAAAAATGAACTTTATTCAGATAGCGTTATTGAAATATAAATCACCTGGCTCTCTATGAAAAATCAGTAAATATTTCATTCATACACTTTTTCCTGTTCCTTTTATTCATCACAATACTACGATAATTTATTTTACTTAAAACCATGGAGGTAAAATAATTTAACTCTATGCTTAAAACTTTATCAAAAAATTCTGCTATAAAATCGTCTGCGTCTATATGTAATTGTAATTCAAGGAATGTTTCATTAATATCAGATATATTGCAGGCTTCAGAGCTAAATAAATTTGCATTAAAGAAATTCAGTAATTCTTATACAACTCATCTTACAGCTTGATGTGTAAACATTCTCAATAAGTGAAAATTAATCTTCGTTGTAGAAATAATCAAAATTTAATGATCATTTAAACTGAAATATATTCTAATTGCGTTGTTTCAGAATATAGATGCTCAGAAATTAAGCAAAAATAAAGCAGTCTTAAGATACAACGCTAATTATAAATTAGAAATAACTTTAAAATTCACGATTTTGACACAAGATGGATGCCATATTTTATTTCGAAGTGGGTCACGTGATATCTTCATATGATTTGGGTATAATTAATATTTTTATTTTCATTTTAAAAACTAACGAATATATTTTGCTGAAATTCTTTTATATGTTTATGGGGTAATTTAAATATTTCCTAAATACTCAAATTTCAATTTCAGAAAGTCATTTTTACGGCAGGTATCGTGCGAACGGACAGACAGACAGACAGAATGAACAAAGTCATAAACACTTTTCAACAATGTTGTAAAGTGTTAAGAATACCATCTTTTGTATACTTACGTAGAAAGTTGAATCGCATTGAAATATTTTTAAAAATACAAACAGTTGTGGCATATGACATGTTCATTTTGCAACCACTGTAGTCAAGAATATTTAGTGCTGATGAGCTCTAACAAAACGCATTGTATTGTTCATTGAAAACTTAAATGGGCGAATAAAGCTTTTTCTTAAGCATAATCTCAGTGAAGTTTTCTGATTTTTGTATTATCAACCAAAATAATAAATAAATACACACTCTGCAGTAATATGTAATATGTATAATTTTATATATTACTGTATATGTAATATGTATAATTGTTGTATTATCAACCAAAATAATAAATAAATACACACTTTACAGTAATAAGCCGGCCACACATTAAGCTACCGTTAGCCTTAGGGTTGGTCGTGTGGTCTGGGCCTTCAACACTTTACAGTAATGTTCATTTTTGATCTGTTCATATTTTTTCAAACTTGGATTCATTTTTATTTATTACTATATGTAATATAACTTGTGCTTAGCTCCTTTTTGGATCATCATACGGGCTTTCAATGTATTGCAAAAACATCACATCTGCCAGTTTCAGAAACTGGAAGTTTTCCAAATATTTAAACTTTGGGCTTTACTACAGTAGACTAAGCATTTCTTCTTGCATATTTAGTTTCAAAAATTTGTTCGTGTAATCCATTTTCTATTATTATTTATTTTTTCTTTAATTTATTGCAGGTTAAAAGAGTTGTTTTTCTGGTTCAGAATGACAAACTAAATGGGAATTCAGTAGATATTTGTTGTATCACATGTGTGTTTAGGAAGCATTTTGAAACTTTTCAATTTCGGATGGATCTTGTTGCATTAAAAATAAAAATTTCCTAATTGACCAAATTTGTCTAAGGGAGTCACATAAAATTTAACAAGTGTAATTTTTTGAAAATTAATGAGAGGGCTATTTTATTAACGTAGTCTTATTTTCTACTTTACTTTCAGCATTTTTGCAATTTACATTGCCCACTTATCTCCGACAGAGCGCGTTTCAACACCCTGTATATATATTTATATATATATATATACATATATATATATATATATATATATATATATATGCATATATATATATATACATATATATATATATATATATATATATATATAATTTTTGCAGAGTTCCTCTGCTTTATTGTCAATAAAATGTCTGCAACATATTTTAGGTTGAAGAAAATGTTAAACATATTTTCCTCAAAGCAAATATTATTCTTAAGTAATGTTTTTTAAAATTATTAAAAGGTTCGCAAATAAAATTTTTTATACCCTGAAAGCTAATGAACACGAAGTCTTTACTGTACATTAAAATGAACATAATTGTGAAAAATGAGCGATTGATTCAGCTGTTATATAAATAATTAAACATGTTTGAAATTTAATGTTTATTTCTTAAATGCATCTTAAATTGTTCAGGGATGTTTCTTGTGTAAAGAGAATTTTATAAAGACGCACAGTTCAGGGACAAGAATCATTACAAAATACCATTAAATAGAAAATGAAATTTTGTGTCCCGGACCTATATGTCTGATTGGTTGTTTAATGGGCTGGTTGGTTGTCTGATTGGTCTGATGCCACTTATTTATTGATCTGAAACATCATTCAATACCTCCAGTCTGAATGACGCCAAGGTTTACAGCAAACCATAAATTTATGGGAAACAAGACAGAGGGGGCCGAACGAACGCTTAAGAAAATGTGAACCACGACATTGGATAAATGATTAACCAATGGAGAAAGTGCTTGTTGCGTCAGTCTCAATCCTGCAAATGAAAGCAAAGGGGGGAGTAACACCCCCGAGAAAAAAGAGCCACCACCTGTGACTTAAGAACGACACTTGAGAATAATGAGAGATGACTTGGGCAGAGATACTAGAATGTACATCTGCGACATGATGACCAGAACGATGATGGTACTCAGTTAAAGATACGTACGTCTGACTTGGCGAATACAGATATGACTACGAGAATGACATAAGGGGAGTGTTTGAGTCTGCAGTACAATATGATCGACGAATTTACGAGTCGAGGCATTACACTACGAGTTAATGCGAGTAATAAGGACGACATCAAGTATGTGCTGCTAACAAAGTCCAAGACAGACTTGAAGGTATGTGCCCATTGTAAAACCAGGTCAAATACATATTTTAGGCGAGTTTAATGATCTCACACGGTCCTTCAACAGAAATAATTAATAATATGAATAATTGTTGTAAATTAAGTAATTAAGTATTTTATGTGTTAATAAATGATATTGTTAAAGTTTAAATGGTGTAATCAATTTAGTATTATAATAATTAATATTCCTTTACAGGACTCACGCAAAATGTAAATGATTGGAAGGTGAATAACGGCACAAAAATGCAATGTACTAATAAATAATAAGTACCACTATACGAGCAATTCACGACCGATTCAAAATGCGCTTTGCATTTAATAATTATAATATTATCTATTTGAGTTACCACAATAATTAATATAATAAATTTCAAGTAATAACACTCATATAAAAAGACTTAATCATCCAGAATTCAACTACCATATCATAATTCACATAACAATAAAAAATATAAATTTATTGAGTCCTTACATCTGTAATCCTTTCAACTGTGATAACTATGGACGTTCATAACCACTTCCCCAGCGGTTTGCATTAATTTATAATTGAGAAACAGTGAAAAATTGAGTCGATAACAAGTGCATATTTCACGTTTATTAAAATTACACTTGAGGATACAAGAGCAATCAATTGCTGACAAGATAAACTTTAATATATAGCCTTTGCTATCCCCTTGTGGCTTACACTCTTAGAATTAAACGCCGAATTGAAAAGATTTATTCTATCGTTGAAGGGTTTTTTTCTTCATCATTTCATGTTTCTCTTCAAAGAGGGGATGATAAAAAAGGTAATGTAAAATACTAATTATACTGTGCGCATCAATGTTTAATTATTTTTAAATCGTATTCATTTGTTTTGGAGTTAATAATATAATGCGAAATCTAGATTTTTTTAAAATCGTAATCAATTGTTTAAAATTTGAATTAAAAAGTAACAATCAAAATAAATGTATTTCGTGGAATAAATGTATGTATAGTCAATTACAGTTTGCTTGTTGATTCTAAAAATAAGAATTTAATGTCATTATTTACTTTATTTCATGTCATTCCTATTTATTTGTGTTTCACATTGAGAGAGAGATTTTTTTTTCCTTGTGAGCAAAGTAGTTTCTAAAAGCGACATCTTGGTAATCGAAGTGACAATTTTATTTTTTGATAAATAGTTATATTTTATATACGATTATCTGACATTTAAATGTACTTCTTTTAACCTTATTACCTTAATCTTAATAATTTAACAAATATGTCATCTGTTTCTTTCCTCTTGATGAGACTTTCGCACAGTTATAAACCACAGCTAAAGTTTCTAACGTATTGGGGCTTATAGATTTATCGAAAATTTTCAAGCTCAAATGTTTTTTGAGAAATTATTATCATACAAAAAGAAATTAGTGTGTACACTTCATTTTTGACGGAACCATTAAGTAGTTTTACACACTTTCGTACACGGGCCAACGGTCGTACCGTGCTGAAAACACCGGTTCTCGTTAGATCACCGAAGTCAAGCAGCATCGGGCGCGGTTAGTACTTGGTGGGTGACCACCTCGGAACACCGCGTGCTGTTGGCCATCTCGGGTGCGGTATCCCCGTGGTTTGCGAGCTAGATTTGCACGCTACCACAAATGCCGCCGTGTTCATGCGGAGTACGATCACGTTAAACATGTGGGTCCGTAAGTCCTTCCGAGAGGTTGGTGGTAGGGGAAGGAGGGTACGGTCCCTGTGGATGCCTCCCCCACTGGGTTCCGGTCTAAATTGGGTGGCACTTCCCGGCCGTCCATACAGTTACCTTACACCTTTCTGGTAGGTCGGACGGTCTGGGTCTCAACAACAACACTTTCGTACACGTGTTTCATACATTGATACGATTTTAAAAAAAAACTGGAAAGGACATTTCTAGAACGGGGAGTAGAAATTAGTAGTTAAACCCCCTCCCTACTCCCTCTGGAATCCACATGATATCATCGAAGTTTATAGCAAACTTAAGAAATACTTTTGAGTATTTTTATAATCAATTGATTTATAATCAATTTATCAATTGAGTATTTTTAAAATCCTTTGCACACGTATTTCATACATTCATACTGCTTTAAAAAAATGAAAGGGACATTTCTAAAACAGGGAGTGGAAATCATTAGTTAAACCCCATCCCTACTACCTCTGGTATCCATGTCATCATTTAAGCTTATAGCCAATCCGAGGAAATAGATGCTCCAGGAAACGCTTTTTAACAGGAAGTGACAAACCCAGAGATTAGACATCTAGAAGTGGAAATTCTTAGTGAGACACGTACACCCACTTGCAGTTGAATCTGAATCTAAATCAGTTATCCTTTAAGTGTTATTTATTGCCAAAATCAGGAAAAATAGATATTTTGGGGGGCAGCATTGCTTCATTCACTGCTACGAAAGAAATCCCCGGTTACTCCTTCGGTTTTGGAGAATTATTTTAGACCTGATGGCATACCGCGGGATCTAAAGGTTACCAGTTCAAACCTATCCCCCACCATTGGGGATCTGCGGCTCCCCACAATGGTGACCCGGACGTGATTTAAACAAACAATTTTCTGATAAGATACAGACACGCAACCTTTCTAAGGAAAAATATAAATTTTTAATCATAAGTGGTATGACCAGAAAGGGAAGTGGAAACCCTTAATGAACCCCCAACCTCTTCTAAAATTTTATGAACAGTCATCATCTAAGCTATATCTATTGCGAATTCTGAGGAATAGATGTTTCAAGTACATTATATAAACATTATTAGGGAAAATAGTAAAATTGGAAATATTTTGTAAACCCCCTATACCTCCTTAAAAATGTCATACTTATTTCTTATCGGTTTTATTTTATTCATTTTGAAAAATTAATGTTTCAAGTAATATGGAATTTTGTGAACCAGAACTAGTCCTCACCTGCTGAACCTGAACGTATATCAATCATCACCTAATCTCTATGCATAGCAGATCCTGAAAAATAGATGCTTCAAAGTAAAATTTTGTGAAAAGAATATAGTGTGGCAAATTTTTATCACCAATAATTAATGAAGACTTGAGAAAAATAAATAATAAATATTTGAGAATAATAAAGAATAAAAACTAAAGAATAATAAATAGGAGAATAATAAAGGTTTCAAGAATAATTTTTGTAAAAGAGTAGTAAAAAAATTGTCACCAATAAAAAATAAAGGTTTGAGAAAAATAACTTAAAAAGTTAAAATATAAATACCATTATTATTATTATTATGCATTTCAATTAATAACATCTTTACAGAAATAAGATAAAATCACATAGCAGCAAACTTCCTTTCTATAATGGGTATCGCTAAATACATCAAATCTGCAACACTTGAATACTGTCCAGACGAACAGATATCTTTGAAAAATGCTTGATTTGTATTCAAAGGTATTCAAAATACGAAAACCCATATAATTCGATACATGCATTTTTTAACCAGCTATCATACTTTCTTTTCCATGTACTATATATTCTGGGAAAGTAATAATATGAATTTTTAGAATTCTTATTTATATAATCAATAAGCCTATGATAAACAGCGAATATTTATAATCTCTTCCCTGTGGGCCGCATTAACTTATGTTTGAGAAAAAATTAAAAACAAATGAAGAGATAAACACATGTATATTTTGTATTTATTATAACTGAAGTTTACAAGTTTACAACTACATTTTTAACAACATAAACTTAATCAACGACATGCTCTGTTTCCTTGTGACTAATTTTATGAAATTTATCACCGAGACAAAAACATTGATTTTTATCAGAAAAGTCAATTCTAACATTCTACCTTTTTTCTCAATTCAAAACAGTAATGTCAGCGTTGTGTAAATAATGTTGCAAGGTATCATCTGAAATTGTTGTTGTACTCTCATGATACAAGAATGAGTTCAATTTTCTGGATAAACACTTTTATTTAAAAGCACGCCTAAGTATATACAGGAACTATATACAGCGAATAGATTGATAACTATCTTACAATATCACTAAATAACTGTGAGATACAATACATCAGCAATTAAATGCTCAGCTAATCCACAAAATTAAGCGGTACTATCTTCAAAACACTGGTATAGCTCGCAATTCAATATACCTCATATCTACTATCAACTACTACATCTACTATCTACTATCAATTACTACCTCTACAATCAACTACTACATCTACTATCTACTATCAATTACTACCTCTACTATCAACTACTACATCTACTATCTACTATCAATTACTACCTCTACTATCTACTATCAACTACTATCAACTACTACCTCATCACTACTATCCAACTGAACGTTGACTCATTTATATATTATTATATTATCTGTAGAATCTTCCGAATGCAGCTCGTACCTCCAAGAATATTAGTTATTTCGAGTTGCTATAGTACATTCTATCTTCGTCAAAATTCGCCAACTTGGCGAATTTTGAAGACATTCAAAATGTACAACCCCTATAATCACGTAATAAGAATGGCTACCTGCAAAAATATTTTCTCTTTGAATAGAACAAAAGTCTTTTATGGAAGCAAAGTTCCACGATGTATTATTTGAATAGGGACAAAGCACAGTGATACGTTTCACATATTCCTAACACTGCCACCTTTTTAAAACTACACGTTTCGGGCAGTATCATCCTTTTGCGATCATAACTGGCTAATCTGTAGATATGGATGACTTTTGGACAATTTTCTGGCGATAAATCGTTAAATCTGACAATCCTGCCCCGAAATTCAAAATAACGAAACGTAAAAGGGATTATTGCCTATAAAAGTGATTTCTTCTTGAATAGAGCAAAGGTCTTCAATGGTAGCAAAGGTTTGCTATGTATTATTTGAATAGGGGCAAAGCACTGTGACACTTTAACAGTAATTATTTAATAATTAACAATAATTATAATAAATTTTTAACAATAGTTATTTTGCGTAAATAAAATAATCAAAAAGGTATTGTGTATTCAAAGGTATCGGTAACAATTTTTATTATAATTACTTTATTTTAATATTCAGAAAAATTATTTATAAGTCATAACGTTAAATAACTTCGTTTACTGTGAGTTGCTCGAAAATCAATATTCCTCTGACGTCTACTGATGAAACTAATCGCACTGAATTTTATTTAATTTTATCAATTTTACTGACACGTCCAGTGCACATAGACACACAATTATATATACGATTGACTCACATTCAAGGAAACCTAAAAGTATAATACATGAAATTCGAGGGATATAATTTTTACAACCTAACAAAACTCCTCTTTTACATATGCTACACATTGCAGGGAATGTGAAATTAGCAACAATAAAAACAGTTTGATGCATAGTATGGTGTTAAAATAAGTTTCAAATATTCTACATAACAAAAAATATCCTTAAAATTTATTGAATACTTACACCCATAACCCTTCAGATTGTAATAAATACAAGCATTTATAATAACTTCCCCCGTGGCTCACCAAAATTTATGCTTGAGCAACAATGAAAAATTGGAAGAGATAGCAAGTCCCCATTCCGTGTTCATTAAAATTACGTTCGAGAATACAAGGGCAATAAGCTGCTGACTAGATAAACTTAAATGCGAAGTCTTGGATATTCCCAAGAGTTCAGCAGCCTCAGAAATAAATTTCTTCATTTAAATACTTATCTTATTGTTGTTTAAATACTTATTTTATTGTTGTTTAAATAGTTATTTTAATGTCTTCATTTAAATATTTACTACTTTCCTTATATACATATTGTATAAGGAAAGTATTGTGATGGGGTCGAAAATTCATATTCGAGTTTTCGAAGGGAAAGCACGTTTCAAGCATGAATAAAACATTTTTGAGATGACATCTGTCTGTGTGTGTGTGTGTGTGTGTGTGTGTGTGTGTGTGTGTGTGTGTGTGTGTGTGAAAGTATGTGTGTGTGTCAGTGAGTCTGTGGAGACGATATCTCACGAGCGAATGGAGCGATTCGAATGAAATTTGGTACAAAAATCACAATCCATAAATACCGGACGCCTATTGTTTTTAAACATAATCGAATGTTCAGAACCCTCCTAAATTTTCGAGTGAAATTTTGAAAAAAATTTCAAAAAATCAAAACCTTTAAAAAAGTTAAACAAATAGACATTTCTTATGTGATTTTTCCTTAGAAAACGATTGACATAATCTTTAGAACACTAACATGAACCGTTCTCGAGATATTGCACATTTTAAAAATAAATTTATCAAAAAATCCTATAAATTAAGAAAAATATATTACTTGCTGAAAAACGTGTTCACTTTTCATATGTAATATCATGCGATAAATTTGGTGACATCATACTCGTGGATGTAGTTCGTTCCATTCATGAGAAAAGATACTTTGAGTAATACTTTTGTATTTGAACGCCAATGGTCATGTATCTGCTATAAGAATAACTTATTTCTCTGTCCATAACGCTTGGCGAGATTTTGGCGACGGATTTGCGAAATATCGCCAACTTGGCGACAGTTTAAAATGTTTCCAAATTAATGAAAATCTCACCAAATGGATAAAAATTACGCTACATCAATGAAAATGACGACTCATTGACGAAAATTCAATATCTTGGAAGGAATATAAATATGCACTATAAGTAACCTATTTTTTTACTGTAAAAGTAGTATATTTATTGCATTATATAAGGAAAGTCATGTGTTGCCCACATCAGATTTTTTTATATTTAAATACTGATTTTATTGTAAGTCAGTCTTACCATATCTCTTATCAGAAGACATTTTGTTGATTGTGATTGGTTGTATTATAAGTTTTTTTATTATCCTTTAACAACATTTGTACAAGTATTGATGTAATTATGTATTATTGATGTAATTATGGATTATTGATGTAATTATGGATTATTGACGTAATTATGGATTATGCAGTGCAAATAGTTTTTAATTTTCTACATTCTGTGAATATAAGTGTGATTTTAAGGCTATTTTCTAAGGTAAATTTCTAAGGTTGTTACGAACTTTTATTGGCGGTATATTACGATAGCAAAATTAATTAATTAATGAAACACGTCACTGAATAGGCAAATATACAACCACATGGGCTATTTTACCTCAGTTGCCAAACTTCATTGAATAGGTGATGCTGCGTTTCTTGTGTTTGCGCTGAGGAAGAAATCTGTTTTTGCCCTAGAAACCAACTGATCCCCAAAAAATAAAGTATGTGCTGTATTTTGAAGAAGATTTCCTATAATTCGTTTCAATTACAGTAGATTTTGAACGCTTTATTATTGTAATTTAATTCTAGCTTAACGTCTGCTAAGTTTAACGTACATGTATAAAATAGGCTAGACAACAAAAGGGATGATACGATTACTAAAAGACGTTAAAAGATCCCTAGTACATGTCAAAGTGGATAAGAATATATATGAAAAGAGGGAAAACGTTACAAAACGCTCCAAAGGCAGAAAGATGGGATGTAAATTCCTGGGGAAGCATTGTCAATAGAAAATTGGTCGGCCCTGATATTATACATATGCTCCCACTGGTAAAGTCAGCGAATAATACACCATGGATGGTCTGCGCATTTTAAACGCCTACGATACAAAGGGGAATTGAGATTGAACGACAGACACACTGACTAGTTTTCTGCAAACTCTAGAGCTCACTCGAATGTTACCACATAGCTTTTTAAAATACGTCCGGACGACAATCACAGAAATATCATGTGGGCAGAACATGACTTTCCGTATTGACTAAAATATTTTTTTTTATTAACACTTTACAACATAGTTGAAAAGTGTTTATGACTTTGTTCATTCTGTCTGTCTCTCTGTCCGTTCGTAAGATAACTGCCGTAAAAATGACTTTATCAAAATGAAATTTTAGTATGTCATTGAGACGGCCTATGGAACATTTGGGAATATAAATAAATAATGCCACCCAGTTAGTTTCGAATTTAACCCGGGTTGAAAAAGTGAAATACGTTGAACCCTATGGGACCAAATTTTTCAAATACTTTTTAAGAGAAGTTAAAATTCACAAATCGAGTCGGAAATTTCAGGAAATACTCAAATTATCGAATAAAATGTATAAAACAATTTCAGCAAAATATATTTGGTAGTTTTTTAAATAAAAATTAAAATAATAATGACACCCATACAATATGCAGAGGTCCCGCAACCCACTTCAAAATTAAATATGGCATCCATCTTGTATCAAAATCGTGTTTTTAAAGTGGATTTTAATTCATATTTAGTGCTGCATCCTTCCTAAAACAGATTTATTTTTGCTTTTAATCTGTTCATCCATATTCTGGGTCAACGCAGTTACAACATTTTTAAGTTTAGTTTGAAACTTTGATTATTTCTACAACAAAGCTTAACTTTAATGAATGTAAACAAGTGGTTGTAAGCTAATTTGTATAATAATGGCTGAATTTTTGTCATGCAAAATTATTTAACTGTGGAGTCTGGAATAAAGATGTATGAATAAATTACTCGCTGCTTTTACATAGAGATCCAGGTGATATATATTTCGATGACGTCATTAAATGAAGTTTGAATGACGTTTTAATCATGGAGTTAGAACGTACTTTTACCTCCATGGTTTTAATTTTCCAAGTAAAATAAATTATTGTAGCTCTGTGATAATTGAAATAATATCGCCGCTGAATGTATCGTATTTTATAGATGTTTATATAAAATTACAGTTAGAAAGTGTTTTATAATCAATGTTTTATGCATTATTGATTTTTCTTGTATTTATATTTAGTGTTGCATTTGTCTAAAAGCCACTTTATTTTTGCATATAGTCTGTGTTTCTAAATTCTGTGATTTCGTGATTGCAATATTTTTAATTTTAAATGATCACTAAACTTTGATTATTTCTACAACGAAGCCTAATTTTAACGTATGCAAAATATAAACAAAACAATTTATTGTAAAATGAGTTGTATAAGCATTGCTGGATTTTTTAATCCAAATTGATTTAGCTCTAGAGTCTAGAATATAAGTGATACGAATGGAATATTAATTGATTTTATTTAGATAGAGAAGCAAGCGATTTATTACATTGCCTTTTTTGAAGAAGTTTTAAGTTTCCAATTATTATACAGTGTGTAACATCCCTTCGGGGTTTGGAAAGGTCATATTTCGAAAACTATTACGAATACAGCAGAAAGTTTCACACCACCATATAAAGAATCACGTCAAGTTTTTAATTATAGAGTTATATCACAGATCATGCGTCCATGCCCCCTATGTCAAGTGAACAGACAGCGCCTGTACAGTAGCCAACAGAAGCGCGAGAAAGAATTACGCTTGCATTCGCTAGCATTGACAGTAAGATGTCGGGACTTGTATGGCAAGAACTTGCTATTAGAATAGAAGTATGCCGCGTCACCAAGGATGTACATATTGAACATTTGTAAAGCTTATACAAAAACTGATTCTTTATATGGCGATGTGAAACTTTTTGCTGTACTCGTAACAGTTTTTTTTTTTTAAATATGACCTTTCCAAATCCCGGAGGGAATTATGTTACACCCTGTACGATGATAATTTTAAAAATATCACCGCTGAATGAATCGCATTTTAGAGATGTTTAAATAAAATTGCATTTCAGTTGGAAAATGTTTCATAATCAATGTTTTATGCATGATTAATCTTTCTTGTTTTTTATTTCATGATACATTAAATCGAGTTTAGTTGCAGAAAATAACAAGGATACATTTCTAATGCCATATCAAATTGACATTTTTAATGCATCTTCGTTTAATTTGGCAAGTTAATGGACTTTATAGTCTGTAGCTCCCCAAGAATCTAAAAAACTAAAATATCTCGAGAACGGTTGCTCTTAGCTTCAATGAGGTCAGTCTTGTTTGTTTTGTAGTTAAAAATTACATTAAGTGCAAGTGGGTAATATTTTTTAGCAGTTTTAGTCATTTATTTCAGATTTTCACAGTATTTGTGGGCCACTTAATAAAGGGACGGCTATATTCTTTCGAATCATGCCAATATCTATTCAGCATCAGAAAAATCACCAAAGGTCCTAACTACCGAATTTTAAGAAATTTCATTAAATAACTTTTTAACTGTGATAAAGTCAGTTTCTTAAAATTAAAAAAAAACTTAAATACCTGGAGAAAGACCTATATTTGAGTTACGGGGCTGGTCACATTAATTTCAATGTCAAAAGTTACGCATAAAAGAAGTATTAATTTGATACGTTTGTAGTATTTTATTTTTGTACTTGAAGATTTTGACAGCCATTTCGCAAAAGAGGTAGATTATTCATTTTCTCGAATCCTACCACAATCTAACCAGTACCACAAGCGAATTATCTACCAAATTTTGTGAAATTTGGTCAATTAGTTTATCAGCTAGAGTGGATACCTACGATTGTTTTGGTCAATTCGCAATAAAAAGCAGATTATTTTTTCCCGAATCATACCAAAAATTAAGCAGCAGAAGGGTAACCTACAATTAACTTATGCACCAAAATCTGTACAATTTGGTCAATTATTTTTTCAGCAAGAGCGAATATATATGATTTTGGTGGTCCATTTTGTACAAAAGGCAGAATTTTTTTTTTCGAACCGTACCAAAATCTAATCAGCACCAGGATTACTCACAAGTTATTTACCTACCAAATCTTATAAAATTAGTCAATTAATTTTCGAGTAATATTGGATACACACAGACATACATACACATAGGCGTTACGTGTTACGTTAAAAATAGATTTTTCGTGTTCTATAGTGCTCGAAACATGTAGACCCCTCAAAATTTCGAGTTGCACTTTTCAACACATTTCCAATACTTTCTATATACACTACTATGTACTGAAGGGGAAGTAAAAAGCTAATGATTTGTCGTTTTGACGATTCTTGCAAAAGCAAAATATTTTGCAACTATTGTTATCAGGAAAAATTGCGATTAACATTTAATTATCATTATACAACCAGTATATATATTATTGCTGTGAAAACGTTACTGAAAGTTACATATTTACAGTTTGTGATAGCGAAGAGCTTGCGAAACAAAAGTCAAGGATTGCATAGCGTCAGTAAATAAGGTGTGAAACTCCAACGATCTTGTTACTCCTGCATAGCACGTGAAACAAAAAAGGTCACGAAGCTGTTACGGCTGTTAGTAACCAACTGATGACCAACTCGCCAACCAAACAACGGCGGTTGGCAAAACGTCATCGAGCAGGATCCAGAAAGGCGGGGATATCCTAATCTGATTCCTGGTTTTTCCCAAACTGTCACGTGAAGTACGAGCACATTAAATATGTGGGTCTGGAAGCCCTTCCGCGAGGTTGGTGGTAAGAGAGGGATCGTATGGCCCCTGTGAATGTTGCCTCCACTGGGTTCCGGTCTTAATTGGGTGTCATTGTTCCTAGAAACAGTTGCCAAAACAGATACTTTACATTTTCGGATAAGTCGTATAGTCAGGGTCAAAAGAAAGAAAGATAAGTATCCCGGCTGGGCTATGTGTGCGCTATTGGGGTAAAAAGAGATTGCGAAGCGATCATTGGGAGTTGCCCTGGTAATATTTAATATTGGTCGACTATTGAAATAATGATGTATATCTTGGCATTGCAATGGAATCCCTATATTGGAAAAATATCTGAGTTATATTAGCCTCCAATATTGCCTAAATATTTTTATTATTGGTGTTACATTACTCCAATATCGGTGTTACATTGAAAATATTTCCAATGAAACGCCACTATTGGCGTAATATTGGCCCAATATTTTGAGCCAATATTAGGCCAATTCCGCCAAAATGTCCACTTTTCATATTGATCCAATATTTCCAATATTGGCTGCCAACGTTGGGCCAGTATTGGATTGCTACTAGAATGGTGAGCGTCAGTAAACAAGAAGTGTACCTACAGCGGGCACATTACGTCAGCAAACAGGTCACATAAGAGACTGCAGAACGATCTCAGCGAGTGCCAGCAAATTGGGCACGAAGCCACTCCGACCCACAAAATGAATTTCATAGGGTGGCGAGCGTAATCGAACAATATGATAATCCCCAAGTACTTGAACCTATTATATTGCATCGTATGATTGACAAAAGTAAAATATGACCATATGACTTAATTTTAAGTATAAGCTTTTGGTGACAAATTTTTTTGGTTGGTATGAAACGTTTTGCCTATAAATGTTTGCACTGAAACGTGTTCCTTAAAGCATCAGTTTGTCAAGTCCTGTTATATAGAGCTTAGTTGATAACGAATATGAATACCGTATCAAATATTGGAAGAAAGTTGATTAGTTTACTAAGGGTCTCCACTTACGGTTATTTTTCCACTCGTGGTTCAAAATTATATTGAAACATCTAATTCTCAATATTGGCTTTATATACAATTTAGATGATGTCTATTATGAATTCAAAATCAAATTTTGGAGAAATTTGAAGGTACAGTAAAGGATTTTATCTTCTGTTATTTTTTTCATTTCAGGTTCAAATACTTTACTCGAAACATCTATTTCTCAGGATTGGCTATATATAGAGATTAGATAATGGCTGATATGGTTTCAGTGTCGAATTTGAGAGGAAGTTGCCACTTCCGGTTCTGACGATCTTACTTCCGGTTTTTCAGAAAATTCGTATGACTGTACGAAATGAGTATACACCTGAAAATAAACATGCTTAACATATATATAAATTTATTGTTTTATATTTACTTTTCATGATGATATAATATATTCTAAATATCTGTAAAAACACTAAAAACGCGATTTGTCAGGTAGTGCTACTTGTGGGTCTAACAATTCTTTATACATTGGGTTAAAGATATAAGAGTACCATGTAAATGATATTTGTTTTTCATAGAATAGGTTATTCTTTCAATATTTTCCTTAATATATAAAGCTTTCCTACTGATTTGCTATTTTTTAATGTAGAGTTACAATATTTTTGTCTTCCAGATAAATTTCTTTATCTACAGTTTTCGCTCAATATATTTCTCCCGTTTTTAAAGTAGCATTTTATACGTTTCTTTCAAGCTTCAAACAAGCTAAACTCGTTCGAAATCTCGTAAAACGTGGAATTAGGAAATATCTTGCTACAAATGACAACTGTTCAGTTTTTATGTGGCCATTTGACAGCTTTCAAACGTAAGGAGCAAGGATTTGAAAAGGACAGGATTTTATTATAAAATCAAAGGTTATTCCATACATTTTTCTTATTTCTTTTTGAAAATCTCTGTCATATTTTTGTTAAATCATGTCAAACCAACGATTTTAACACATGTCACAAAAATAGTTTTTCTTTATTTGGAATATTTTATTTTGTACGTTTTCAACGTGGAATTGAAAGGATAATAGTCTATTGATGTTTGCAAATTAGTTCAGATGTTTGACATTTTACTCTTCTGAGATTCAAAGAAAACATTTTGCAAGAAATTACTGAATGGTAGTCATTACAGTCATTAATTTAAATTTCTTTTAAAATTGAAAGAAAAAAACTAAAAGTTTAAAATATTAGAACAGTTTATTACCTGCAATGGCCGGAATGGTGTTCGGGTTGCATACTTGATCACTAATCAAAATAACTCTAATCAAAATAACTCTAAGGCGCTCAGCTCCTGTCGATTATTATGTTTTAAATTAAATCAATGCCAATATTTTAAATTTAAAACTTAATATATCCATCTCATATAATACGACTGTTATGTTGCAGAATTATCTTAAGTAAAATTCCTTCCAGAGGATGCAGGATTAAAATATTGCAATATCATGAATGGTAGTTGTGAAATCGGTGCTATGTATTAAAAATCAACCTATCAACCGCACAAAAATAGGTTTGAGTGTACACACTTTTGACATTGATGCACATTTTTCCAATTGAAAATATCCCATTTTTAACATTTGAAGACCCCAGCTAAGAAGTCTGCGTACACCAGGCAGTTTTGAGGACGCCAGGTAGTTTTGGAAAAGTATTTACATTATTATTCCCTTTTGTTATAATTTCCCTAACCTCGAAAATTCCATTTCACAATTTGAGATCCAAGAACTACTCATTCTGCGGCTTTAATGTGCTCATTTCTATAAATGTCTCTATATGTATTTTCCTAATGATACATTCCTTGATTTAGGCAACTGATATTTAGTACTTTTTAAAGTCGGCGTTTAAATTCAGCTCACTTCTCTTATTTAGCATAATTTTGTTTTTCAATTTAATGAGGTTAGCGCGGAAAAAAATTTTGGATGAACACACATACTAAAATGTGATGCAGGATTTAAGATTCTTAAATTTCTTAAATAATATTTCCTCGTGAGTATATTTACACATAATTGTGTACACTGCGATGGGTTACGAGAATAACCCTACAAATTTATCTTTACAGTGATAGTAAACTTACTCAATATGTAAAGAAAATGATTGTTCATTGAGTACAATATATAGCTTTTAAATTATATTAGGTAGCATTTAAATATTATAACATAACTTTTATAAATAGTACTTTATACAAAAAACTGATTTAATCTTTGGTGAGGGGGACATAGGAGGAGATTTATTCGGTACTTTTATTAATTTACCTTGCTTCGGGGAAAGGTGCTTCACATGTGGTCCTCCTATTTTGATTGGCCTTAGTTTGCATAATGATTTAGGGCCATTTCTGATTGGAGTCCTCCTTTTCAAAGTACATTTTTCGGTTCAGATCCGGAAAGCGTGGGTTACGCCCATGTAGACTTTGTGATTCTTCAACTTGTTAATATCATTGCAAATTGGTGAATTTATTGGTCTTATCTTTCAAGTGTAATGCCAAACCTAGTGCCTATTCGTCTGGATCCTCTGTTCAGCATGTTTAATAATATGGCGTATTGCTTTAAATAATGCTGGGGGACTAAAAAAAGATATGTCAAATTTTACGATGTGGTAGTACACTCCAAACCAAGACCGGCCACACAATTTGCTACCATAAGCCTTCGGGCTGGTCGTGTGGTCTGGGCTTTCAACACACCAAACCAAGCATTTTTCGTCATAGTTTACATGGTCGGAAATGAAACGTAAAGGCGTTACAGGAGGCTTACTTGTTGGGAATATCCCATAGTTTGGCCCCCACGATCATCCAATCTCTCGCGTCATGACTTTTTTTTGTGGGAATATTTTGTGGGAGTCTCGTCTATGACACTCCCCTTGAATCTGAAAAGGAACTCCCCGTCAGAATTTCTGCAACGAAAGGCGAGACATGCCTCGTCTGTTTGAGAGAGTTCGTCAATCCCTCCATCGTCGCTGTGAGACGTGCATTCAGGTTGGCGATCGCTCATTTGGGTTACTATTGTAATTATTTCCGATCCGGTAAACTATGACGAAAAATGTTTGCTTTGGTGTGTACTAACACCTCGTAATGATTGGTCCATCCTTTTTAATCACCCTGTATATGTAGGATAGTATTGATGTTTTAGTAAAAAAATCACAAAATATTTTTGGTTGGAAATAAATCGTTTTATTGCTTTTCAAAATATTCGCCTTTAGCACTAATACATTTTTTTCATTCGAATAAACTAATTTTCAAAACAGTTATGCCATTCAGACAATAGTATAGCAGACACGTGTGATTTTTGAACTTCAACTGCTTCTTCTGACCTGTTAAATCTTTGACCACATATTTTAATTTTGCTTGTTGGGAACAAGAA
Organism: Amaurobius ferox; assembly: GCA_951213105.1. Lineage (NCBI taxonomy): Eukaryota > Metazoa > Arthropoda > Arachnida > Araneae > Amaurobiidae > Amaurobius > Amaurobius ferox. Next base: position 40,070,509 of record OX578134.1, on the reverse strand, counting down.
AAAAAATTTTTTGTGTTCTTGATCAGGCGAATAAGGAGAATGACTCATGAAATCAACATTTTCATGTTTAAAATAATTGATGGTTTAAAATGCCGTATGTAAGCTTGCATTGTCATAATGAAAGAATGATGCGACGTTTCGCATTATTTACTCTGATTTGAGAAACTATTTCTGACAAACAAATCGTCGTATACGAAACATCATTTACTGTTTGTTCTTCGACCCTCCAAACCAACTAATGCAACATGACCGGATTTGCCATAAAACGAAGCAATTATTTTCTTTGAAACATTTCGTGCACGTAGAAATTTTGTAGTATTTCGTTAATTTTAAACACCCAAACAATAGATTGTTGTTTTGTTTCGAGTTCATAAGGATAAATCCCTGTTTCGTCATCTGTTACAGTATCAATGACATGTTTTGGGGCACCAGAGTTGAATCTTTTGAGATTTTCCCTGCGCAAATTTAACATGAGAATCAGATCTCAGAATCCTTCGAAGCTTGAGTTAAATTGTCCAATGCGCATTTACTTTTATGACTTTGGAATGATCATTTAAAATTGAAACCTTGGGTCCTTGAAATGCTCAAAGATGCCTTAATTTCATCATATTGAACATAACGATCTATAGTGATCATTTGTTGCATGGTATCCATGCTTTCTGCCGTCACAGAATTCATCAAATTCATCACTGAGACTCCTACGTTCAAGATAGACTTTTTAAAACTATTTGTAAATTATTGTTTTAGATGGTGCTGCATCCTCAAAAACTGAATTCATTCGATAGACGCACCGTTGCTTTGACAACCCGTTTTGTTTGTTTGTTTGCTCCCTCCTTTCTCTACAACTCACCTCTCTGAAAGACATATTTAACGTTCCCACATATTTAACGTTCTTGTACTCGTCGTGAACACGGGTATAATTTGGGCAGAGTCGGGAATTGAACTCATGTCATCAGTGTGTAATATCCTCGCGCAAACGACTATGAGATGTCCCAATGCACCATCATTCGGAGGAGTAAAGATAATAAAACATATCTCTGTAAAAACTATTGAAAATCCTTTTGTCGGTTTGTATTGTCATCGCGAGACCACGGCGGTACAGAATTTCCTGAAATATTGAGAGTCTTTGAAAGGTCTGACCTAAAATTTAGAATCCGTCTGTCCTTTTCCCTGTCTTCATGTCATTTTGACTTTGCCCTCCTTTTGATAATGACTCAGTTGTTATATACGCCAACAAACAAACGTAACTCATTCGCTATTTAATTTATCAAACTAGTGATACCTAGTCTTTATTTAGGACTCTATAATTACTGCAATTAAAAATCTGATAACGTGAACCGATCGTTGTTGGTGCCTCTTTTTTTTAATATATGAAAACTTTATAAGAAAAGGCAGGCATCAGAAGAAAGATTATTTCGCACTGTGGACATAGGCGTATGTACCTACTCTATATATCTGCTGCATGACCAATTATATGTTGCCTCTCCAAAAACATAAATAAAAAACCTCTTTTTATTTCAGTCTCAAGAAAACCAGTAAAGTACTTTACAAGAAAACGTATTGATTAATTGTAAAAGTGTTATTTTATTATCAATATAAATGTAACTGTATTATCAATATAAATGTAAATGTGTTATTTTATTATCTATATAAAGATAAATGCTAATTTCTTTTATTTTTGGGTGAAGTATTAAAAACAATACACCAAAGATAATAAAGTTCACCGTAAATTGTAAAGTTTATTTACATTATATTCAGTGCTAAGTACAGGTATATAATTTTGTTCATTCCTAGTCGAATACCAGTTGAAACTGAACAACACAATTAGCAACCGTGAATGTCTTAATAATTCGATTTTTCCAGTGGTCTTTTTCAAACTGTTCACTGGTGCACACTGTCTCACTTCAGACAGGGCATTTATCATTTATTCAACCAATTAAACATTTAAGTGTGAGGCATCTTTTAATTAGCAAATATTAGAAAGCTAAAATATTACATTTTATTTTTTTCTAAGGATTTACCCATGCTCCAATTTTAGAGTATTTATCTCATTGCAAAGTCATTATTGCAAAGGCAATTACAGTCATTTTAGATTTCAAACGTTTTAACCTGAAGCTTTGAAAAATACGATTTTTTCAGGGGTTTTCTTGATTGCCTCACGATTAGTCCGTGTACCAGCCAAATTTCAAGACTTTATCTCATTTAAAAAAGGCGTTCTTATTTTATTCGTCAAATCGAACATTTTAGGGGAAAATACCCATAAACTCTCAAATTATGGAAGACTAAAACTGTACACTTATTTCTTTTCCAAATACCTAGTATTACGATAAATTGAAATCCCATTACATTTATCGTGATGCAAGGTATTAATTCTAGGATAAATTAAATCTCCATTTCCTCGCGTTCTATATTTTTCTATCATTTCACCTTTTCAAAATTTATGTGTGGAGCACATACCCCCTTAAATGAAATTTTTGAGAAATATTTTATTAGTAAATGATTGATACACCTACAAATTTCAAACCTCTATCACATTTTAAATGAGGCATTTCTCATTTTTTCGCAAATCGCGCATTTTGGTGTGCAAAACCGCTTAAAGTTGCAATTATTGGAAAACTCAAATCCCACATTTTCTTTCTCACGAACTATCTACGCATATACAAAATTTGAAGTCTCTATCACTTAGCAAAATAAGATTCTTCTATCATTCATCTTTCGAATGTTTTTGTGAGACGTATCCACCCCCTTAAATGAAAGTTTTTAAAATATTCTATTCCTTTTGGGATTTTTATCAGATTGATCCATATACCCAATATTAAGCCTGGGTCAAATGCTAAAGAAGGCGTTTCTCATTTTTCAGGACAACAGGTGATTTTGATGTGCGGCACACCCTAGAGTAGAAAATTTTGGAAAACGGAAATTGCAATTTTTTTTTATTCGAATACACCAAATTTTGAGTTTACTCTTATCTCGAAGCATGATTTCTTATCATTTCACCTTTGGAAAGTTTTTTCTGGAACAACCCTTTCAATGAACAGTTTCCAATAATTCTATTATTCTTGGGGTTTTTTATCAAATGATTAGCTCATATACTAAATTTCAACCCTCTATTACATTTTAAAGAATGCGTTATTCTCAAATTGAACATTTTGTTCTGCACTCCTTAAAGTAGCAAATGCTGAAAATCTGAAATTCCTCACTTTCTTCCTTTTAAACGATTTACCCATACATCAGATTTGATGTCTGTATCCCATTTTACTTTTCGAACATTTTGGCTCGCAGTATTTCTTCTACAGAATATATTAGAAAAATTAGATTTTCCCAGGGGGGGGGGGGTTATCGATCGATCGACTCATATGCCAGATTGCAAATTCATATCTACTCAGCAAGTAAAAACAACATGACAGACATATAGGCGGACGAGCAGACAGACGGACGAACACGTGGCAATTTGCATATATAGATATGACGGAAAGTACAATATATATATATCTGTTATCACAACTGGAGGAAATCCAGGAGATTCCTATTCTTATCGAAGATTGTTTTGTACTAAATTTAATTTTAATACCCTACAATTTTACTATATAAAATTGTCTGATGTCTCGTTGTATCCAATTTAAAACCATTTTATCATTCTCGAGACTGCAAAACTGTATACTACAACTTTTAATTCCGAAGAAATAATTTGTTCATTGCATAAAATATTCATGCGCGAAGAATGTCACAATGCTTCAAATTAATATAGAAAAGTTCATAAGTAGAAAATGTCGTGATTAATTGTTCCAGAATTCCAGTTATTTCCCGCTATTTCTGACGTTACGTGAACATGCCACAGCGTAACGTCAATTCCCATTTTATCAAAAGCTATTTAAAGAATTCATTACTCTGAAATAATAAATATATAAAATATTTTCTGCATGCATGCAACACGGTAAGGCTAATTTAATATTCCATATTAAATATATAATCTATATCAATAAAATTGAAAATCTGTCTGTCTGTCTGTCTGTTTGTCCCATCATCACGGGAGAACGGCTGATCCGAATTTGATAAAATTTTGTGGGTAGCCTAGAAATAGACCCACTTAAAATTTAGTCTATGTTTTGAGTTTCTACGACCAGTGGTTCTCGAGATATTAGTAAAAAACAAAATTTTCGTTTGTTTCATCATCACGGAAAAACGGCTGAACCGAATTTAATGAAATTTTGAGGAGAGCCTTGAAATAGCCCCCATAAATTTTGTTCTAAGACCAGGGGTTGTCGAGATATTAATGAAAAACGGAACTTTTTCTTAGGAGACCTACTCTCCAACTCCGTCGTTTATTCAAAAGGAAATGATGAAAACCGTTTGTTTAAAACGCCAAAATGAAATAAAACTTTATTTCCGAGTTTGGTGCAGGATTTTTGCATTAATTAGTCACTATAGGAAAACATGAATTGTTTGAAACATGAATTTAAATGGAAAAATCTACCTCCATGGTTCATCTTTCACAAGCTTAACGATGTAAAGTATAAAGAGATCAAAATGGCTATATAATTTCGCATTTTATGAGGAAGATTCTATCTTATATCCTGTTGCTCGGCAACGGAATGAAATTAAATGTGTTGTTAATATTTATTATTATTTTTTCTATTTGTATAATAAATAAATGGATGTAAAAATAGAATTTATAAATGAACGGTTTCATTGTTCTTTTATTTATATATATTGCGGACTGCGTACATCACTTTCATTTATTTTAGCAAAGAGGTTTCAAGCTCATATATTGTGTTTAGCTAATAAACTCATATATTGTGTTTACTCAATAAATGCATTTTGCCGATTGTTCAAGCAGAAAAAGAATAGAACGGGTGTATGTATCTTCTAATACAATTTTAGTGTTTTCATTTAGTATATACAAACGGGATCAGGATATTTTATTCTTCAGATCTGCAAATTCAGAGCTACGAATTTAGAGGAATACCTCTAAATAACTTGGTAACATTTCTTAAACTTCACCAAATTAGTGGAAATGTCTCCAACGTGATAAAAATGACCCAAATCAATGAAATTAAATTTGTTTTTTTATAATAGAGTACTGAAATGATGTTTCTGTAGCATTTGTCGGTCAGTCCATCCATCCTACTTAGTAACACATTTAAGGAATTTTTTTAATATCACCAAATTGGAAAAAAAAATTTTAAATCTATAAAAATATCATGAAATTGATAAAATCGCGCTTAATAAATGATATTATTTATGTTTTGTTAGGGGATAGTATTGTGATGATGTTTCGTCAATTTGTCGGAAAATGGGACTATCAGTTCCACAGTACCACTTGGCGATAAATTTGGCGATTTTTTAAGTTATCGCTAAATCGACGAAAATGTCGCCAAACCTTCCATGGAGATTGCATTATTCAGATGATATGATTTCCATCAATGTATTTAAAGCAAATGATATCATGTCGCCTAGCAACGGATCCAATATGTTATGCGGCATACGATTTTTTTTAAATCTTTTCCGATTTGAATAATAAAAATACGTATATAAAATAAATTTCATTGACATTGAATTTCTGACTGGATAATATCAATTACGGTTTTCAGTTTTAAACATCATTATTATTGATATTTTCGGGGACTGTTGATTCAGGGATCACTGATATTTTCAAATTATTATGGAATTGTTTTATTATGACGAAAATTGTTGAAACTCATATATAGTACGTTGTACGAGTAATCTTCTACAAATGCATGGGTATATCTTCTAATCTACGAGAATATAAGTAGTGCAGGTATATTGGCATATATTTTGATATATATTGGCATATATTGAAATCAATTACGTCCTTCTGGTATTAAGATTTCGGGGATTTTTGATACTTTCAATTTTTTACATCATCTTTTTTATTTTTGAGACTCATATTGCAATACGGGTAAGCTTCTACTAACACACTGGCATATTTCCTAATCTGCGACGATATAAGTAGTACGGGGTTGCATATATTGACTCAATTCCTTTTTTTAAAAAATTTGCTTACAAAAGGGGCCAGGATGTTTTATTCTTCAGATCTGCCCGTGAAGATAATTTTGCATAGTGAGAACAGATATTCTTAAACTTCTCTTTATGAGCAATAAATTTAATATTTTAACAGAATTTGCACATGATTGCGAATTATAAATTTCTTTATATTATATACTCTGTACGAAGAACGGGTATGCTGCTAGTATTATATATATTTAGATATACATATATATATATATATATATATATATATATTATATATATATATATTTAGATATATAAATAAGGTTTATAAAATAAATATGCACATAAACAGTAAGGAAAAACTCAACCAATGTAATTTTGAACCAATTAACAAAATGAAGCGGCATACACTTGCTTCGAGGATGCGATGGATCAAGATACAAACCCGAAGTCAAAATGATGAAATGGGCGCAAATGAAGAAACAAATGGTTTTATATAAGCAAGTCATATAACCTACCCATCAAAACATAAACTATAATTGTAAACCTGTAAAATAAATTTGTCGCTTCAAACTATAGTTAAAATAATCCTTGAGATCCCTTTATTACAAGGGGAAATTTTATCGAAACCCTCACATTTTATTAAAATATTTCCCAGTGTTAAATAGAAACACTCTATACACAATAGTGACATTTAAGTGAGCTAAAAGGCCCACTATTAGTCGAGCGGTCGCACTGGTCTTCATGCATTGCTAAGTTAGAATCATGGTTACGAATAATAATCGCAGTGATTTGGTTTGTCGACTTTAAATTCTGGGATCAAAATAGTCATCGTGTAACCTCGAATAAAGCATCAATTTCTCATTTAACAAAATAATTTCTGCAATAAATTACTTATTTTTAAACTTCTCTTCATAGAAGTCACAGAAAATTGTGGACATTTACATTGATTTCAGATGATATATAATTTTTGTAAAAATTAGTATTCCTATCAGGAATTTCGTAATTAATGAATTTTAAAAAATAATGAAAACAATAAACAAAATAATCCTAGAACCACCCTATATGGGAACTCACAAATTTACTCGTGGCGCGACAATGAATTAGAATATTTCACCCTCTTATATTATGAGAATAATTTATAGCAAATTTTAAGCCTATTGTGTCGTATGAATTAGTCGTATAGAAAAATAATTTGTAAAATTTGGAACATTTATTTCTGCAACTGCAATTATCGGCTGGTACGTTTTGAAGAACGTTTTTAAAAATAACGAAAAAAGTTCATGGATTCTGGTTATTATAATGATTACGCGAATCCAAACTAACGAGCATTTAAATTAAATCACTCAAACTTCCTGCAAAAATAAAAGTAAATTAAAAATACAGCACGACAAATTAATATCGATATCTACAAGTTTCTAAGGCAAAAAAAGCATGTTTCTTCAAGATAAAAATACAGAGAAATCAAGCTCACAGTGTCTGCCAATACATTTCCTGCCAAAAGTAGTTAATGCCCAACTAAATTTTCATCTGTTGTAAGATTTCAAGTAAATTTCTCTTCCAAGAGCTCTTAGTTATAGAGCATTCAAACAAACTTTTTGCGTAAGCAATCCAGTGATGAAGATGGGTTAGCACAGGGTGAATATATTAAACTACGTGCAATGAAAAAGCGAAATTCAAAGGATTTTTTCATGTCAGAGTTGACGAAAGATTTCGAAACTCAGATCATCAATTTTCATTTGTCATGATGGGGTGCTTCATAAATCATCCCACCAGCATTATCAATATAGATATTGCTTCAAGTGACAATATTTTCCATTCATTCATAGAGGTAGATTTCGTATCTATAATGTCTATAATGCTTTCGAAATTCACACAAACACACTATATATATATATATATATATATATATATATAAAATTATATATTAGAAAACTGTAATAATAAAAAATTCAAGTAATATTAACGTCACCATAGATGCAAAACCACAGCCAAAATGCAGATAAGACAAAAGAGCAGCACCGGCCCAAATTCGATGATTAATCAGAATTAAATCCATCTTCAGGTCTAAGTATTTAATTTCAATTAACCCAAACAAATGCCTGTTTCAGATTGATCAATAGTACATTACTATAAATGTTCAAACTCAGACTACAGGCATCAAAAGATGAAAATATGCAGATAAGACACGTTAAGAAAATCTGTATTACCATGTGGCATGGACCCTTCTTCTTTCACCACGTGTATACGCGAGCGACCTCAACAGCTTAAATTATCTAGAAGCACCGGAATGAACAAGTCGAAATAAAACCAGGGAGGCAGTTCGAACGTTCACAGCAACACTCCCAGACCCGTCCAGTCAGTCAGAGCAGGAGACAAGACAATTAACCGTATAAGCAATTCAGAATATATACATGAAGCAAAGATGAAAATTCTTACTAAACAAGTGATTCCTAGAAGAAATGGATAAACAAGAATGCCACTATATACCATTATAAAGATGCTCAAATCCTAGTTTTAAAGTGGTTAAATTTTCAATTCTTTAGCGAAAATAAAATTCAAAACATTAATAATAATGTACGTTATGTTCCGATTTTTTGATATTTCTAATTTTTTTAGCTTATTTTATTATTTTTCATTTTTATTTATTTATATAATTAATAAATAACTAGCCAAATTTGGGTTAACTAGCCGACCGTTGAAAATCAACGGTCTCGCAATAAGCAACCCCTGAATAATGTAAATTTTTGAATAATTCGTGCTTCACATTTATTCGGCAAATCGAATATTTTAGTGTGCAGAAGCCCCTAAAGAAAAAAATATTGCAAATTTTAAATTCGCACGTCTTCCTTTCGAACTGTCTACCAGTACACCAAATTAAAGTCTCTATCTCATCCCGAAGCATACTATTTTATCATCTCCCCTTTCGAACGTTTTTCTTTGAAGCACCCCCATAAATGGATATTTTTGAAAAACTCTGTTCGAGTTGTGTTTTTTATCAGATGATTGGCCCATATACCAAATATCAAGTCTCGATCACATTTAAAAGCAAGAGTGTCTCAATTATTCCGAAAATCGAACATATTAGCGTGCGACACCCCCTAAAGTAGCAAATATTGGAAATCTGAAATTTGCACACTTTCTTCCTTTCAAAGAATCTACCAGTACACCAAATTTCATGTCTCTATCCTATTGTGGAGCATGTTTTTCTATCACTTCATATTTCGAAAGTTTTTACGTGTTTCTGTGTTGCACTCCCTTAAATGATCATTTTTGAAAAACCGTAATAATCTTAGGGTTTTTTTATCAAATGATTAGCCCATATACTAAATTTCAAGCTTCTATCACACTCTAAAGGACACGTTTTTCAGTTGTTCCTGAAATCGAACATTTTAGTGTGCGGCACCCCCTACAATATCAAATATTTGTAAACTGAAATTGCACACTTTATTCCTTTCAAACTATATACCCGTATATCAAATATGAAGTCTCTAACTCATCGCGAAGTATATTTTTCTAACATTTCACACTTCGAATGTTTTTCTGTGGAGTACCCTCCCCTAAATATATATTTTTGAAAAACTCCATTCTTCTTTGGTTTTCTATCAAATGATTCGCCCACATACCAAATATTAAGCCTCTGTCACGTTCTAAAAGGGATATTTCTACTTGATTCCGAAAATCGAACATTTTTGTGTGCAACACCCCTTAAAGTATAAAATATTGGAAAACTGAAATTGTACACTTTCTTCCTTCCAAACTATCTACCCGTACACCAAATTTCAAATTTTTACCTCATCCCGCAGTATGTTTTCTTATCAATTCACCTTTCGAACGTTTTCCTCTAGAGCACCCCCTTAAACGAACGTTTTTGAAAAACTATATTCATCTTGGGTGTTTTCATCAATTGATTAGTCCATATACCTAATTTCAAGCCTCTATCAAATTTTAAAGGAGACGTTTCTCAGGTACATCAACATTTTGGTGTGCGGCATCCCCTTAAGTATAGAAACTATTGGTTATCTGATATTGCACACTTTCTTCCTTTCGAACGATTTACCCATACACCAAATTTGAAGTCTCTATCTCATCTTAAAGCATGCTTTCCAATCATGTCACTTTTCGAACGTTTTGGTGTGCGGCACCCCCATAAGAATAGAAAATATAAGTTATCTGATATTGCACACTTTCTTCCTTTCGAACGATTTACCCATGCACCAAATTTGAAGTCTCTATCTCATCACAAAGCATGCTTTCCCATCATTTAACTTTTCGAACGGTTTGGTGTGCGGCACCCCCTAAGGTAGAAAATATTGGAAATCTGGAATTGCACACTTTCTTCCTTTCGAATGATTTACCCATACACTTAATCGAAGTCTCTATCCCATTTCAAAGTATGCTTTCCCATCATTTCACTTTTCGAACATTTTGGTGTGGGTCACCCCCTCTATAGAACGTTTTCGAAAAATTCGATTTTTCAAGGGGGTTTTATCGAACGACCGAGCCGTGTATCAAATTGCAAGTCTCTATCTATATGGGAAGTGCCTGAAAAAAGCGTGACAGGCAGACAGACAGACAGAAGGACAGACGGACACTTGGCAATTAGTATATACTAGCCGAATACCCGTTGAACATCAACGTTATCGCAATAAGCAACCCCTGAATTTTGTAATTTTTTAATATTTAATTTTTAATTTTTAATATTTAATTTTTTAATTTTTTAATTCACATTTATTCGGCAAATCGAATATTTTAGTGTGCAGAACATCCTAAGAGAATATTGGAAAACTCAAATTGCACACCTTTTCTTTTGCGAACTATCTACCAGTACACCTAATTAAAGTATCTATCTCATCCCGAAGCATACTAATTTATCATCTCCCCTTTCGAACGTTTTTATGTGGAGCACACAATAAATGAATATTTTTGAGAAACTCTGTTCGCCTTGGGTTTCTTATCAGATGATTGTCCCATATACCAAATATTAAACCTCTATCACATTTAAAAGGAAGCGTGTCTCATTTATTCGGATAATCGAACATATTGGTGTGCCGCACCTCCTAAAGTAGCAAATATTGGAAATCTGGAATTGCATACTTTCTTCCTTTCAAACTATCTCCCCGTACACAAAATTTGAAGTCTCTATCCTATCGCAAAGCATGTTTTTCTATCATCTAACCTTTTGGACGTTTATCTGTGTAGCACCCCCTTAAATGAACATTTTTTAAAAACCGTATTCAGCTTGGGTGTTTTCTTCAAATGATGAGCCCATATACTAAACTTCAAGCCGCTATCACTTTGTAAAGGAGGCATTTTCAATTTGTTCGGCAAATCGAATATTTTATTGAGCTGCACCCCCTTACAATAGCAAATGTTGGAAAACTGAAATTACACTCTTTCTATCTTTTCAACTATTTACCCCTACACCAAATTTGAAGTCTTTATCTTATCGCAAAGCATATTTTTCTATCATTTCACTTTTCGAATGTTTTTGGGTGCAGTACCCACCCCCTTAAATATGCATTTTTGAAAAACTCCATTTTGATTAGATTTACTATCACATTATTCGCCCATATACCAAATATGAAGTCTCTTTCATATATGAAAAGGGGGGTTTCTGCTTTATTCCGAAAATCGAACATTTTGGAGTGCAGCACACCCTACTGTAGAAAATATTGGAAAACTGAAATTGTACACTTTCTTCCTTCCAAATTATCTACCCATACACCAAATTTGAAATCTGTATCTCATCCGTATCTCAAGCGTGTTTCTTTAATCAATTCACCTTTCGAACGTTTTTCTCTGGAGCATCCCCTAAAGGAACATTTTAGAAAACTATATTCGTTTTGGGTGTTTTTTTCAAATGATTTGCCGATACACCAAATTTCAAGCCTCGATCAAATTTTAAAGTGGCCGTTTCCCATTTATTCGTTAAATCAAACAATTCGGAGTGCGGCACCCCCTTAAGTAGAAAATATTCGAAATCTGAAATTGCACACTTTCTTCCTTTCGAACGGTTTACTCATAAACCAAATTTGAAGTCTCTATCGTGTCGAAAAGCATGCTTTCCTATCATTTCACTTTTCGAATGTTTTGGTGTGGGGCACTCCCTCTAGAGAACGTTTTCGAACAATTCGATTTTTCCATTTTTCCAGGGGGTTTTATCGAACGACCGACCTATGAACCAAATTGCAAGTCTCTATTTATTCGAGAAGAGCCCAAACAAAGCGTGAAAGTCAGACAGACAAAAGGACAGACGGACAGACGAACACTTGGTAATTAGTATATATAGATAGATAGATCGAATATTTTGGTGTGCAGAACCCTCTAAGGAAAAAAATATTGGGAAACTAAATTTGCGCATTTCTTCCTCTGTTTGTCTTGTGTTTTTTTTTATTTTCAGATGTTTGGCGCATATACTACATATCAAGTCTCTATCACATTTAAAAGGTAGCATGCCTCATTTATTAGGAAAATCGAACATATTAGTGTGCGGCACCCCTTAAGGTTGCAAATATTGGGAATCTGAAATTTCACACTTTCTTCCTATAAAACTATCTACCTGTACATCAAATTTGAAGTCGCTATCCTATCGAGAAGCATGTTTTTTCCATCACTTCACTTTTCGAACGTTTTTCTGTGTAACACCCCGTTAGTGAACATTTTTGTCATACTGTATTCATCTTTGGTTTTTTTGTCAAATTGTTAGTCCATATACTAAATTTCAAGCCTCTATCACATTGTAAATAAGGTGTTCTTCATTTGTTCAGCAAATCGAAAATTTTAGTCAGCGGCACCCCCTACAATAGCAAATGTTGGAAAACTGAAATTGCACATTTTCTTCCTTTCTAATTTTTTATCCGTACACCAAATTTGAAGTCTCTATCTCATCGCGAAGCATGCTTTTCTAGCATTTCATCTTTCGAATGCTTTTGTGTAGAGTACCTTCACCCTCATATATACATTTTTGAAAAACTCTATTCTTTTTCTGATTTCCATCAGATGATTCGTCCATATACCAAATATCAAGCCTGTTTCACGTTTTAAATGTGACGTTACTCCTTTATTCCGAAAATCGAACACTTTGGTGCGCGGCGCCCCCTAAAGTAGAAAATATTGGTAAACTGAAATTGAACACTTTCTTCCTTCCAAATTATCTACCCTTACACCAAATTTGATATCTCTATCTCATTACGAAGCATGGTGTTTTATCAATGCACTTTTCGAACGTTTTACCTTAGAGCATCCCTTTAAACGAAAATTTTTTAAAAACTATATTCGTCTTGGGTGTTTTCGTCAAATAATTAGCCCATATACCAAATTTCAAGCCTCTATCGAATTTTAAAGGAGCCTTTTCTCATTTATTCGGTAAATCGAACATTTTGGTGTGAGGCACCCTCTTAAAGTAGAAAATATTGGAAATCTGAAATTGCATACTTTCTTCCTTTCAAACGGTTTACCCATACACCAAATTAGAAATCTCTATCTCACCGCAAGGCATGCTTTCCTAACATTTCACTTTTCGAACGTTTTGGTGTGCTGCACCCCCTTTAAGTAGAAAATATTATCGAACATTTTAGTGTGCGGCATCCTCTTAAGTAGAAAATATTGGAAATCTGAAATTACACACTTCCTTCCTTTCAAACGGTTTACCCATACACCAAATTTGAAGTCTCTATCTCATCACGAAGCATACTTTCCTCTCATTTCACTTTTCTCAACTCACTTTTTGGTGTGCTGCACGCCCTTAAGTAGAAAATATTGGAAATCTGAAATTGCACACTTTCTTCTTCGAAGTCTCTATCTCATCACAAAGCATGCTTTTTCATCATTTCACTTTTCGAACGTTTTGGTGAGGAGCACCCCCTCTAGAGAACGTTTTCGAAAAATTCGATTTTTCCAGGGGGTTTCATCGAACGATCGAGCCGTGTACCAAATTGCAAGTCTCTATCTATTCGGGAAGTGCCTAAACGAAGCGTGACAGACGGATAGACGGACACTTGGCAATTAGTATATACTAGCCGCATACCCGTTGAAAATCAACGGCCCCACATTAAGCAACCCCTGAATAATGTAAATTTTTTAATAATTCGCGTTTCTTATTTATTCGACAAATCGAACATTTAGTTTTGAGGCACCCCCAAAAGTTCAAAATATCGGAAAACTGAAATTGCACATGTTCTTCCTTTCGAACTATCTACCTGTACACCAAATTTGAAGTCTCTATCTTATTTCGAAGCATGTTTTTTTTATCAATTCACATTTCGAACGTTTTCCTCTGGAGAACCCCCTTAAACGAACATTTTCGAAAAATTATATTCGTTTTGGGTGTTTTCATCAAATGATTAGTCTATATATAAAATTTTGAGCCTCTATCAAATTTTAAAGGGGCCGTTTCTCATTTATTCGGAAAATCGAACATTTTTGTGTGCGGCACCCCCTTAAGTAGGAAATATTGGAAATCTGAAATTACACACTTTCTTCCTTTCTAACGGTTTACCTATATACCAAATTTGAAGTCCCTATCTTATCGCAAAGCAGGCTTTCCTATCATTTCACTTTTCGAACGTTTTGGTGTGCGGCACCCCCTTGAGTAGAAAATATTGGAAATCTGAAACTGCACACTTTCTTCCTTTCAAATGATTTACCTATACACCAAATTTGAAGTCACTATCTCATCGCAAAGCATGCTGTCCCATCATTTCACTTTTCGAACGTTTTGGTGTGGGGCACCTCCTCTAAAGATCGTTTTCGAAAAATTCGATTTTTCCAGGGGTTTTTATCGAACAGTCGAGCCGTGTACCAAATTGCAAGTCTCTATCGATTCGGAAAGGGGCAAAAAAAGCGTGACATACAGACGGACAGACAGACAGACGGACACTTGGCAATTAGTATATACTAGCCGAATATCCGTTGAAAATCAACGGTTTCGCAATAAGCAACCCCAGAATAATGTAAATTTTGAATAATTCGTGTTTAACATTTATTCAGCAAATCGAATATTTTAGTGTGCAGAACCCCCTAAAGAAGAAAATATTGGAAACTTTAAATTGCGCATGTCGTCCTTTCGAATTATCTACCAGTACACCTCATTAAAGTCTCTATCTCATCCCGAAGCATAATATTTTATCATCTCCCCTTTCGAACATTTTTCTTTGGCGCAACCCCACAAACGAACATTTTTGAAAACTCTGTTCGTGTTGGGTTTTTTATCAGATGAATGGTCCATATACCAAATATCAAGCCTCTACCACATTTAAAAGCAAGAGTGTCTCATTTATTCCGAAAATCGAACATATTGGCGCTCGGCACCCCCTTCAGTAGCAAATATTAGAAATCTGAAATTTGCACACTTTCTTCCTTTTAAACCAGTACACCAAATTTGATAACTCTATCCTATTGTGGAGCATGTTTTTCTATCACTTCATATTTCGAACGTTTTTACGATTTTCTGTGTTGCACCCTCCCTTAAATGATCATTTTTGAAAAACCGTAATAATCTTGGGTTATTTTTGTCAAATGATTAGCCCATATACTAAATTTCAAGCTTCCATGACACTCTAAAGGAGGCGTTTTTCAGTTGTTCGTGAAATCGAACATTTTGCTGAGCGGCACCCCCTACAATAGCAATACAGACATACATACATACTGACGGACACTTGGCAATTAGTATATACTAGCCGAATCCCCGTTGAAAATCAACGGTCTCGCAATAAGCAATCCCTGAATAATGTAAATTTTTTAATAATTCGCTTTTCACATTTACTCGACAAATCGAATATTTTGGTGTGCAGAATCCTCTAAAGAAGAAAATATTGGGAAACTAAATTCGAGCATTTCTTCCTTTCAAATTATCTATCCTTGCACTACATTAAAGTCTTGCACTCCTATATTATTATTTCTTCTTTGGAACTTTTTTCTGTGAAGTACATCCATAAATGAACATTTTTGAAAAACTCTGTTTGTCTTGTGTTTTTTATCAGATGATTGGCCCAAATACCAAATATCAAGCCTCTATCACATTTAAAAGGAAGAGTGCCTCCTTTATTAGGAAAATCGAACATATTAGTGTGCGCACCCCTTAAAGTAGCAAATATTGGAAATCTAAAATTTCACACTCTCTTCCTTTCAAACTATCTACCCGTACATCAAATTTGAAGTCGCTATCCTATCGAGAAGCATGTTTTCCTATCACTTCACCTTTCGAACGTTTTTCTGTGTAGCACCCCGTTAAAGAACATTTCTGTCAAACTGTATTCATCTTTGGTTTTTTTTGTCAAATGGTTAGCCCATATACTAAATTTCAAGTCTCTATCGCATTGTAAAGGAGGCGTTTTTCATTTGTTCGGTTAATCGAACATTTTAGTGAGCGGAACCCCCCTACAATACCAAATGTTGGAAAACTGAAATTGCACACTTTCTTCCTTTCCAACTTTTTACCCGTACACTAAATTTGAAGTCTCTATCTCATCGCGAAGCATACTTTTCCAGCATTTTATCTTTCGAATGCTTTTGTGTGGAGTATTCACCCCCTTAACTATACATTTTTGAAAAACACTATTCTTTTTGTGATTTCTGTCAGATTATTTTCCCATATATCAAATATCAAGCCTCTATTACGTTTTAAAAGGGTGTTTCTCCTTTATTCCGAAAATCGAACATTTTGGTGCGCGGCACCCCCTAAAGTAGTAAATATTGATAAACTGAAATTTTACACTTTCTTCCTTACAAACTATCTACCCTTATACCAAATTTGATATCTCTATCTCAATCCGAAGCATGGTTTTTTATCAATTCACTTTTCGAAAGTTTTACTCTGGAGCACCCCCTTAGACGAACATTTTTGAAAAACTATATTTGTCTTGGGTGTTTCCATCAAATGATTAGCCCATATACCGAATTTCAAGCCTCTATCAAATTTTAAAGAAGCGTTTTCTCATTTATTCTGTAAATTGAATATTTTGGTGTGCGGTACCTCCTTAAGTAGAAAATATTGGAAATCTGAAATTGCATGCCTTCTTCCTTTCGAACGATTTACCAATACACCAAATTTGAAGTCTCTATCTCATCGCAAAGCATGCTTTCCTATCATTTAACTTTTCAAGCGTTTTGGTGTGCTGCACCCCCCCCCCCCATAAGTAGAAAATATTGGAAATCTGAAATTGCACACTTTCTTCCTTTCGAGTGATTTACCCATATACCAAATTTGAAGCCTCTATCTCATCGCAAACATGCTTTCTTCCTTTCAAACGGTTTACCCATACACCAAATTAGAAATCTCTATCTCACCGCAAGGCATGCTTTCCTAACATTTCACTTTTCGAACGTTTTGGTGTGCTGCACCCCCTTTAAGTAGAAAATATTATCGAACATTTTAGTGTGCGGCATCCTCTTAAGTAGAAAATATTGGAAATCTGAAATTACACACTTCCTTCCTTTCAAACGGTTTACCCATACACCAAATTTGAAGTCTCTATCTCATCACGAAGCATACTTTCCTCTCATTTCACTTTTCTCAACTCACTTTTTGGTGTGCTGCCCGCCCTTAAGTAGAAAATATTGGAAATCTGAAACTGCACACTTTCTTCTTCGAAGTCTCTATCTCATCACAAAGCATGCTTTTTCATCATTTCACTTTTCGAACGTTTTGGTGAGGAGCACCCCCTCTAGAGAACGTTTTCGAAAAATTCGATTTTTCCAGCTGGTTTTATCGAACGATCGAGCCGTGTACCAAATTGCAAGTCTCTGTCTATTCGGGAAGTGCCTAAAAAAAGCGTGAAAGACAGACGGACACTTGGCAATTAGTATATACTAGCCGCATACCCGTTGAAAATCAACGGCCCCACATTAAGCAACCCCTGAATAATGTAAATTTTTTAATAATTCGCGTTTCTTATTTATTCGACAAATTGAAAATTTAGTTTTGAGGCACCCCCAAAAGTTCAAAATATCGGAAAACTGAAATTGCACATGTTCCTCCTTTCGAACTATCTACCTGTACACCAAATTTGAAGTCTGTATCTTATTTCGAAGCATGTTTTTTTTTTATCAATTCACATTTCGAACGTTTTCCTCTGGAAAACCCCCTTAAACGAACATTTTTGAAAAATTATATTCGTTTTGGGTGTTTTCATCAAATGATTAGTCTATATTTAAAATTTTGAGCCTCTATCAAATTTTAAAGGGGCCGTTTCTCATTTATTCGGAAAATCGAACATTTTTGTGTGCAACACCTCCTTAAGTAGGAAATATTGGAAATCTGAAATTACACACTTTCTTCCTTTCTAACGGTTTACCTATATACCAAATTTGAAGTCCCTATCTTATCGCAAAGCAGGCTTTCCTATCATTTCACTTTTCGGACGTTTTGGTGTGCGGCACCCCCTTGAGTGGGAAATATTGGAAATCTGAAAATGCACACTTTCTGCCTTTCGAACGATTTACCCATACACCAAATTTGAAGTCTCTACCTCATCGCAAAGCATGCTCTCCTATCATTTCACTTTTCGAACGTTTTGGTGTGCTGCACCCCCCCCTTAAGTAGAAAATATTGGAAATCTGAAATTGCACACTTTCTTCCTTTCGAACGATTTACCCATACACCAAATTTGAAGTCTCTATCTCATCGCTAAGCATGCTTTCCCGTCATTTCACTTTTCGAACGTTTTGGTGTGGGGCACCCCTTCTATAGAACGTTTTCGAAAAATTCGATTTTTCCAGGGGGTTTTATCGAACGACCGAGCCGTGTACCAAATTGCAAGTCTCTATCTACTCGGCAAGTGCCTAAAAAAGCGTGACAGACAGACGGACAGACAGACAGACGGACACTTGGCAATTAGTATATACTAGCCGAATACCCGTTGAAAATCAATGGTCTCGCAATAAGCAACCCCTGAATAATGTAAATTTTATAATAATTCGCGTTTCACATTTATTCGACAGATGTAATATTTTGGTGTACAGAACCCCCTACAGAAGAAAATATTGGGAAACTAAATTTGCAGATTTCTTCCTCTGTTTGTCTTGTGTTTTTTATCAGATTATTGGTCCATATACCAAAAATTAAGCCTCTATCACATTTAAAAGGAAGAGCACCAAATTTGAAGTCTCTATCTCATAGCGAAACATGCTTTTCTAGAATTTCACCTTTCGAAAACTTTAGTGCGGAGTGTCTACCCCCTTAAATACACATTTTTGAAAAACTTTATTCTTTTTGTGATTTCTATCAAATGATTCGCCCATATACCAAATATCAAGCCTCTATCACGTTTTAAAAGGAGCATTTTTCCTTTATTCGGAAAATCGAACATATTAGTGTGCGCAACCCTGAAAGTAACAAATATTGGAAATTTGAAATTTCACGCTTTCTTCCTTTCAAA
This sequence comes from Amaurobius ferox, assembly GCA_951213105.1. Classification (NCBI taxonomy): domain Eukaryota; kingdom Metazoa; phylum Arthropoda; class Arachnida; order Araneae; family Amaurobiidae; genus Amaurobius; species Amaurobius ferox. The sequence goes on along the minus strand of OX578134.1, from coordinate 40,051,157 downwards.
CTATCTACCCTTACACCAAATTTGATATAACTGTCTCATTTCGAAACATGGTTTTTTAACAATTCACTTTTCGAACGTTTCACTCTTTAGCACCCCCTTAAACGAACATTGTTGGAAAACTATATTCGTCTTGAGTGTTTCCGTCAAATGATTAGCCCATATACCAAGTTTCAAGCCTCTATCAAATTTTAAAGGAGCGTTTTCTCATTTTTTCTGTAAATCGAACATTTTGGTATGCGGCACCCCCTTAAGTAGAAAATATTGGAAATCTGAAATTGCACGCTTTCTTCCTTTCGAACGATTTACCCATACACCAAATTTGAAGACTCTACCTCATCGCAAAGCATTCTTTCCTATCATTTCACTTTTCGAATGTTTTAGTGTGCGGCACCCCCTTAAGTAGAAAATATTGGAAATCTGAAATTCCACACTTTCTTTGTTTCAAACGATTTACCCATACTCCAAACTTGAAGTCTCTATCTCATCGCAAAGCATGCTCTCCTATCATATCACTTTTCGAACGTTTTGGGGTGCTGCACCCCCCCTTAAGTAGAAAATATTGGAAATCTGAAATTGCACACTTTCTTCCTTTCGAACGATTTACCCATACACAAATTTTGAAGTCTCTACCTCATCGCAAAGCAAGCTCTCCTATCATTTCACTTTTCGAACGTTTTGGTGTGCTGCACCCCCCTTAAGTAGAAAATATTGGAAATCTGAAATTGCACACTTTCTTCCTTTCGAACGATTTACCCATACACCAAATTTGAATCTCTATCTCATCGCAAAGCATGCTTTCCCGTCATTTCACTTTTCGAACGTTTTGGTGTGGGGCACCCCCTCTATAGAACGTTTTCGAAAAATTCGATTTTTCCAGGGGGTTTTATCGAATGACCGAGCCGTGTTCCAAATTGCAAGTCTCTATCTATTCGGGAAGTGCCTAAAAAAGGCGTGACAGACAGACGGACAGACAGACAGACGGACAGACAGACAGACGGACAGACAGACAGACAGACAGACAGACGGACACTTGGCAATTAGTATATACTAGCCGCATACCCGTTGAAAATCAACGGCCCCACATTAAGCAACCCCTGAATAATGTAAATTTTTTAATAATTCGCGTTTCGTATTTATTCGACAAATCGAACATTTAGTTTTGAGGCACCCCCAAAAGTTCAAAATATCGGAAAACTGAAATTGCACATGTTCTTCCTTTCGAACTATCTACCTGTAAACCAAATTTGAAGTCTGTATCTTATTCCGAAGCATGTTTTTTTTTTATCAATTCACAATTCGAACGTTTTCCTCTGGAAAACCACTTTAAACGAACATTTTTGAAAAATTATATTCGTTTTGGGTGTTTTCATCAAATGATTTGTCTATATTTAAAATTTTGAGCCTCTATCAAATTTTAAAGGGGCCGTTTCTCATTTATTCGAAAAATCGAACATTTTTGTGGGCGACACCCCCTTAAGTAGGAAATATTGGAAATCTGAAATTACACACTTTCTTCCTTTCTAACGGTTTACCTATATACCAAATTTGAAGTCCCTATCTTATCGCAAAGCAAGCTTTCCTATCATTTCACTTTTCGAACGTTTTGGTGTGCGGCACCCCCTTGAGTAGAAAATATTGGAAATCTGAAAATGCTCACTTTCTGCCTTTCGGACGGTTTACCCATGCACCAAATTTGAAGTCTCTACCTCATCGCAAAGCATGTTGTCCTATCATTTCACTTTTCGAATGTTTTGGTGTGCTGCCCCCCCCCCCCTTAAGTAGAAAATATTGGAAATCTGAAATTGCACACTTTCTTCCTTTCGAACGATTTACCCATACACCAAATTTGAAGTCTCTATCTCATCGCAAAGCATGCTTTCCCGTCATTTCACTTTTCGAACGTTTTGGTGTGGGGCACCCCCTCTATAGAACGTTTTCGAAAAATTCGATTTTTCCAGGGGGTTTTATCGAACGACCGAGCCGTGTACCAAATTGCAAGTCTCTATCTATTCGGGAAGTGCCTGAAAAAAGCGTGACAGACAGACGGACAGACAGACAGACGGACAGACAGACAGACGGACAGACAGACAGACGGACACTTGGCAATTAGTATATATAACTAGCCGCATACCCGTTGAAAATCAACGGCCCCACATTAAGCAACACCTGAATAATGTAAATTTTTTAATAATTCGCGTTTCTTATTTATTCGACAAATCGAACATTTAGTTTTGAGGCACCCCCAAAAGTTCAAAATATCGGAAAACTGAAATTGCACATGTTCTTCCTTTCGAACTATCTACCTGTACACCAAATTTGAAGTCTGTATCTTATTTCGAAGCATGTTTTTTTTATCAATTCACATTTCGAACGTTTTCCTCTGGAAAACCCCCTTAAACGAACATTTTTGAAAAATTATATTCGTTTTGGGTGTTTTCATCAAATGATTAGTTTGTATTTAAAATTTTGAGCCTCTATCAAATTTTAAAGGGGCCGTTTCTCATTTGTTCGGAAAATCGAACATTTTTGTGTGCGACACCCCCTTAAGTAGGAAATATTGGAAATCTGAAATTACACATTTTCTTCCTTTCTAACGGTTTACCTATATACCAAATTTGAAGTCTCTACCTCATCGCAAAGTATGCTCTCCTATCATTTTACTTTTCGAACGTTTTGGTGTGGAGCACCCCCTGTAGACGGAAAATCGAACATTTTTGTGTGCGGCACCCCCTTAAGTAGAAATATTGGAAATCTGAAAATGCACACTTTCTGCCTTTCGAACGATTTACCCATACACCAAATTTGAAGTCTCTACCTCATCGCAAATTATGCTCTCCTATCATTTCACTTTTCGAACGTTTTGGTGTGGAGCACCCCCTGTAGACGGAAAATCGAACATTTTTGTGTGCGGCACCCCTTAAGTAGAAAATATTGGAAATCTGAATCTGAAATTGCACACTTTCTTCCTTTCGAACGATTTACCCATACACCAAATTTGAAGTCTCTACCTCATCGCAAAGCATTATTTCCTATCATTTCACTTTTCGAACGTTTTGGTATGCTGCACCCCCCCTTAAGCAGAAAATATTGGAAATCTGAAATTGCACACATTCTTACTTTCGAGTGATTTACCCATACACCAAATTTGAAGTCTCTACCTCATCGCAAAGCATGCTCTCCTATCATTTCACTTTTCGAACGTTTTGTTGTGCTGCACCCCCCCCCCCTTAAGTAGAAAATATTGGAAATCTGAAATTGCACACTTTCTTCCTTTCGAAAGATTTACCCATACACCAAATTTGAAGTCTCTATCTCATCGCAAAGCATGTTTTCCTGTCATTTCACTTTTCGAACGTTTTGGTGTGGTGCACCCCCTCTATAGAACGTTTTCGAAAAATTCGATTTTTCCAGGGGGTTCTATCGAACGACCGAGCCGTGTACCAAATTGCAAGTCTCTATCTATTCGGGAAGTGCCTAAAAAAGGCGTGACAGAAAGACGGACAGACAGACGCACAGACAGACGGACACTTAGCAATTAGTTTATACGGATAATAATAATAATAGATAGATAGATAGATTATATATATATATATATATATATATATGTATATATATATATATATATATATATATGTATATATATATATATATATATATATATATATATATATATATATATAAATATATATATATATTTTGTTAGCCACTATAATTGGGAAGTTTTCTTGGGTGTTATCGCGTGGAAGTTGATACACTGAGTTGATAATTTTAATAACGAATTTGGGAGGATATGCATTATTAGTCGCTGTTCTCAATAATTCCATAAAATGTGCTAATTTATAATTTTCATCACAAATATTATTGATTCTAAAAACCTGGTTTATTATAATATTTCTAAAAACAGATATATGCAAAGAGTCAAAATGTTGAATTATTGTATATATACGGAATAGGATTCAAAAGTTCCCGGACTGAGTCTATAACTTAAAAAATATTATCAATTAAAATTCTGAAACTCATCCTCCTTCGACATAAGACTCTTGCGCAACAACACACTTTTTTAATTGCTTGTAAAGGCCATGGAAGCACTTCTGGAATCCATTTTTAGCCATATCTTTTAATTCAGCCAGCGATACACTTTTAACTTCATCTACGGATTGAAATCGACGACTTTGCAAGCGACTTGCCCGTTCAGGAAATAGACTGAAGTCACAGGGGGCGAGATCAGGGGAGTAAGAAGGATGTGGCAAAACAGTTGTTTGCGTTTTTGCAAAAAAGTCAGCGACGAGGATTTATCGGTGTGCAGGAGCATTGTCATGCAAAAGCACCCATGATTGCTCAGCCCACAGTTTTGATCTCTTCTTCCGGATCGAATCGCGCAAACGACACAGGATGTCTGCACAGAGTTCCTTGTTCACATTGCGTCCTTCAGGGATAGATTGCAGATACACAATGCCCGAGATATCGAAGAACACCTCTAGCATGACCTTCCCTTTAGAGAAATCTTGGCGGAAGTTCTGCTTGCGTGGGGATTGTGGTGATTTTCACATCGCCAATACTTTCTTAGATTGCGGGTCGTATAAAAAACACCATTTCTCGTCTCCAGTAACAATTCTGCCAAGTAGGGAAGGACCTTTGTCAACAGCCATATTTAAGGCTCCCTCCATTTCCATTCGAATTGCCTTTTGGTCTTCGGTAAACATAGGGGGAACGATGTGTTGACACACCCTATGCATGTTAAAATCCTTAGTCAGTATCCGTTGACATATGGCCACGGATATCCCAACTGATTCTGCTATTTCCGCTATTGTTTCCTGCCTGTGCCCACATAACGTCGCAGAAACCTTTTCGATGTTTTCAGCGGTACTGGAAGTCTGAGGAATGCCAACAACGCGTTCGCCGTCTTCGGCACTTTCCTTACCTTCTCTGAAACGTCGATGCCTCTAAGAAGCTTGCGTTCGCGATAATGTGTCACTGGTGTACACATGCTTCAACATTTCGTAAACCTCCGTAACACTCTTTCCCAAGCTAACACAAAATTTGATATTAATTCTCTGCTCAACAAACGCCATTTCTTTCAATCGCCGGTAACTAAGGGCACCCGTCTACAAAATACGACTCCGTGGCGAGCCACCGACTACGTGATTTGGGTCAAACCATTTTTAGAAGAGGGGGAGATTGTAGTAACACAGAAATGTCATCGCAGTCGCTCTACTGCAAATAAGTTATAGGCTCAGTCCGGGAACTTTTGAATCCTACCTCGTATATATATATATATATATATATATATATATATATATATATATATATATATATATATATATATATATATATATATATATATATATATATATATATATATAAAATATGAAAATACCGTGAAATATAGTATTATAAAATCATCAGAAATCACACTTAAAAGGCGCAAAGCTGCACTAAAAAGAGGATTAAAAATATTCTCAATATGGTAAATGGTTTCAGAGATAGACTTTGTTATAATTGTTCCATTAAGTGTCAATATTTAAAGTCTTCTTTAAGTAGAAGCTATGTAATTTTGCTCATTTATACTAGTGAACATATTTTAAACATATTTCAAACATATTTCAAGCATTTACTGTTGGTGATTTTTGATAAGGCTGGATCTCGACAATTATATCTTATATTTGTTTGTGTATGATGTCTGTTTTACATCTTAAAATTTGATACATTCGTATTCTATTTTGAAACATACCGGCTCTACGGGAGTGTTGTCGCGACGCAAAGTATGCTTAACCGGGGTGAGGGGGTCACAACTCCCCCCGGCCATCTTATGGTATATTGTATCCATCCATACCTCTTTTCATTTTGAAAATAGATATATATATATATATATACATATATATATATATATATATATATATATATATATATATATATATATATATATATATATATATATATATATAACTTTTAACCTCATCTGAAACAATCTACTGAAAATATGCCCAAAGGCGCTAAGGTGCTCAAACAAGTACATTTATATACTACATAAGATATAGAAAAATGAAGAATGACAATGTATCGAAATTTCGCCGGGGGGGGGGTTGTAACCCCCACTTCCCGGTTTAGCCAGCTTCATGTCATGACGACACTCCCGGAAGCGGATACAATGTCGCACACCAAGTACATATACTAAAACTAGAAATGAAAAAAGTTGAAAGACCTATACAGACTTTACACCTAAACAGAAACATCGAGATTTACTACATCCAAACAGAAACACAAAATACATTTTAAATATCAAATATCTAACACCAATATATCAAGATAAACAAGCCCCGCATACACTTCACCACTCTATCCTCCAAATGCATAAATCAGCATGCATACGGTTATGCATAACCGTAACTGAAAGTTACAAAAAGGGGTATATTTAAAAAGGGGTACTTTCAGTCTGATCTAAAGATACGCAGCATTGCGGATGTCAATGTTTAAGTGTCTGATGGAGTTCAATTTATACAAAGTAAGAGTCTATTACTTGTTGGAGGATAGAGTGCTGAAGTGTATGCGGGGCTTGTTTATCTTGATATATTGGTGTTAGATATTTAATATTTAAAATGTATTTTGTGTTTCTGTTTGGATGTAGTAAATCTCGATGTTTCTGTTTAGAAGTGTAAAGTCTGTATAGGTCTTTCAACTTTTTTGCATTTTCAGTTTTAGTATAAGTACTTGGTTTGCGACATTGTATCCGCTTCCGGGAGTGTCGTCATGACATGAAGCTGACTAAACCGGGAAGTGGGGGTCACAATCCCCCCCGGCGAAATTTTGATACATTGTCATTCTTCAGTTTTCTATATCTTATGTAGTATATATATATATATATATATATATATTATTGTAAATACAAAATACGAAACGTACCCGATTGTAAACTAATAGAAATTGCCAAGTCTTTTAACCGGGAACAAGGGGTCACAATCCCCGTTGGACACTTGTTATTTCCCTGTGGGTACTTATATCACATCTCGATATTTTTTTATCTTCTTATATACATATATATATATACGTATATATATATATAATAATAGAAGTTTGAAAATCCAATGAACGAAAAGTAAGAAGATGTAACACGATAAACCTAACTTTTTAAAACACCCACAGAATAAAATATAATACAGCAAATCATCAATATATATATATATATATATATATATATATATATATATATATACAGTAGGTGCCGCTTAATGTGATCGCTTTGGGACAGATGCTATTTGATAACAATAACCGATTGATAACAATAAACAAAAAGTATCAGAAACATAAAATTTTGATTTTAAAAGTTAATATTTACTGTATTTTTGCAGCTACTACAAATTTAAAAGACAACGATTCACTCAAACACTGTTTTAAACAAATCGTTAAAATAAGTCAATTAAAAAAAGTCTTCCAAAGTTGTCTGCCTTGTATTTTGTCTCAGCAAATTATTTATAAAACTTTCATACCTGTACTGTTCGCGAAAGTCCCTAGCAGTGCCTCAGTGATGTAGTGTTGGCAGGTAGGAGAATGATTTTGATATGCTTTAATGTGACATTTGAATCGTGAGCTCTGCAGTTATCGATGAGTACGGCGATATTGTGATCTAATTCTTTGTCACACTTTAGAAGCCATTCGCTGAATAGAGCAATTGTCATCCACACTGTTTTATTGACAGCATAATCAACAGGCAATTTTTTAACATCCTTAAAGCATCTCGGCTTTTTGGTTTTTCGTTGGAGTACAGTTATACGTTCTTTTGAAAGTTTACATCCTTTAGAGCTCTCGTTTTTGAACAGGTACGTATGTTCTGGCAAGACACGAAAATAAAGCCCGGTTTCGTCAGCATTGTAGATGTTTTCGGGTGAATAATCAGAGATTATTTTCGGCCATTCATTGGAAATCCATGCTAAAAGGGGCCCTCTTTGGGGTTTTGGGGATTCTCCCTTTGCGTTTACGTATATGTAGTTTGGCTTTTTTGTTGAGAGAATAAAAAAAAAAATTCAAAAATGGTGCACGAACGACGAAAGTGAAGTGATAAAGTGATAACAATAAACGAAGGCGCTGATTACAAAAACCGATTTTTTTAACATGTGTTAATATACAAGCGTTCGGGACTTCGCGATTCTGATAACATTAAACGAATGATAACATTATCCGCGATCATATTAAGCGCCACCTACTGTATATATATATATATATATATATATGAGATGTATATATATATATTATATAATATAATAAAAATAAAAGAGAAAAAAAGAGAAGGGAGGCAGCGTAAGCTGCTTACATAATGGCGGTAAGGGGTAGTGACCTTACACCCCAGTTATCAACATGCATGTCTCAAATGCCACGACATTGCACTCCTGGACGCCAGCACCGACTGAAGCCAACCTCCGAAATGACAATCATACTTATCACAAGACCAGACTAAATTGAAAAGGACATAAAGTAAATAGATACCGAAGTATCATAAGATGTAATAACGCACTCAGATGTCAGCTTCTTAAACACTCGAACTAGGTTCAAATTGCATCTTATGATATATATATATATATATATATATATCATATATATATATATATATATATATATATATATTAAGTAAATATATATATATATAAAATATATAAAATATCATAATATCATATATAACATATAAAATATCATTTTATGTGTTACGTATTCGGGAAACATAATATAATCAAATGTCGTTATTTATTCTGCCTTGGGTATTGCTTACGGTGCGTCTCACTACTCGAAGAGAATATTTTTTTACTTATCACGGTGTTAACACAGCGTTTAAAGACTGCATCAGCCAAATTCCATATTCTGTTTCATTTTTCACTGCTAGAATATTGCTGAGGTACAGTTTGCATGGTAAAGTATTCTTCTTGATCAACATCCCCTCAGTTTGTAAGATTAGCTCATATATATATTATTTTGTATTATTTGTCAGTAAGTCTGACATTTTCTTCTATCTTATTACTTTTTTTCTAGTTTTAATTGTTATCAAATAATATATATATATATATATATATATATATATATATATATATATATATATATATATATATATATATATATATATATTATATATATATATATATATATATATATTATATATGTATATATATATATTATATATATATATATATGTATGTATATATATATATATATATATATATATATATATAAATTCCCAAATAGGACAAGTAGCAATGTATTTGTAAAATTTCTAGATATGTGACGTAAGTAACGGCCGGGGGGAGTTGCGAGCCCCAACACTCCGGTTAAAGCTTTTTTCCGCCATGGCAAACATTTTTATGGCAAAAATGCTGTTAATAGGTCTTATATCCAATTTTAAAATAACCTCTCGGACTAGGATTTCATTAGTCTTGAATATATTGATTTTAAAGTATTAAATAACCACAAGTGAAGTAAATTCATACAATAGTATTTATATGGAGATAGTGTTGCCAATTGGTCTTGTATCCGAATTTTTAAATATAACCTCTCTGACTTGGATTTCAAACATTATTTTTTGAATATATTGATATTGGGATATTGAATAACCACGTGTGAAGTGATTTTATACATTAGTATTTTAAATTAATTGTTATATTTTTATAGTGTGTCCTTTTTGGTTTGTTTTATGGTATTATAATAAACATTTGGATTTTTGCAAGTTATTGAAAGTGTATATGTGTATATGTAATTTTTTACGGTTTCATAAGAGTTATGGAGAAAATATTGTAGGGAGTATCGGCTACCGGGAGCGTTTGCCATGGCGGAAAAAAGCTTTAACCTGAGTGTTGGGGGTCGCAACTCCCCCCTGCCGTTACTTACGTCACTTATCTAGAAATTTTACGAGTACATTGTTACTTGTCCTATTTGGGAATTTATATAGGTATACAAATGTAAAATTGCAACATAGCGCTTTACAAGTTGTATTAAAAATTATTTTTTTGCTTTTAGCTTTTTAATCAATTCTCTCAAAATTGTAGCATTTTTTCAAGTTTTATATTATATATATATATATATATATATATATATATATATATATATATATATTTCACAGGAGAAAAGTAGACAAGTAACTGGAAGCAATATACCAAAGATTGACCTGGGGGGTGACCCCCACTCCCCGGTTAAGCAAGCTTTTTGTCTAGACAACACTCCCGGAAGCCGATATGTTGCATGAGATCGAAGTATCAAAAATGTAAAAGGATGTAAATTATGCATTTACATGTCTACGGCTTTATAATAAGTTACTAATTACATGTTACCAAGATCGTAATGTATATAGCCTCTTAAATCTATCACAAAATGAAATCGAAATCTGTATCAAGGCCATTTATAAATCATTGGGATACACAATTAAATCTTTTAAATTTCCATATTTTACTTTAATTCCTAAACTACATAAAAATCCTATAAAATTTCGCCCTATTACTAATGGTTATAAAACCTATTTAACAACAGCAAATAAAAAACTCCTTTTAATCCTAAAGGGCGTGATGATCAAAATTAAAAATAATGGCGTTTATTTTATAAGTAATAGTCTTGAAGTCATAGAAAAAATCAAAACAATTTCTGATGATTTACATTATAAAAGTTACGATTTTAACGATTTATTCAGTAATATCGATATTAATGATTTGTTTGCCATTCTAATGGAAATTTATGAAAAACATAATATGCAAACACATATTTCCAGATGTATATTTAAATCTATGGTTAAACTTGTACTGTTTGAAACAGTCTTGCATGATGGTACAAATTTCTATAAACAGCTCCATGGTATTCCAATGGGAGGAGGATGTTCCTCAATTCTTGCCGACATTTACCTTAACAAATATGAAGAAGGCACACACCTTTTGAACGAATTGTTGTACATCCGTTACGTTGACGACATCCTTTTAGCTTGCAATGACGCACAGTTTTCATTGGATTTTGGATTTTAACCAAAATGTTTAACTTTAACAGAAACTCCGTACAACCAAGATAAAAGTCTAAATTTTCTGGATTTGTCTCTGTACAAACTTCCTGATGGTTTCACTGGATTTCGACTCTACGATAAACGTAGAGATTTTAAATTTGAAATAAATTACATTGTTTCTTGGAGTTCATGTTTGCATCGGAATGTGTACAGAAACATAATATTGAACCAACTTATACGAAGCAAAAGAATAAAAAGTAACGTTAATGATCGTTAATATGATCGTTAATGATCGATATTGGCTTCCTCCATGGTTCGATTGCACAAGGATTTTCGAAGCGTTTTCTGAGCAACATCATATGTAGATTTTATGGTTTAACCGTAACTGAAAGCTACCGTATATATTTAGATACAGAACCGGTAAAGGGTTGATCATGACTAAGTGTCCGAGCCTTCCTTACACAGGTATATGCCGTGTATACTTTCCTATATAATGAATATAAACCTGTGGATAGATTGGTGCGTATTCGTCTTGCTTATTGGAGTATTGAAGTCATGGTACAGTATCTGATTACGTGTTTATAAACTATACTTTTTAATCCTCATTGACTTTTAAATCGTAGAATTAAGACGTAGATTTAATCGTAGATTTAATCGTAGAATTAAGATTAATGCAGGTTTTGGATTCCGAGTCTTGTGGGTTATTCCACGATTTCATGATCTGGTACACTCTATTTACATCATTTACATTTTTGATACTTCGGTATTTATATCTTATGCAATATATCGGCTTCCGGGAGTGTTGTCTAGACAAAAAGCGTGCTTAACCGGGGAGTAGGGGTCTCAAACCCCCGGCCAATCTTTGGTATATTGCTTCTATTTACTTGTCTACTTTTCTCGTATGATATTTGAATCCTCGTTGCAGTGCAGCTTCGCGCCGTATTCGTGTGATGTCTGGTATTTTATAACTTTCACACTAAAATTATATATATATATATATATATATATATATATATATATATATATATATATATATATATATATATATATATATATATATAAATATATATATATATATACGCGAGAGGGCGCTTTCTCTGGAGTGGATAAAACGTAGCGTCAAATTGGCGAACACAATAAATCCGCATGCTACACGTTCCAGATGCCACCAGCAGAGGTTCTCCGTAAATGTATAGGCAAGGATTATCCAAGACTAATTAATTAGCCCGTATCTGTTACCAGACCTCATAGACGGACAGAAGTATCTCTCATTCCTCCAGCAGTTGCTGATAGATTTACTACGTGTTGTATCAACAAATCATCGAGTGATTATGCGGTTCCAGCACGACGGAGCGCCTGCACATTACATCAAGATTGGGCAGAAATATCTGGGCATTGCCTTTCCGAACAGATAGATTGGCCGTGGTGATTCCGTTGAGTGACCTCCCAGAACTCATGATCCGTCCTGATTGGACTTTTTCCTCTGTGGACAGGTAAAAAGTGACGTTTATGAGACGCTCATCGAGTCACCAGAGAACGTTGTCGCCCGAATTAGCGTCACAGCTGCAGACATTCGTGAAGTGCTATGAATCTTCCAAAGCGTACGCATTAATGCTTTTGATGAATGGAAATATCAACTTTCCAATGGATTTCCCCTTTACTAGCAACAGAAATATAAAAAAACATTTGGATTTTCCCTTCCACCTTCAATCAAAAATATTCAAGATCGTTACGTATTAACATACACAGACAAAATAATTTCTAATTACGCATTTACATGCAAGAAATATTTTTTATGTTGATACTTTACAGATAAGTTATCAAGATCGTACTATGTATTCACCTTAACCCTCTATAATGGAATGGTTTTAGCTAATAAGATCAAAGCATTGTACAAAGGTATTGTTATAGATTTAAAATCAGTGCATTTTCCTTATCTCGTTCTCATTCCTAAACTCCATAAAGAACCTACTAAATTCCGTACAGTAACCGTGGGATGCGGTTCATATTTAATTATAGCGAACAAGAAACTTTTTCATATTCTCATGAATGTTATGATTGCACTTCAAAAACAAGGTTCTATTATGATTAAGAACAGTTATGAAGTCATTAATTAATTTAAATATTGTAATAAGGATATCCGTTTTGCAAGCTTTGATTTTCGAGATCCGTTCAATAATATAGACTTAACACGTGTATATGATATAAATACATGAAGAGTACAGTTTAAAATAATTTATAACTTATCGAAGATATAAGGATCTTATACGTTTGGTATTATATGAAAACATCTTACATGACGGCAATGGATACTACCAACAGGTTAAGGGCATGCCTATGGGAGGAGCCTGCTCATCCATACTAGCGGACAAATATTTGTCAAAATTTGAAAAAGTCACACACATGTTATATGGAATGCCCTACTTCTGTTACGTGGACGATGTTCTTTTGGGGCATTATGAACATTCCCCGAGGTTTTATTTTACATTCTATTCCAAAGAATTGGAATTAATCGAAAACAACAATACAGAGGATAACGCTGTTAATTTCTTGGATATCACGATAAAATACCACAAACTATATGGTGTTTATACCTTATTACATGATAAGCGTGATTGTTACAAAATGAAGATCAATCACATCATAGACTGGAAGTCAAATTTAACTAAACATATTTGCAGGAATATAATTAATGGACACCTCAAGCGTAACCAAAACATCAATATCTTAAAAAAAGATTGCATTGCGAGTAACAGAAAGATTGTGAATGAGACTATTAAAACCACTACCCAATTAAATTCCTGAGAAGAGATTATAATTCTATTTTCCATAATAATGAAGAAGACAATCCCTTTAAAAAGGATATTGCTTTATTTTAGTTCCTCTGCGCAACTTGTATTACCCAGCGCATGCGTGAGTGATGTTTATATAATACAGTTAATCTCAATAATCTTAAGTCTGTCGGTTCCGTCTTCTCATACTTTGATATTCTTGTTTGTTCATTTCGCGTGCTATTGACTTTACGCATTTACGGGGGGTTGACCATTGAATTGCATTGGTTCCTTGAGCGTTGCCCGGGCTGAAAAGCTGCTTTAAACGGGAAAGAGGGGTCGTAATCCCCCTCTACCATTTCATGCAATGCATTTGGTCTTCCCATTATTTTCATTTCAAATTCTGTTTATATATATATATATATATATATATATATATATATATATATATATGCTATAGTCCTGTGGCGATTGGGCGTCGCCGGGCCCCAAACCAGGGACCCTTTGGTTACAAGACCGACATTATAGTCACTGAGCAAAAGCTTGCTCCTCCTCTGTTCTTATAATTCGGGGACTGGTTTCCAAGCATCTTTGATAGATGTCTTTGCTGCCGCAGTTACAAGACCGACATTATAATCACTGAGCAAAAGCTAGCTCCTCCTCTGTTCTTATAATTCGAGGACTGGTTTCCAAGCATCTTTGATAGATGTCTTTGCTGCCGCAGTTCAAACAAATGTAATATTTACGTACTATGAACATCATAAGCCCAGTCTACAAGCAAATATACAGGATTAAGAATGGAAAATTATTAGGAAATCGGTTGTTACCTGGAATCATATAGGTCAGGAGGCTCCTCAAATTTTCGAATAAGTACGTAGAAATATCAGTAATAAATCAAGACATTCAATAATGTTAAATAAATAATCATTTTTATTGTAATTCTTTATTCTAAAACGGATGATACAAACATTAGTAGGTAGGCTTAAAACGGGTTTAAAGGTAGCTTAAAACGTTCACGGGGTATTGCAGATTTTCAGAAAAATGTCTCTAAAAATTGCATAAAAACGAACAATATGTATCACCAAGTATACAACATTTGGCTAAATTTAGCATAAATTTGCCTAAATTTTGCCAAATTGACACCTTTTTAATATAGAGCTAAATTGACGAAAATATCGACGAATGGACAAAAATGACGCTAAAGTTACAAAACTGTCGCCCAGTGCATGAATTAATAATCAATAAAGTTTATTTTAATGGAATATACTGCTTAGAAGATGTTAACAATATTTCTAATTGTCAAGTTATGGTACTTAAATAATTTTACATTTAGTCATACAGAAAAGCCGTCAAATGTCTGTATTTTCCAATGTTTAAAACATTGTGTCGCTGATATCGCCCATCATTATTTCGGATTTAAAGAGGCAAAGCACTTGCATTATATACGAAAAACCATGTGTTGTTCCCATCAGATGTTTTTTATTACATTTTAAACAAATCCAAAAGTACATAATACTTTAGACACATTTTTCCCTCAGACGGCAAGAGAGGTAATCTGGAAGATTTTATTTTAGAATTCAAATGCCTTTTTGACGTGTTCAATGCGGTGATGAAGATGGGATCGCAAACCTTGCAAAAGTTAAATGACGTACAAAGACAAAGAGCGAGATTTAAAAAGCCATCCGTCATTCCAAAATTGACGCAAATGATTTCGTAATGCATGTCTTTCCATTTTCATGTGGCTGGGTGAGGTGTCTACATAAATCAGCATTCAGTATTCCTATAGATTCTTCTTAGTGTAATAAATATGTTCTTCGTGTGTCGATTTATCACTAAGATTTGTTTCAAATTGGATTCATAATTACTATTTTATTTACAACGCAGATTATATGTAAGGAGGAGGTATTTTGATGAGTTCAAAAATCTGACTTTATTTGGATGGATATGCAGATTTTGGATCTGCGTGTTTCCTCAGAGGTCTAATTGATTTCGGTGAGGTTAGATCATGAGAAAAATCTAACATTTTTCAGCATATTTGATAGAAATCGAAAAATTAAAATAAAAGTATGTTACATTAAAAATAGTCAGTTCGTCGCATTACTGTTTTCAAAAGAAAACGTAATTTTTGAGATTATCAGTGGCCCTATAACAGTTAGAAGGTGATCACCGATTATGCATCAACCACTCGTGGACCATGGTTTACCAGACTTTGCTGCTCGTCACACTGTGCAGCCCATGCGATGATCAGTGAATGTGGTGTTGGTCGTCATCATCTAGACGTCTATTTTTTTCACAATCAAGTCTTACCCCGGAAACCACTCATTTGTACAACTGCCGATATCTTAAACTAAAAGGAGCTGGAAGAGAGCTAATCACACAGAAATAGCTATGGAAGATACCAGGAGTACCCGTAAATATTTTATTTCAAAAGTATTACAGAATTATGTTACAACGTTGCATAACTGTGTGCAATTTCAGAGACGTCTAGAAATTTTTTATTTTCAACTGCATGCTTTAGTCTATATACTAAATAACAAACTCAAGCTATTTTTCTTAACGTTTATTGCCTAGATGTTGCCCAGTTTGATGTACAATTTAGCAACTGGCTTTATCAGATAAGCGTAAAATAATAAATCGGAACATGACCTTCACTGTGGAGTCAGCTTTCTGTTCATACTGGATCAAGGCATTTCACAATAGCATGTGAAGGTTAAACATTTCAGGTGCTATTCATTGGCTCTTCCTGGTTTGGTAAAAAATGTCTAAATGTATTTCGTGACGAAAGAAATTCTTCCACTCTGGAAATTTCTGTAAGCTAATCTAGAGATATTTTCGCAGATCAGGGTGGTAAGGTCTTTGTTTATCGAAGCAGTAGGTTTTGGAAATTCGAGCTTAGACTCTTCAAGTACCCTATTTGTTCTTCTTAATTCTATGGCAGCATTTTTAATGTGTGAGAGGCAGGGATGTATCCCAATGACCGGTTTTCGAAGAACCTCCAGTTTGTTTTCTATAGCAGCCACACGTCCATACCTTCCTCTTAATCTGCAATCTTGTCACCATAAATTCAATATGTATTACGCCTTCAATATGTATTTTAGCATGCATTGTGCCCTCAATATGTATTGTGGCATGTATTATGCCTTCAACATGTATTATGGCATGTATTGTACCTCTTAAACTATATCTTGAATTATGTATTTATATGTTGCTGCAAGCACCACAGTGAGCACAGAATTCTTTCAGACAAGGATCTTAGAACTTATCTTCTAAAGTATCTTGTAAAGAACGTCCCCCCTCCATCAACATGTAGCTCATGAGCCGCCACTGCAACCGTCTAACTTATAAATGGCCGAGTCAAACGTTACAGTGGATTTTCTTGAGTTAAGGACCTTGTAGATCGCGTGTTGAACCACTTGACAACTACCAGTTTAAAAAAATATATATTAGTCTAAACTGTATAAACATACAATATAATTATGCATTATCCATAACTCATGCATTAAATTAATTATAGTAAAATTTATCTTGAGATTTTAAAATATGTAGTTGTTATTTTATATCTCTCAATGTATTGGAGATTATTTGGTCAGTTGAATACTATTACATTTCTTTAGAATTGTATATAATTCAAATTTGTATTAATAGCAAATTTATTTTCATCAATTTTTTTTTTCTAAACCAGAGAGTAAAATTTCATTGCGATTTAAAATTTTCAAATCTTTGAAATGTAAATTTGTTATCCAATTTTTTGCAGATAGTGTTTAAAATGTACATTGTATATAGAAATATGAATGCTATACATTGTGTAATACAAGAAAACTGGAATTCTAAGGCATTCACCATTCTTCGTTAAAACTTTTTAACATTTTAAGTACTGTTCTTTTACATATTAACATTTGTGAGTCACCTCGAACATCACAGAGTTGACGCCCATAAACAATTGCAATGAAATCATTCAGAATTTCAGTGGCTGTTGCCATGCACAGTCTCAAAAAAGTTATTCGCAGAGATGAAAAAAAAAATCTTAACGGACAAAAAGCGAGAAAGTCATAGAAATTTGGAAAGTCATTTGTCATGTCAAAGTTAACAGAAACGATTTCGAAATCCCTGCCATCCATTTTCATTTAGAATGAAGAGGTGCCTTTTTATAAATCAACCTTCAGTATTCTCGAAGCAGGTACTGCTTCGAATGATAACATATTTCATCCATGTCCCTAGATGAGTTTTATAGGTCACAGGAATATTTTATAGTTAAGATTGCATGTATATATTTTATTCAGTTTCTAAAAAATATTCCCGTCGTTGGTTATGATTCGAAATAATGTGAATATTTTAGTAGCATCCTTAATCATATTGTTCATCAAAAACAGTATAAATCATGCTGTTCATCAAAAGCAGTCTAAATCATGTTGTTCTAAATCATGGTCAAATATTAACATATTTCATTCATGATCATAGATGAGTGTTATGCGTCATAAGAATATTTAGTAGTTAAGATTGCAGGTATGTATTTTATTCAGTTAATAATCATTTTAGTTCATATTCAGTTAATATTATTTCAGTTATTTTATTCAGCAAATATTTCCGACGTTGGTCTTAATTTGAAGTCTGTGAATATATTACTAGCACGATTATCAAAAATATTCTAAATTATATTATTCATCAAAAACATTCTAAATCATGTTGTTCATCAAAAACATTCTAAATTATGTTGTTCATCAAAAACATTCTAAATCATGTTGTTCATCAAAAACATTCCAGATCATGCTGTTCATCAAACGCGTTATAAATCGTGTTGTTCATCAAACACATTCTAAATAATGTTGTTCATCAAAACCATTCTATATCAAATTGTTCCAAAAAATATCAATTTTAATTTTCCATATGAAATATAACGAGTATAGGGTGCTTGAAAAGTAGCGTGAATTAAAATCTAAAAGCATAAAATACACCGTGAAACTGAAATAGTAGAATTTTTTGTCAATTAGGTGATATCAATTTACATTCCAAAATACATATATCTGAAATAATGTGCACTGTTGTTACTACGTCACATGATCATTGCAGACATATTTTTTTCAGAATCGAGAGAAGATGGCGTTTCCCCAAAGAGAAAGAATATTTATTTGAGAGAAAGAGACCCGTAAATAATCAGAAAAACACAATAATGCAACATAGAGCTGTTTCGAGGATAACCTGGTTCACCTTCATCAGTGCAAAAGAACCAACCAATCCAGACTTCAAAAGAGGATTGAGTGCAAATTTAAGAAACATGGGGGTTATATACCCAAGATCTTAATTAGGCTCTCGTTGACCGAATAGGTGTCCGCTACAAAAGTAATATCACTAAGTTTCCGAATCGCCACATTAGCTTCAATACAAATCAATGAAATGCAAAATCCTTAGTTTCAGCGCAAAGAGCACCTCTTCACAAAATTTCGTATAACGGAATCGCACGCTCTTCACAAAAGCAAAATAAATACCTAAATAAACAAGAAAGATCAATCATGCTTAAAGCATTGATTATGAAACACTTTTCAACTTCAATGCAATTTTATTTAAACATGTCTAAATTGCAATACATTCCTCGGTAATATTTTTAAACTTATCACAATACTACATTAATTTATTATATTTGAAAACTTATACCTTCATCGAAAAAAATGAACTTCATTCAAATGACGGCATTGAAATATAAATTGCCTGGTTTAAACATCTCTAAAATGCGATACATTCCTCGGTAAGATTTTTTAAACTATCATAATACTACGATAATTTATTATACTTGAAAACTTCATCGAAAACAACTGAATTTCATTCAAATGACGTCAAATAAAAAATAACACGCATGGATCTCTCTATAAAAACAGCATTTCATTCATCACATTTTCCCATTCATTTCATTCATCACAATACTATAATAATTTATTTTATTTAAAAATTAAGACCATTTAGCTACAAGTAATTCAACTCTATGCTTAAAACTTCATCGACAAAAATGGTCCTTCTCTTTGTAAAATCAACGAATATTTCATTCATATAAGCTATGCAGACTCCATGGGCTAAATAATTTTATGTGAAAGAAATACAGCAATTCTAATACAACTCATTCTACACATTTTGCTATTTACATTTTACATTGTGAAATAGGCTTCGTTGTAGAAATAATCAAATTTGGATTATCATTTTAATTCAAATATATTGTAATTGCGTTGTTTCAGTATGTAGATGCACAGAATTTAAGCAAAATTAAAGTGGTTTTAGGACGGATACAACACTC
The DNA here is from genome assembly GCA_951213105.1 of Amaurobius ferox. Lineage (NCBI taxonomy): Eukaryota > Metazoa > Arthropoda > Arachnida > Araneae > Amaurobiidae > Amaurobius > Amaurobius ferox. The sequence goes on along the minus strand of OX578134.1, from coordinate 40,031,149 downwards.
AATATGAATTAAAAGGAACTTACAAAATCACCATTTTGAGACAAGATGGATGTCATATATCATTTTAAAGTGGGTCATGTGATCTTTTCAAACAACGGTCACGTGATCGCTTCATATAAGAGGTGTAATTATTATTTTAATTTTTATTTAAAAACTACTGAATATATTTCGCTGAATTTTTTTTTTTATATATTTTATGGAACAAGTTGAATATTACCTAAAATTTTCGAAGCAATTTGTGAAATTTAAATCCGCTTAAAAAACGTTTGAAGAATTAGGTCCCATAGGGCTCAATGTATTTCATTTTTTTAACCCGGATTCAATCCAAAACTAATTGGGTGATATTATTCATTTATATTCCCATAGGTCCTACAGCCCGTCTGAACAACATACTAAAATTTCATTTTGATTAAGTCATTTTTACGCAGTTATCATTCTAACGGACAGACAGACAGACAGACAGACAGAGAGACAGAATGAACAATGTCATAAACACTTTTCAACTTTGCTGTAAAGTGTTAATAAAAGGAACGACGAGGAGATACGAAGCATGGATTAAAACATTCTAGGCGAGTATGTGCAGTAAAATGACCCTGTAGAAAATTCGAACGCAGGGATTTTCAAGACAAATATGTTCGTTGCTTTACGATAGCTTAATAAATTCTGTAAACTAAAATTACTTATGAAATCGATAAAATATAATTTTGTTAGAATCCCAAGTTATATACAAATATTTTTACAAAACTACAGAATTCTGCTAAACTTAGTTTTTCTGATGCGACAATATATATATATATATATATATATATATATATATATATATATATATATATATATATATATATATATATATATATATATATATATACATATATATATGTATATATATATATATATATATATATATATATATATATATATATATATATATATATATATATATATATATATATATATATATATATATATATATAAACATAGAATAATTCGAATTTTGAAAAAAACACGCCGAAGTGCACCTACCTTAGTCCTGAAATAAATGTGTACCAAATTTTATGGCTGTACGACGCTTAGATTTCTCGCTACAGAACGCACACACACACATATACACGGTCACCTTCCTTTAATATGTACTAGAAAATTTCCGTTGCCTGGGAGTTAAAATAGTTATGTAAAATAACAAGTACATTTTATTCCTATAAATAGTGAAAATTGCATATCACAATTTAAACGTAATTTCTGCAATCTCAGCACAATTAAACCTATTTATATATTGGCCACCGCAGAAGAAGGGTTCGCTACTTAAATAATACACAGATAGCACTATAGTCCTAATGTTTCAAAACTCAAAACCTCAAGAATCGGAAATAGCATATCTCCTTAATCCGGAAGGGAGAATTTAACATCTCGCTACCCCCTCTTTCTTTGAAACAATTTCTACTCAAACCGTCCGACCTACCCGAAAAAGTAAGTTATCTGTTTCGATGGCAGGGGGAATGCCAATGGCTGTTAGATTCATTAAAAATTAATTAAAATAAGTACACGACTGGGTTAAAAATGTATAAGAAATCAACGGATGGGTTTATGAAATTATTTTTTGTAAGTATCATGTCATATTTTAAGGAGCTGCTGAAAAAAAATGAACGCTGCCGCCAATTTTTGTATATCGTAATTTAAAAATCGGAGAGATTTAAAAAGCATGAAAAGCATATATTAAAATATATATATTAGTCTATTCATTGTATGGTCTCCTTATAAAGTTTGTGTGAAAGATAATTTTTCGATCTTCCCGATGGTGCCAAGATGGAAATTCCGTGATAATATTATAGGTTGCAAAGGTATCGATTTGTGTAAATATCGGCCTAAATTGAGGTAAAATATTAAATAACTGAAAAACTGATTCGAAATTTAAAAAATTAACGTCGAGGTGCCCCTGTGTACATCGAGCAGTGCCTCCTGTGTGACAAATTTTTTGGTCGTACGATGTTTAGATTTCGCATTACAGACTGCACACACAGCGATACACACACACACAGACATAATCCTATATTATATAAGAATATCATATCATATAGTCAGTATGATTCGATGAATAATTTCAGCAACGCAGTTTGTTTTAAACAGTTTATCTCGAGATAAAATGGAAAGCCTGTTGCTGCCAAAATCAGCCTTCTAGGCTATACCAGGGAGGGGAGGGGGTTCAAATGGATCTGGAAACAATACCTAAAAACTCCATTTCCTCCGAGTCCGTGGTAGGAACTTGAAAATTCGGCTTCATTACCATCAGTACCGCGATCAATAATGTAAGTGTGCACAGATTCAGACTTCTGTATTACGAGGAAACCTTCTGATGGGAGAAGGTCTGAAATAACTTTCGGGAAACCCTCATTTCCTCCACTATTGAGAAGGAAATCAAAATCCCGGCTTCGTTAGATCCTGTACCGTAATCGATACTATAAATGGCCAACAATTCTGGCTTCTACGTTACCAGAGGACTTCCGTAGGATCTGGAAAACAAAACACGTTAGATAATTATTGTATAGATACATTCATTTCAGATTATTTTAAAAGGTTTTATTTTATACAATAACAAATTGAAAGTTTAAAATGCAAAAATTTTGATAGTTTTTCAATTTTAAATAAACAAATATCCATAACGATATTTAAACCATTAAAAACTGAAAACTTCCTTACAATCTTATCTTTCACCGTCCCTTGGTTGTCTGGCACAATTTCCGGATATTTTCCGCTCAATATACTTGCAACTGATAAACCAAGCTTTGTGAAAATATGAAAGTGCAGTTTGTATCATAGATTTATTAAAAGTTTGAAGTTTCCGAAAGATAAAATATTCAAATCTCATAAAAAGCGAGTTAAATTAATAAAAAGAAAAAGTGTCTTTAATATCCGCTGATAATGTGTGTCTTTTATGAAACACCCAGCGCATTTCTGCGTTTATTGTGATGAAAGGGATATGGAGTAGTAATATATTTTTTATCAAACCGGGAAAAATACATTTCTTTAAATATATCACACATTAGTTGCCACTAATGTTTTAAAATTTTATACTTTAAAAAGCATGATCATTAGTTTTCGGCAATTTTCTGAAATCAAAATTTTGGCAGCCCAAGCTGAAAAATCAGCTGAATACATTTCGTACATCTAAAATGCCCATCTTTATCAGGGGATTCTTGTCTCGGGTGGTATGGCAGACTTAATTTTTTTTCTGAGCATATGATGTTATGGACAAAGTAAATTATTAAGAATATTTTGTTTTCGGGTTCTCAGGAGGGACCTAAACTTGTTAACCGCAACTGTCATTCTACTCCATCAACGTCACTAAATATCTTTGGATGTCACTGGAAAAGGTTTGCACGGCACATTTACAATCTTTGCACAAGTTGCTTACGACTGGTTATTTTCACTTCAAGGTTAATAAACAAGTTTTAATTGTAATAATGAGAAAACTTGCTGTGTTTTGCCAACGACACTCAAAGTTCTTCCTAGTTCATAGCGTCACGAATCACGAAATGCTCGTCGACGTTAAGCTGACAACTTTTTTACCCGATGCCAGGCTATCTGCCCAATCTTATATTAGATCTTTATGTATGTGTGTGAGAGTCTATGTGATGTGCGTGTGAGTGTGTATATATGTGCTAATACGTTTTACGTGCATGTGCAACGACAGGACACGATCAATCATAAACGAATCCATATTACCGTTATGAAGTTTTTTGTGTAGTTTTATAATGTGAAAACCAGAGGATAGAGAGAAACTATTCTTGTAATCAGCAGAAACAACAAGATCACAACTATAATAGAAGGTCTTTATTTCACTTCTTTAAAACGTACAAAACTTTAAAAGGCCAGAGCGCTTCCGAGCGTAAATACGCTCTTCAACAGTGGCTACATGGAAATAGGAATGATCGTTCATATATAGACCAGAAAAGGTGACGAATTTGCATAAATACAATTATTAATCAACTTACGTTTATCTAAGGAGAATCCAAAAATACAAAACATTTTGCACAGATTAAAAAAATCGAGCATAAATCACGAAAAGAACAGTAAAAATTTACAATTTTATTACAGAATTTTCAAATTAAAATTAGTAAAAAAAAAAAAAAATTAAATTTCTTGAATTTGAAAATTCTGTAATGAAATTGTAAATTTTTACTGTTCTTTTTGTGATTTATGCTCGATTTTTTTAATCTGTGCAAAATGTTTTGTATTTTTGGATTCTCCTTAGATAAATGTAAGTTTATTGATAATTGTATTTATGCAAATTTGTCGCCTTTTCTGGTCTATATATGAACGATCATTCCTATTTCCATGTAGCCACTGATGAAGAGCGTATTTACGCTCGAAAGCGCTCTGGCCTTTTAATGTTTTGTACGTCTTAAAAAAGTGAAATAAAGACCCTCTATTATAGTTGTGATCTTGTTGTTTCTGCTGGTTGAAATCAGACGTGATGCCAATTTTATTTATTTATTCTTGTGATGTCTGGCACAATGATCACAATACTTAATAGTATGAACCGTTGGTGTTAAAATTAGCCGTGATACAATTTTCGTGTTTGTGACGTCATTCGCCCTCTCTCGGCGAGGGGCGTTACCCTCTGGAGGTACATTCTCAAATATGATATTAATCAAAATATTTTGTCAAGCCTTTTAAATTGAAGGGTAACACGCTATAGTTGTAATCATTTTGATCAACGATATCGATTTTTCAAAATTATACTTGTAAAATGAATGTAAAAATTACTTTTAAAATGAAAACAATACCCACAAGCTACATAAAAATGGATTATGATAGAAAAGTCAAGTTGAGTGGCACTCAAGTGAATTTTCTATAAGCAGGGTATTCCCGTAATACTAATGATAGTAAGATGAAAGTATTCTATGATGGTTGTATTAATTAACAATTTAATACAGCTACAAATATGGATTTATTGTGTCCTTTAAATATCATGTAATGTGCATGCCAAAATTTTAAACACCAATTTTAACTGCAAAATCATTTTCGCCTGTAATAATTTTGTTAATAGTTAACAAAATGCTAAAATATAGATAGAACTCCATCAAATAAACCATTGTATTACCCATGTCAACTAGAATCATCACGCAAAGTTATTTTCTTATTGAGATATATGCTTACTTTCGCAAATAAAAAGCATTAAAATTTTGAACATGTAATGTATTTCCGGGTTGAGCATGCATGTAGGGACGCCGATTAAAAGTATAAAAAATGCTTCGAGCATTCGCATTAAAATAGAACTGCTTCCAGTAACATTAAAAAGTACAATTGAAAAAAATGATTGTTTTGAATGTGATGACATTGTCCTTAATTTAGGTAATTAATACCTCTTAGTTCTTGTTAAAAGGCGTAAAAATAGGGGATAGAGATCATATTTGTTGGATACCTAGATTAGATCGGCAAATGCAAGATGTATCACCGCAGAACCGACTCCTTGAGTCATTTTAGGAGTCTTTAAACATCGGCATGATTTTATCACAGTTATAAACTACAGAACTGTAGATGGAGTGATAGTATACAATGGAATGCATTAGTTATTTTCGATCTGAAATTTATAAAATAATGATCCCCCAGATAAATTGTTCTATAAGATTTATTTGTATAAAGTATTTGGCGGCAGAGGGTTGAAAACCCAGACCGTCCGACTCATCCTGAGGACTGGAGCAAATATTTGTGGCGGCAGAGGGTGTAGTTTCGCTAGGACTTTAAATGCATAATTTAAAACCGTACAGACAGACTTATTACGAGTAATTACAGGGTAAATGAAATGTGTTACAACTAATAATAAAACTCTCTAGCTAACGATATAAGGCTATTCTTCAGTTTCTAAAATTGGCAGTTTTACTATTTGGGTGTGACATACATTCTGAATATATATCATTCAATTAAAAAAAATCGTAGTTTCAAATCGGCGTATATTAAAATGTTATCGGAAACGATTTAGCAGCTTATATGATATTAAACTGCAATTCAATCACCGCGATATCATAATACTGATTTTGAAGTTCACGATATTCCAGGGAAGGTTGATATTTATAAAACCATGGGGGTATTTTTTTATCACTGAAAGGTGTGGAATTATGTTTCTATTCAGTGTTGGTAGACTTTGATTAAGAAGTTGGCAACTGTATATATCTGCTAAGTCGTGATATATCGTACGTTTTCTTGTCAAGACTACAGTTATAGTAGAATTTAGCAAAAAATGAAGGCAGAGGTATGATGCTATATATAGGCTGACTTCCACTATTAAGTTATAACATATGATGAAAACAAACTATAAAAATATTAACAAGGAAAATACTGGATAGCAAAAATACCAAATAAGATGGTTTCGGAAATTATATGAACTTAATCCTCATTTAATATAAAAAAATAAAAAAAAATTATAGGAAACATATCAGTGTTAAAAAACGACTATATAGGCGATAGCGCAAATAAACAAAATTGCAGGAATTAGGTACAAAATAACCAAAAATAGAAAGAAAAAATGTTTCGAAATCTATATAACTGATTTGTCTATCAACAAATGCGAGTGGGATATACTAAAATATCCTAAAAACGAGGTAACAATTAAGAATTAAACAAAAGCTTTCCAATCGGAAAAGGAAAATATACTTATGGACAACAAAATAATTAAACCGAGATAAATAAGGACACTTAAATAAAATCCAACTTAAATATGGAATTGAGTGTAAAAATAATCTTAACTTATGTTATATTTCCAACAATTTACATGCAACTATTTCCAACAATTTACACAACAAGTACATGCTTAGTTGTTTAGAAAAATAAATCATGCTTTTCTTAATATGAAATGTAAGACTTTTGTTTTTGGACCAGCGTAGCTTTGACCGCATTTACATTGGCTGTGATAAACACACGAGCGATTTAAGATAGGAATTGAAACTTCAAGTGAAGTGAAATGAATGTTTTAAAAGGCTTAAATACACACTTAACATTGAATGGAGATACAGAAAAACAAGGACCTTAAAACTTATAGGTGAATAAAAAATTAAGACATTAGAATTACGTGGACAATACTCCTGACCTGGTTAGAAACCTGTTCGCACTTGCTGAATTGGCATGTCAACACTAGTACTACATCCTCTAGATTTTTCAGAAAGCGTAGATTGAAACTTGTTTTCGATGCTAATTTTTGCAGTGGAAGCATTATTTCTAAACGCTTGCTGAAATAATGCTTTGAAAGAACATTACTGGGGCAATGCAATTCGAAATCTATGTTTTTGTCAAACATTTGTAAAGCATCCTGTTCTACTTATCTATCATAAAAAGAGCTTATATCATGGAGTTAGAAAGAAGGAGATAAATCTCCTGTGGATGAAGCGTTTGAAAATGCCATAATGCTTTGAGAATTATATCTAGGTGTCGCTAGTGTTAGTAAAGTAGTTGCTATTGTTAGTTGACACTATAGAAAGGCGTAGTATTTAATATATGTATTTTCAATAATTTTTAAGTTAATGATTCCGTAATTATGAGTATAATTAACCAGTTTTTTTCATAGTTGTAGATTAGAGTACAGAATATGTGGAGATAAAACTGAATTGGAAAGTAAAATAATTTTGAATGCGCAGGAATATTTTTTTTTGCTTCAATTATTCTTTGCGTTGTACTAATAATTAATTTTTACAAAATTGACAGTTTAAATAAATATTTTAGGTCTTTCGCCATAGAAATGCATACAATGCAGGGCTACTTATATTATCCTAGCACCACCTGAATTATTGTCACAAACGATATTGCCGTTTCCTGAATATGAAATTTTAACTCCTTACTTTTACCTCCATTGCTTATATTATGACATATGGAATTATCATCGAATTTCAGAGGAGGTAGGGGTTACATTAAGGATATCCATTTCCGGTTTTTGTTTTCTATTTACAGTTCGAAAATTTCCATTTTCCTTGAAACATCTATGTTTCAAGATTGACTATAAATAGAGCTTACATTGTAACTGATATGGATTTAACATTAATTATTGAGGCAGTAGAGTGTCTCACTAAGAATTTCCAATTCCGCAACTTTCCACCCCTTCCGCTTCAGACATTCTCCTTTAAACATATATTTCTCAAAATTGGCTGTACTTAGAGCTTAGATAATAACTGATATGAAATTCGCATTAAATTCTGTAGTGGGTAGAATAACTCACTAAGGATTTCGTTTCAGGCTCTAGAGATATCATTTTCGATTCAAAAATTTACCTCGTGACATCTGTTTCCCAAGATCGGGATTAGAATTAAATTAAGAAGATTTAGAGAGTTCACTAAAGATTTCCAATTCCGGTTTCCTTCCCCTTCTGGTTCATAAATTTTCCTTGAAGCATTTAGTTTCTCAGGATTGGATATAGATAGTCTAAATGTAGATTAATATGAATTTAGCATCAAATTCCAGAGGGAGTAGAGGGATTTATTGAATTTTTATAACATCATGATTTTGTGTTTTATGCTGCTGTAAAAGATGCTGCTGTAAAGAGAAATTAGCTAATGCTAATGCTATTAAAGTTTATAAACTTTAATAGCATTAGCATTAGCTTTAAGAAACGAATCGGTGTTGAACTATAAAATAATCGTGATCGTTACCTTATATACGCATGCTATTCCCTATAAAATCATGTTTAAATCATCATGTACATCATAAACAAAAGTGCATCAATATTTTCTTTATACATATCAGTTTTCTCCATTCTACCAAAAAGAAATTCGGATAATGCTGTGTAAAATTTCCATTTATATGCTTTTCATCTGATGCTTTTGAGAATTCACAAGATTTTTCACACGGTGCTTTTCTTCCAAGAATTTTTATTATACCGTGGCAGAAGAAATGTTACAGAGAGGGACCATTCTAAAAATAATGTTAAAATAATAGAGGTCTCAGTTCAGATGAAATCAATAGTATTAGCCACGGAAAAATTTCCATCACTCAAAAAATGAAATTTTGTAAGAATGCAAATTTATCAGTCTATCTATATATTATTTCTGTAAACATTTTGATTTATCTAAAATACATATATATGTAACGCAAAAGTAGTGTGCTGCGTTTAAATCGGATTTTTTCACATGTTTGGTAGATGTGAGTACGTTATGAGTACACGTTATGAGTACACGTTATGAGTATCCCTTAATGAAAACAATCATTTTAATCCTATGTTGCATTTTTGCCAGTCTATCTATGCATCTGACTGTCTGTGTGTCTATCATAGTATATGATAAGAATATTTCGGCGATGTATTTAAGCATGAATAAAATAACAATGTAGCATACAGCAACAAATCCGATGTCAAAACAGGCAAAATGGATAAAAAATTCCTTCAGAAGGATTCAGAATTAAAGGAGTACCAGCAGAAAACCGCCTACAGTCTCTAACATGAGAATTTGGGTATATATATCAATTTATAACAATAGTTGAGTGGATCCCAATCAGGAAAATATAAAATACACTCTGTTGCAAAAAAATAGATGCACCCAAAAGACATTATGATACCTCCGCGAAACTAGGAATATCGTTTAAGGATATATGCAAATGATCAGAATTTGGTAGCAAAATTCGTTTTATTAAGAAATGGTGGCAACAAGAAGAGGACATTTTAGTAAGTAGTAAATCCTCCCCTGGAAACTATATAAGCCGATATTTTGTACTATCGCTGCTGCACAGAGTCAAATAAGTTGCTTATGTCATTCTGCAGAAGATTCTGGTACAAATGTACAACTGGTCGGCTAATTCAATGGTATTCAGAAGAGGCTGCAATTGCATTCCCAGAATATCCCAGGCGCGTTCTATTGATGATAGGTCTGTGGACCTGGATAACCATAACATGGTATTAAATCATCGATGAGGTTTTTGACAAAGTCGTGCAGTATGTGGTAGAGCGTTGTTTTATTGTACATGTAACTTGCACAGCTTGATAGCATAGTCAGAAAAATCCGCTTCAGAATATCGTCGATGTAAAAGCAAGCCGTCAGATTTGCTTGCAGCGCAACTAGAAGAGATCTGCTGTCCCACGAGATGGCTCCAGACTGTTACACCACGTGTGATAGCCATATGCCGCTCGACTACAAATGCGGAATTGGAACGTTAATTAGTTTTCCTCCACACACGTATGTGGCGGTTATCAGTACAGAAAGGTTGAGGTTGAGGTTGATTATGATTTAATGGCACAAGATCCAAAGAGGATATGCTGCGCCAGACATATGGTACCGAGATACATAAAATAGTAATGATAACACGTGTATAATTTAAAATAGTGATAATGTGTGAAAATACTATGGAACATGTGCAACAATGCAAATGATATGAAAAATGGCTAAAAGGTAAAAAAGATGATGTTAAAAATGATGGAAAAAACCAATGTCCAATAGGAATGGGAAAAGCTCCAAATGAGGATTTTCTCCAATCAATTCTGCCAAATTTAATGTATAAGTCTTAAAATGCTTGAAACGAAACTGTTTATATTTAGTACACTCAATTAAAATATGTTTGACACTTGCCGAGGTCTGACAACTATTACAAAAGGGTTCAACTTCTCCTAAAAGTAAGTGTCTGTGGGTAAAACGAGTATGACCAATTCGCAAACGTGTTAAAAGTACCTCAAGTTTCCTACATTGGAAACTAGTCCACTTTTGTATTACGGGCTTTACTTCATACAACTTATTACGAGACTGCTGGTTCCAGGAATACTGCCATTTGTCATAAATATTTTTCAAAATGAATGGTTTGATGTCAGTTAAAGGGATTGTCAGGTTTAAATTTTGAGTAGCTGATTTAGCAGCAATATCTGCCAACTCATTTCCTCTGATACCAACATGTCCTGGCACCCAACAAAATTCAGTATGGTATCCCTGTACCTTTAGACGATGTTCATACTTAAGAATATCAGAGGCAATAGGGTAATTCATAGCAGTCCTAGATGATAAAAGTTGTAGCGAACTCAATGAATCGGTATAAATGATGTGCTTTTTGGAAATTTGATGCGATATGAATATAAGACTCTGGTATATTGCCATAATCTCAGCAGTAAAAATAGAGCAAGATGCATGCAGTTTAAAAGACTTTATAGTATTTTTAGATACATAAGCCAACCCTACGTAATTGCCAACTTTTGAACCATCTGTGAAAATAGGAGTAAACTCGTTGTAGAGATCTCTATGTTCAGCAAACAGTTGCAGATAAATAGTCTGATCTGTGTTTCTCTTAGTAAAATTACAAAATGGGTTGAGGTATATAAAATCTGGAACATGCCATGGAGGTGTTTCAAAACATTTTGTTTTCCTTATGTTTACATCTACTTGTGGGGTTATTGATAATATATTTCGTATCCGCTTGCCAAAAGAAGGAATGCATGAGGGTCTGTGGTCGTAGAGTCGATCATAATGCTCATCTAGTATTAGTCGTTGCAGAGGGTGGTTCTGTAAGGACATGACCCGATAGTAATAATTCAGCATCAACTGTTCACGCCTGAATTCTAGAGGTGGCTCATTGCAGTACACATATAAGCTTTGAACAGGAGATGTTCTAAAGGCACCTGAACATATACGTAATGCCTTATTATGTATTGTGTCCAGTTTCTGAAGAACAGATGTTCGTGCACTCCCATAAACATTACATCCATAATCAATCTTGGAACGAATAATGGCCCTATATATACGTAGCATTGAAGTTGTATCTGCACCCCATTTCGTATTTGACAGAACTTTTAAAATGTTAATGGCCCTTTCACATTTCTTTCTCAATTTCTGAACATGGGGTAGGAAGGTGAGTTTTCTATCGAACCAGACTCCAAGAAATTTCACTTCATCCACAACAGCAATTTTAGCATTTTCCATGAAAATCTCTGGCGGTAAGTGTAGACCTCGTTTTCTGGTGAAGTGAACGCAACAAGTCTTTTGGATTGAAAACCTGAATCCATTTAGATTAGCCCATTGCAGAATGCCATTTACTGCAGTTTGACACTGTCGTTCAACAGTGCGCATATCATGTGCTTGGTATGAAACTTGCAAATCATCCACATATAGGCTTTTATGAACTGATGGTGGTAGATGATTTAAAATACTGTTGATTTTTATGGAAAATAGAGTCACACTCAATACACTTCCTTGTGGCACTCCCTCCTCTTGTACGTGAGGATTTGAAAGAACAGTACCAATACGAACTTTGAATGTCCTATGTGCTAAAAAGTTTTGTATAAAAATGGGAAGATTTCCTTTTAAATTAAAATCAAAAAGGTCCTTAATAATACCATAGCGCCATGTGCGATCATAGGCTTTGTCAATATCAAAAAATATTGACACTAAATGATTTCGCTTAAGGTAGGCAGTCCTGATCTGGGATTCCAGAGCAATAATATTGTCAGAGGTAGATCTTCCTCGTCTAAAACCACTTTGATGTGGAGATAAAAGTTTATTTGTTTCAAGGAAATAAACAAGTCGGGCATTTACCATTTTTTCCATAATTTTGCAAATACAGCTTGTCAAGGCAATGGGTCGGTAACTTGACGGACTTTTGGGGTCTTTTCCTGGTTTTATAATGGGTATGGTGATTGCTCTCTGCCAGGATGTCGGAAACTTATGTTCCATATAAATTCTGTTGTACAGATATAAAAGGTTCAATAAAGACTCGTGAGAAAGGTGTTTCAGCATAGTATAATGGACACCATCTGGCCCACTGCTTGTTCCCTGAGTCTGTGACAATGCTGTAAGAAGTTCAAACTTTGTAAACGGAGAATTGTATGGCAAGTGTTTGGCTTGTGAGAAGACAATTGGTTTCTTTTCTGATCTGATTTTATGTGACAGGAATGGTTCTGAATAACTTGCTGAGTTTGAAACATCTGCAAAGGCTTTGGCTATTTCATTTGCTATTTCTGCGGGAGAGCTAATAATTGAGCCATTACTATTTATAACAGATATAAGGTGGTCATTATAGACACCTGAACACTTTTTGACCTTTTCCCATACTTTCTTGCTGGAAATGGAAGAGGTTAGTCCACTGACATACTCCACCCATGACTCTCTTTGTCTTTGTCTGCGTATCCTACGAGCAACAGCTTTTGTATATTTAAATGCAGTAAGATTATCAGTCGTAGGATACCTTCGAAATTTGGCCCAGGCTTTCTTTTGTTTTTTGTATGCCTCGCGACATTCTTCATTCCACCAAGGAAAGTGATACTTAGATGTTTTTCCAGAATTCTTAGGGATTGTATTATCAGCAGCCTTAATCAAGAGATTTGTAATATTGTTTACAGCTGTATCAATGTCACAGCTCTGAACTGCGTCATCAGCTATCACAGCTTGGGAAGTAAATGTTAACCAATCAGCTTTCGAAAAGATATATCGCGATGGTTTCACAGGTGATCTGATTTGACTGTTAAAGAGAACAATGGGAAAATGGTCGCTATTGTGTAGATCTTTGTCGACTAAAAAGGACCAGTATGGAAGGACTGACGGGGAACAGAAAGCAAGATCGATAGTGTGGAATGTCTTGCTTGGTTGATGAAAGTAGGTATGTTCATTGTTGTTTAATAGGCACAGGCTGTGATCACTAATACACTGTTCAATTTGCTGTCCTCTGTGATTCATGTCACAACTACCCCAAAGAGGGTTGTGACCATTAAAGTCACCCAATATTACGAATGGCGGAGGTAGTTGACCAATCAAATCATCAAGTTCCTTGCTATCAATATTATCATTTGGTGGAATATATATACAGCATATTGTAATCAATGTCTTAATATGGATACGAGCAGCAACAGCTTGTAAGTTAGTGGTAAGTTGTACATTGGAGGTAGGATAGTTATGGGAAATTAGCAAGGCTACTCCCCCAGAAACCCTACTGTTTTGATCAAAATCTTTGCGAATGCAAGTAAAATGTTTAAAATTTATATTATTGTTAAATTTTAAAAATGTTTCTTGAAGACAGACACAAATGGGATGATAAGTATTAATTAATGATTTAACCTCAAACAACTTGGTCTGCAAACCACGGCAGTTCCAAGAAACTAAAGAACCCATTATGTAGGTTTTTTCTTTTTTGGTGAACGAGAACTGTTCACCCTGGACCTATTGGATGAAGGTGGCAACACATCCGTCAACATTGTTTCATCATCCGAAACACATAGTTGTACTGCATCATCAATACTGGTATCATTTTTTGCATCTACTCTTTTTAATGATTTTCTATGTGCAAGTTCGTCTTTTTCATTTTTTAATTTAGATTTTTGGTTGGATTTTTTTTTGTTTATTGTGGTATATGTTTCAGTATCCCGACTGGTACTTGGTTTATTTGGCTGTGAAAACTCTGGTCTAAAAGTTGCTAAGGGTATGGCAGATTTAGGTTTAAATTGAGTACTTGATGGGTTAGTAGGATTTGGACTGTCTTCGGGCACAGAGATAGGTTCGGTTTGTGTAGCAATAGATCTTTTCTCACATTGCGTGGCAACTGAAGTTGAGGATTTAGTGGCTACTGTGGCATAGGATGCACCTTCAGGTGTACGTGCTGTTACTATTTTACGTGCTTCAGGGAAAGAAATATTATTATTGATTTTAACAGTTTGTATTTCCTTTTCAATCTTCCATTTAGGGCATGATCGAGCATATGATGGGTGTTCGCCATTACAATTAACACACTGAAATTTTTTTGAACAATTTTCAGATTCATGTCCGGGCTCAGCACACCGGGCACATGTTTCATATTTCCCTCTGCATGAATTTTTAGAATGTCCAAATCTTTGGCACTTAAAGCATCTTAATGGATTTGGAACGAAAGGACGGACTTTGCACATCAGATAGGCTGCTTTAATGGTATTTGGTAAATCTGGCGAGTTAAAGGTAAGTATGAGGTGTTTAGTTGGTAAGACTTTCCCTTCTCTACGAATGTTGATACGTCTTACAGCGCACACATTTTGGTCAATTAAATTGTTCAAAATTTCTTCCTCACTGTCATAAATCAGATCTGATTCGGAAATTACGCCTCTAGAAAAATTAAGTGACATATGTAGGTTTACAGTGATCTTGAAACTTCCAATATGGGTCATTTTCATTATGTTTGTTGCTTGAGCATTTGTGGTAACTTGGACCAAAAGGTCACCGGATCTTAGTTTTTTAACATTTTTTACATCACCTACATAGGCAGCTATACTTTTTTGGATCAAAAAAGGTGA
The DNA here is from genome assembly GCA_951213105.1 of Amaurobius ferox. NCBI lineage: Eukaryota > Metazoa > Arthropoda > Arachnida > Araneae > Amaurobiidae > Amaurobius > Amaurobius ferox. Next base: position 40,015,947 of record OX578134.1, on the reverse strand, counting down.
ACAATTTGCAAAAGTTCCTTCAGACTTCTTTATGATGAAATATCTAGCTTTTGAGGCATTACCTGTAGTTACACAACTTTGTCCTATGCTTCTGGGAGTCACATCTTTTGGCTTTGAGGATTCAGTAATCTCAACCCTCTCAGCCCAATCCATGCGTGATATAATTGGCAGAACAGCATTGTTCTCATCTGAAAAAGAGCATGAAGAACCTGAGACAGAAAGCAATCTCAAATTCTCCATGCTTGTAACCACTTATAAAAAAACCACGGTTTACTTCCAGATCGATCGGAGCCCCCGCCAGGCTCCGTCTCCCCACACTTTTCTAACGTGCCAAGTGTAACCGCCGGAGTCATTCGCAAAGCTAGATGATGGAGAGCGGGTCATAACGTGCACCTGGTGCACAGGGCCCAAGGACCAACAAAGATCCATGGGGGATTTCTCGATATGAAACACTCTCCACCATCTAACCAACGCAACCAAGGGACTCACCTCTGGAACCGTTTACTGCAAACGTTTCTTAAAAGCAACACTACAGATGCACGCAGCTCTACCCCTTTCGCATCACACCCACATGAACCCATTCCCGAGCCCAAACGGTGTACCTTACGGCAGAGGCCGAAGAGTGGTACTAGGGCCCATAGAGCAGATGTGATGTTTACTAAGGGCTCGGCATTGATGACACCAGCAGCTGAGAGGGACAAGAAACACAAAACACAAAAGGAGAACAAAACAAAAAGAAGGGGAAAGGAGGATAGACAAAAAATAGGAAGGAAAAAGAAAGAGAGAGTAAGAAAAAAGGAAAGAAAAGCCTTGCTAAGGTGCCTCGGGATTGCAACACCCGTATTCACTAAAGAAGTGAACCCCTGAGGGGATCAGTACAGAAAGAGAAGTGGTATTTATCGATAAAGACATCGCTAAGGGTTTGATGTTTGTATATATGTTTGTGTGTGTGTGTGTGTGTGTGTGTGTGTGTGTGTGTGTGTGTGTGTGTGTGTGTGTGTGTGTGCAATGTATGTATTCACTCTAGGATCTAAAACTATTCTACGAAATTCTTCAATTTTGGGTAGGCTTCGGTAGGTCTGGTGCACTTTTCTATTTATTTATTTTGTCAGGTTCGTTTGTGAAACGGTGTTGGGTGGGCATAAGCCGAACTAGAAAATATTATCCTGGCTTCCAATTTTTTATATTTCAGATGTTTTTTAAAGTATTTTGTTTTACACTCCAAAATTGTAATTCACACGGTTTATAAGAGTTGAATGCATTTTAACTATATAGAGCTCTTATTTTTCAGTACATCTTTTTCATTATAAATGAAATCGCCCAAACTGCTGTAAAAATAGCTAAAAATAAAAAAAAAGTTCTAATTACGTTTTATAAAGATTTTCAAATATTTTACATTTTTGTATTTTTCATATTTATAAAATTAATTATCCATGATCATAAAAATGTATTACGTCATTGAAAAATTAAAAAACAAATTTTACTAAAACTATTCTTTTATTACTTATTTTGATATAAAAAGCGTCTTAAATCAAAATTTTCACTTTAGGCTTTTCAGCACTGATAGTGAAAGGGTTCGAAACATTTTATTCTTCATTATATTTTCATTATATAAAGAAAAAGAAATAAAATATTCCATTGCGGTAGTATAAATGTAAGGGAAGTTACTTCTGTACAATTCCATTTTGTCCATATCGATTTATGTTATGGTGAGTAAAAGTATTTGTTGAAGTGTGTTGCCTTAATGGAATTCCTATATGTAGATTCAGTGATATTGCTCAATCAAAGCTTTTTGCAGATATAGCTGCATTTGTTTTGAATCACAATTCTTTTAACTTTCTTGCATTCTGCAACCAACCGTTTGATATAGAAAAGCTTCGTGTCAGTGAATAAATAAGGACATGCATTTCCAGAATAAAAATAATATAATACTGTTGTTTTCTCTTACACGTGAAAAGGAATTATAGGCTGCGTATATTCAAACTGATAGTTATATGTTGTTGATCATGGCGTATATCATATTGCAGATTCTAAAAGAATATAAAAATATGTTTTTGTTAGAAAGATTTTTTTTAAATAATTGATTCCACTTTTTCGATATTGATTTATAGTATTCTGCTGAGTACAAGTATTTGTTGAATTTTTATCTTAGTAGAATTGCTTTATTTTGATTTTAAAAATATTGCTCTATAGAAATGTATCTCTATAAATATTGCTCTATAAAAATGTTTTTGTCCTAGTGTAATTTCTGTTATTTGAATAAAAATATTATTTTGCTCTATAAAAATGTACGCATATATGACTGACACGCATTTGTTTTCAAGATGCCACAGTACTTTAAAAATGGTCAAATTATCAATTTCCTGTTTTATTGACTGATATTACAACTGTAACATACATATGTAATTTCAAAGCTGTATGTCAATAATTGAAGAAATTATTAATGTTTTCCTGCACGGTGATAGAATAGAAAAAGCACACAAATTAAAACTTTATATTTGTTTTCTCCATGTTCATTTTTGCCCGACATTCAGGTTTTTAAAATGCTAAGACTTTTTTGTAATTAAGATATAGATTTCTGTGCTTGTTTTTTATTTTATATTTGATAAAACAGCTCATGGAATTAACATTAATATTTGTAGTTAATTTAAAAAAAGTGTTAAACTAAGAACTGCTTAAATTTTCTCTTGTTTTCACTGTACATGACAGTAAAAAAACTATATTAAATCTAATATCAGAAGCATCTAAAAATCCATGCACAATCTTGTGTAGTATATTCCAGCGAATGTAGAAGAAATATTTGGAGCAAAAATGTTAACATTTTAAAAAGGAGTATACATTTACAAAAATTACATCTTTTAAAATTCATTTAAATGTTAATTAAATATTTTATAAATTTTAATTAAGCATGTTTTAAACAACAAGCTATTATTTATCAAATTTAATGGTAAAATATATTACAACCAGAATTTCCACTCTAATACTTAAAATTACAAATAATGTTTATAGGGTACTGCATCCCCTTAATAGTTATTATCTTAGCTTTCAAGAATGTTACGTCAATCATCTTCAAACGGAAACAGTCACAGAATGAAAAGGAGTGTTTCTAGAAAATAATTTAATACACAATTATTTTCTTTGAACTGAAAAGAAAATGTATTTTCAAAACGATAATTGTATGGTGTTGATTACCATTTATATAATATTAACCATGCTAAAGTCACTTAAACATATATAATAATTCAAAGTTCTTTTTTTAAGGATTACCGATAAAATGAAAGTTTTCCAATAAAGTATCAGCTCAAAAGAATTTTCAATCCATGTTGAATTCATTGTAGTCTGGTAATTACTGTACATTAAAAATCCGGACGCAATTAAATAATAATGAGAAACAGTATAAAGTCAAGGAACGTCTTTTATACATCTTTTGAATTATATCTATGAATAAAATTTTAAATTTATGAAAATGATTATTCATTCGCTGCTGATCATCTTTCACACACAAGATTCTTTCAAAATTTTGCAGTTTTTTGATTCACTTAATATATATTTTTCTCTTTGGCAACGTGTTTATACAGATGGTTTTGTTAAGTGTGCCTTTCATTTGCAATTTTATTTTATTCTATATCTATATATAATTATTTTTAGCTGCCCGTGAGTATAAGGATATCATTGTTATCTGAATTCCAGTATTTGACTTGATACTTTCATGAACATATCATATTTCGAATATATCGTGAACTAATAATGTTGTTGTTGAGACCCAGACCGTCCGACCTACCAGAAAGGTGTAAGGTAACTGTATGGACGGCCGGGAAGTGCCACCCAATTTAGACCGGAACCCAGTGGGGGAGGCATCCACAGGGACCGTACCCTCCTTCCCCTACCACCAGCCTCTCGGAAGGACTTACGGACCCACATGTTTAACGTGATCGTACTCCGCATGAACAAGGCGGCATTTTGTGGTAGCGTGCAAATCTAGCGCGCAAACCACGGGGATACCGCACCCAAGATGGCCAACAGCACGCGGTGTTCCGAGGTGGTCACCCACCAAGTACTAACCGCGCCCGATACTGCTTGACTTCGGTGATCTAACGAGAACCGGTGTTTTCAGCACGGTACGGCCGTTGGCCCGTGAACTAATAATGTGAATTTTTCATCACTAGTGATAAGCTGGCGTAGACAGGGAAACTAGCATTCTCAATAATTAAGTAAAACTGTTTTTAATAAGCAAGGCGCTTGGCATAGAAAAGAGTCGTTTTAATCGGAAATTGTCTCAATTTATGACCAGTGATCGATTTGCAAAGCTTTCTAAGCCACCAATGAGACTCTAAAGGGTCTAAGATATTTTTTTCAAAACATTCATTTTATCTCCCCCTCCACCCCCCATAAGAGCAGAAAGAAAAAGAAAGATATCGGCTCTGTTAAATAATGTTTGTTCGCGGTCGATACTAAAAGTGTATTTAGTTTCAGCTTTCTGGGTTTCCGGTAATTTCTGGAGAATCTGGAATAACTTTTTGAATTCCGTCATCTTTTTCTTCCCCCGGGGTGGAAAATCGAAACAACCGCTGCATTAGTTTTTTCCCGGGATCGTTAGAATGTGTGCAAAAATTATTACTTTACTAAAGCGAATTACCTGATGATGTCCGTGTCTGTAGTGAAAAATATTCCCAACACTACTCAATTCACTAAGCACGCTATCCACAGAGAAAACAAATTACGGTTATTAAAAATTTTAATTGCTAAGTTTAGAAGCTATCGTCGCAGAAAAGTGATCTTCACGAAATGGTTATAAAACTGTGAAACTGTTAAAATCTTATATTTGAAAATTCAAATCCTATCTGTAAATCTCTGGATTTTAAATTTCAGTATTTTAAATTCTATTACCAACGCAACAGCCGTCTGAAATTCCCAGTTTCGTGCCCGAGACGATTGTCCATGATTTCGTTAATGCGCTTCGAATAAAATTCGATCCACATTTTCTCCATCCGTTTTATGGTGTTTTTAGCGATCGCAAAAGAAAATGAAGGTTATACAATACCTAAAAGACTAATTCGAAATTTTAAAAATAACACAGAAGAGAACCTTATCGCATCCTCAAGTACCTGTGTTCCAAATCCCATGGCCATGCGAAGCTTAGATTTCGCGCTAACGATGACACAAGCACACACATTCATCTTTCTTTGTTATGTAAGATGGACTTCTGTATGAGCTGGAAAAGCTTTCAGAAACCTTCCATTTTCAATTCCCAAAGAATAAGAAATAGAAATTTAGTCTGTGCTATATTTTGTCTCATGCTTAATGTGATAATTGTGAAAATATTCAGTCATCTATGAATGCTTTTGGAGGGTCTTGAAAGGCATTTAAGGGAACCCCTATTTCGTAGATCACCAGAAAGGAAAACGATTTCTGTATCATATATAAGTTTGCAGAAATTAAATATTTGAAGTCATAGAAGGCTGCTAGATGGTCTTTAAAAAAACAATGGTAAACAATCATTTTATATATATTTTACTATATCGATATTTACTTTTTCATAATATATAATACAGCATAAAGAACGTTTTGTTTTCACGAAAAGTTTCGATTTCGAGATTTTGATACCATTATGTGATTTAAGACCTCATGAATATGTTTTGGCTATTTCTAGGGAGATGTCCGTCTGTCTGTGTTCGGAAGATTTTTTGTGTACACAATAGCTGCCAAAATATTAATGTATTTTCACGAATCTTTGTATCTGGCTTTTTAACACATAAAATCTAGAACCAATTAAATTTGTTTGAATTTCGAGCGAAAACTTCCAAATATATTCGAAGTTTTATATTTTTCTAACATGGCTTCCTAAGACAAAATTTGACATAATTATGTATAAAGGGTGTTATTTATGACTCAATGATCATAAAACGTCAAACGCTGTAATGAAAAATAACCGCTATACACTTTTTGTGTTCGTGCCGTCATCAGCCTCTCGGGGGTATATAGTAGTTAAACAAGCTTTAATTATGACCATTTAGACAAACTATACATATTTTCAAATTTTTTCTTGCAAAATTTAGGTACTTAAAATGGGTTCTAGTATGAGGAGGTCAAGTTGAGGCATGAAGTGTCTACAGAGAGATGTTCATAGCAACACATATTCTTTCTCGAACTACCATATCATACCTCACACACCTGCACAGAATGGGACATTTCTGAAAGGGTTCCAGATGTATTAAGGAGGAATCATAGAACGTACTTTTTTACCCAAAACTTTAATTTGAAATTTTTCCAAAAGCAATATTTATTCTAGACAGTAGTAAGATAAAGTAAATAATAGATATGAGTACTGAAAACGTATGTTGACATTAACGACATTTTCTGCTCTCATTAGAAAGTTAAACCGTAATTCCCAATTTATAGATATAACTACAATATGGGAAATAAACTATATTTCGAAATATATATTTCAGAATAGAACTAGAGCTAAAGGATAATTTCATAAACCTTTCTCAATGCCTTGAAAAGGATAAATATTCCTCTTCTGAGGAAACTAATGCTAAAAGCACTGCCTTATTCGTTCCACAATACAACTCGGTAAATAATCATTTAGCGTGACAATGGGCAACACATATGTTACTAAGGTTAGTATCTAAACTATTTGGCTCACACTATTCTCAATAGAGGACATTCTGTCATTCATTCGGCTGAAAATAGAGGGTAAAAGTATTTTCCTTTTCAAATAAAACGGATATTCACTATAGATTTTTTCATTTTTATTGATAAAGCGAATAAATTTCTAACACTCTTGTATATTGAAAAACAAGTTTTTAAACAATTGTCCTGTGATTAACTGTGTTCTCTGAAACTAGTAGGAAAAATGTAATTTTTATATTATAACATTTTTTCAGGTATAAAAATTTAAGAAATTCTGAAATTCTGACAGAACTGTTTTATGTAATGATGAATATTCACTATAGTTCTTTTTTTCATTTTTATTCATAAAGCGAATAATTATCTAACACTCTCGTATACTGAAAAGAAATTTGAAACAATTGTCCAGTAAAAAACTGTGTTCTCCGAAACTAGTAGAAAAATGTTATATTTATATTGTGACATTTTTTCAGGTATAGAAATTTAAGAAATTCTGACAGAAGTGTTTTGTGTAATGGCCGTAATACTTAAAACACGTCTGTAACATGTTTCAAGTGAGTAAGTGAAACGCAATTTAGGAATCAAGCAACGAAATTGAACTATAACTCCCAACGTGTGAATCTACTAATTATGAGACCCTTATTCAAGTGAGAACTTTTAAACCATAATTCGGTTTAAAAACACACAAAAGTATTTAAAGTGAAAAACAAATACTGATTTGTTTGAAACACAGATTTTGCTAACAGTTACCTTACACCTTTCTGGTAGGTCGGACGGTCTGGGTTTCAACAACAACAACAACAACACAGATTTTGCTGAATAAAATTTAAAACATATGCGCCTGCGTAACAGGCGCTTATTATTCTATTTCTCTGTTGTTTTTTGTCCCTACCTGCGGGGATCGTCGCTAGTTTGTTAAAAGTATATTTTGTTTAAAAGTTTTTGTAAAGCTTTTTGCCATTTCAATAGAGGACATGTTTAATTTTAAGTATGTTCAGTTTTGATTTAAAAAAACGCCCTATACGGCATGATAGCTCAATTTTAACCTTTTGCTTACGGGTGGGACAGCGTCAATCCCAAACGACGAACATTAGCGTCCATGGACGCCAATGTCTGCAAAGGGGTGTCGAACTGTTTGGAATAGGAAATGTTAAATACCTTTCTTTTTTGGAGGTTCTTCGTTTGGGATTGCAGCTGTTCCACCCAAAAGGAAAAGGTTAATGATGTCATTCGGTTTTCAAATAAATAGTGGCGGTGCATAAGATGTGATACAGGTTTTTACAACATTATTTTTTTAAATGCTACTTTTATTTAAATTATATTTAAAGGTTAAAGTGCAAAATTTACTTAGATTAAAGTCCCTCAAGCTAAATTTGTCGACTAACTACATACTTTGGACAGTTTTATTTTGAACAGTTACAGAACTCTTTGAACAGTTACAGGGCGTTTTCGAACGCAAATACGCTCGAAAACGCTCTGGTCTTTATATTTTTTGTACGTCTTCATAAAGACCAGAAGAAGTGTAATAAAGACCTTCTATCAAAGTTGCGTGCCTGATCTTTTCGCAAAATTTAATTTTACTTTAATGAAATAATTATTTTCAATAGATTAAAGTTCTTCAAGCTAAGTTTTTCAACTAACTATACATACTTTGAACAGTTTTATTTTGAACAGTTACAAAACTCTTTGAACAGTTACAGGGCGTTTTCGAGCGTGTTTACGCTCGAAAACGCTCTGGTCTTTATCATTTTTGTACGTCTTCATAAAGACCAGAAGAAGTGTAATAAAGATCTTTTATCAAAGTTGCGTGTTTCATCTTTTTGCAGAATTTAATTTTACTTTAATGAAATAATTATTTTCAATAGATTAAAGTTCTTCAATCTAAGTTTTTCAACTAACTACATACTTTGAACAATTTAATTCCCTAACCGTAACTGTATCTCAACTCTCCAATTTTAGAGGGACGATACATGCGTCGGGGTGATTCGATACATCTGTAATTAAAAATAAAAAATCTGATGTGGGCAACACATGACTTTCCTTATATAATGTAATGAATTTACTACTTTTACAGTAAAAAAATAGGTTTCTCTTATAGTAGATACTAATATTCTTTCCAAGATATTGGATTTTCGACAATTAGTCCCCATTTTCTTTGATTTAGCGGCATTTTTATCCATTTGGCGAGATTTTCGTTAATTTGGCAACATTTAGAAAAAGTCGCCAAGTTGGCGACATTCCACCAAATTTGTCGCCAAAATCTCGCCAAGCGTTATGCACTAAGACATAAGTTATTATTACTGCAGATAAATGACTATTGGCGTTCAAATACAAAAGTATTATTCAAAGTATCTTTTTTCATGAATGGAACGAGCTAGATCCACGAGAATGATGTCACTCAATTTATCGCATGGTATTACATATGAAAAGTAACCATGTTTCTCAATAGGAAATATTTTTTTTTATTTTATATGACTTTTTGATAATTTTTTGGAAAAATGTACAATATCTCGAGAATGGTTCATGTTAGCATTCTAAAATTTATGTCAATCGTTTTCTATTGAAAAATTACATAAGAAATGTCTATTTGCGTAACTTTATTAGTGGTTTTGATTTTTTGACGATTTTTTTAAAATTTCATTCGAAAATTTAGGGATGTTCTGAACATTCGATTACGTATAAAAGCAATAGGCTTCCAGTGTTTACGGATTGTGATTTCTGTACCAAATTTGGTTCAAATCGGTTAATTCGTTCGTCAGTTATCGTCTCCACAGCCTCACTGACACACACACACACACACACACACATACGTTCACACACACACACACAGACATCACTTCAAAAATGTTTGATTCGTGATCAGAGATGCTTGAAACGTGCTCTCCCGTCGAAAACTCGAATTCGAATATTCGACCCCGTCACAATACTTTCCTTATACATTATGTATATAAGGAAAGTAAAAATATTAAAATGCAATTTGAATTTCAAAGCAATAGTATTTGAGTTATTTCTTGATTGAAAATAAATTCGAAGATAAAAATTTAAAGAGTTATTTGGCAGACAAAAATTCATCACTATCTCCATTTTAAGAGTTTAAATACTCAACTTTCATGTTTTTGTTATCAGAATTATATGGCTATACTTAGATTTACACATAAACCAATGTATTTTTTGGGTTTAAATGCAATGCACTGAGGTAGTTCATAAATAAATTGAAAAAAATATATAAAATTTAAAATGTATAAAACATCTCTGAACTTCATGTAGCACTACTCCCCAAAATACCGTAGATGTGGTGCTATACTCTAGCTCAAATTGTACTGCAAATATATTATGTTGTTGTTGAGACCCAGACCGTCCGACCTACCAGAAAGGTGTAAGGTAACTGTATGGACGGCCGGGAAGTGCCATCCAATTTAGACCGGAACCCAGTGGGGGAGGCATCCACAGGGACCGTACCCTCCTTCCCCTACCACCAACCTCTCGGAAGGACTTACGGACCTACATGTTTAACGTGATCGTACTCCGCATGAACACGGCGGCATTTGTGGCAGCGTGCAAATCTTAGCGCGCAAACCACGGGAATACCGCACCCGAGATGGCCAACAGCACGCGGTGTTCCGAGGTGGTCACCCACCATGTACTAACCGCGCCCGATGCTGCTTGACTTCGGTGATCTAACGAGAACCGGTGTTTTCAGCACGGTACGGCCGTTGGCCGCAAATATATTATGTGTAAAAATAACTTCAATGATACCCTATGTCGCCTCTACTAAGTGCATGTAATCAATATTCAAACATCTTGAATTATAACCTTCAGAACATAAATGCCAACATTTTTTTAAAAGACTCAAAAACATCAAATCTGACCTTGAAAATCTATTGGTATATTATCTTCAAGATCTAGAGGTCATTTGATTGTCCTTTCCGGAATTACAGTCCAAGCATATTTGTATATATATGGCGTCATCTATTGAAGAACTTTATAATGTATCAAACCTCCTCAAACAACTTATGTAAAAATAATGTCTTTATTCTTAATATAATTATTTTTCATAAGCACTAATAGACTTTCTGAAACAATTTTTAAAATTTGAAGGCTTCTTTGGTCCGGTCCCCGTGTATTATATAGATATCTTGCATTTAAAATAATCGTATCAAATTTCATTTAAAGAGAAATCCTGCCCACAGTCACACAGACAGAGACATATCATGTCAAATGGTATAATTTTAATGGTATATTCACTGTATATTGATATATATATAATAGTATAAATATATTAAAATACATGCATACAAACATACATATTATATATACATATATTTATGAAGTATATATATATATATATATATATATATATATATATATATATATATATATATATATATATATATATATATATATACTCTAAAACAAAAAATCGGCGCACCAAGAAAGAATTATCAAAATTAGACAAAATTTGGTAAGTATAATGTGGATGTACAGAAAAAGAAATGAGTAGAATTTCAGAACATTAGATGATTTATTGCACTGAAAGATCTACACAAAGTGAGTACGTTAATATGGCATTGGTCCACCTCTGGCCTTGAAACAATGTGTTACCGTGCAAACCTTCAATACTTGCAGCTATACAAACTATAAAAGAAAATTTTGCTATAACTTATACTGACAAGATGGTATCACATTTTGCATTTACATGCAAAAAGTTTTACATAGATACACTTCTTCACTGCTATCTAGACAGTACTATGTACATCCCTTTACATAATAATGGGAACGTTCTATCCAATAGGATTAAAGCTATGTACAAACGAATCGGTAATGAAATAAAAACTGTTAAATTTCCATATCTAATCCTCATTCCAAAGATGCATAAAGAGCCTGTGAAATTCCGTACAGTTACCGTTGGCTGTGGATCATATCTGACAATTGCTAATAAACGACTATTGAACATCCTCAAGTTTGTGATGGAAAACATCAAAAAACAGAATGATGTCATGATCAAAAATGGAGTAGAAGTTATTGATCGATTAAAACATTGTAATAAAAATATATGTTTTAAAAGCTTTGATTTCCGCGACCTATTTAACAACATTGATTTATCTAATTTATATTCAATCTTGGAAAAATTACATGAAGAATTTGATTTGAAGGATTTTATTACTTATCGTAGATACCTTGATCTTATTGAACTGGTATTAAAAGAAAATATTCTATATAACGGAAAAAATTATTACCGACAAATAAAGGGAATCCCAATGGGAGGAGCCTGCTCATCAATCTTGTCCGATATTTACCTCTCAACATATGGAAAAGGAACCCATATTTTGTCAGAAATACCATATTTCCGGTATGTTGACGACGTGCTATTGGGGAGTTATGAAACCACCACCAATTTCGATTTCACATTTTACCCACCGGAATTGGAATTAATAGAAAATTGTAAAGAAGAAAATGAAGCGGTAAATTTTCTGGACATCTCAATAAAAAAAACATGGATTATAGGGTCATTATACAAAGTTATATGACAAAAGAGAATTATATAGTATTAAGATAAATCATATTATCGATTGGAAAACTAATCTTACCAAAAATACTTTCAGAAATATCATACTCGGACACTTCAAGAGAAATAAAATTTACAACACGTTTAAAAAAGATTGCAATAATAGCAATATTAAAATCATAACTGAGGCTTTATATAAACATTATCCTATTTATTTCTTAAAGGATTGCTATAGATCGATTTTCAAGGATCATGTAGATTTTGACAGTTTACTTCTTCAATTTGCAAGTAAATAAAGTTTATGCGTACCTGCTAAGAAAGCACGCATGCGTAAATCGAACATATATATGATAGCGAGTTGGGCAGGAATCACTTTTGGTCCGGTTTCCTCCTGTTTGGTTGTCTTGTTCTTCCGTGTCCGGGTGCCTTCGTATTAGCACGCATTGGGGACCAACCTTTGCTTTGCATAGGTACCGTGAGCGTTTGCCTAGGCTGGAAAAGCAACTTTAAACGGGAGGGGGAGTCGCAATCCTCCCCAACCATTAAATGCAAAGCATTTGGTTATCCCAAGTTCCTTTAAATCTTCTTTTTCTTGGATTACATTCTGCTCCGGAGTATAGAGCGGCTTGGCGCCTTTTCCTGAGTAGTGCCTTTGATTTTAGTGGATATGCATAGGAATTCTTTTTGAATTTGTTTACTGGCTATTATATGATATTACGGATGTTATTAGTCCTGCTGCAGTGCGCGGATTTGGTAGTTATCCTTCGTCGTATTTACGGGGTACATCTCGGACCGAGCGGGCGAAGCTTTGGTCTTCCGTGTGTTGTGGATATTGAGGAGTACGGTTGCGGACGCATGGGATATGGCCGGGAGAGTGGATACATGGAATATGGGTGAGACTTTTTATGCTATACTGTTATCGCCCTTAGACGTATTTATGTATATTGCATCATATAGTGTGTTTGTTTGTACCGACGTATTTACGTAGAGTATGATATGGTATTTTATGCATTATGACGTTTAGGTTTTAGTGTTTTAATGTCGTATAGGTTTTAGTGTTTTAATGTTGTTTAGGTTTTAGTGTATTAATGTCGTTTAGGTTTTAATGTTTTAAAGTTTTGGAATTAACAAGACTCGTTAATTTACCTGCCCTTATGACGCAATTCTAGTAAATTGGATTAATTATATATGTTTTAAAGTTTTAATGTTTTTATGTATTGGAACTAACAGGACTCGTTAATTAACTTGACCTTTTAACGCATTTCTTGTAAATCAGATAAAAAATCACTCCAAAAAAAGTTTAAAATCTTTGAAAATGTCACTTATTCCATTAATGAACTGTATGGTTACACGTAATGTTACAGATCATATGTGGACGTATTGTATTGAAAGAGTATATTATTGCTACCTTGATGAGCATTTCCTGTTCTACTTGCAAGTCTTAAAGAAATGAAGCCTCATATTTATGAGACTGCTAGCGAATTACTTTTATACTCCTCAATATGAGTCATAAAATGTTGAAACTAAACATGAATGAATACATCTTACTATATAAAGTGACTGGCAAAAATATTCTTCACTGAATATATGCTCGGTGGCACAATAAATAAGGGTATTTGTGGCATCGATAACCAATTACCCTTTACTCTCTATATTGATGAAGTCTATTAAAAGCTATTTCCAACCTCTTTATACAGTCCAGGAAAAATAAGCGACAATAAAAAATGTCCGTAATAGTGAAGATATGTATAATGACACGATTCAATCAGAATCACAATTTTTTAATAATGATTTTATGCATCACAGTCATATAAGATATTGTGGATTTCAAAAATGCCTATCAAAAAGATGCAAACTGTGTCCTGTGGCCAACCCGCTTCAAATTAAAAAACATGCTAATACGAACAGAATATTTTGTAAATCTTACAACACAATATACTGTATCACCTGTCTTACATGTCATACTCAATATATTGGACAGACTCAGAATCCACTTAATATAAGAATGAACTTACACAGGAGTCAAGTCTGTAAGAAAAGACAACTCGATCGACATTTAAGCAGTTTGGAGATTAGGCATTTCAGACAACATGATTTTACTAGAACCATCATCACCATTCTAGATATAGTACCTCAATTGAAGGAAAGATTGTAGTGGGAGGACACACATATTAAACAGTACTCAACGACATTCCCTTATGGATTAAATTCCATCAATTTTAAAGAAAGCTACAATTTAGATTATTGTAGAAATATTGACAATTATCCATTAGCAAGTACATTGATACAGAGGAAGTCACAGCGATGGCATAGAGGAAGAGGAAAGCACCATTATAGTTATAATGAAACAGAAGAAAAAATCTCCAAATTTATAGAATCATTTAAATCCAAAGACGGAATCAAGTATAATTGGATTAAGGATGTCATTTACAGTATAAAAATCAAATATTTACCTCGTATATGGGCTTACATACAGCAATATACGTTGGAAGAACCTATTGACTTCCGGATTGAAGAAACACATAAAAATATTGCCATTATGCTTGACTTAATTAAATTAAAGGCCGGAAAATTTCAAATTAGATTAAAACCCAGAATACGGAACAAGCAAAGTATGGAATACTTTATAACCACATTCCGAAATAAGAAATTTGATGGAATTCCCTTTAAATCGATACTTTACAGTATCAAAAATTTCTTACCTGTTCAGGATCTTAAGGTAAAAATGACTTACCGCTTTGTACGCACAAAGGGTAGAAGATTCTTCAACTACAACAATATATGTAAAGTATTGGATACTAAAACAACAGAATGCAAATGCACTAATAGCAAACATAAAGATCCTTATCACAATCACATCATTACAGGTGATCTGGATATTATCGCAGATAAAACTCTAAAGAATATTTTCAAACTCGGAACTAAATACAGATCACAAGAATATAACCAAGTAATCGAAAATTTCAATCAAGATCTAGAAGAATTCATTTATAAAATAGCAGTAAAACACAGTTTACCTATTCAAGCCTTTCATGAATAGAAATATAATTTTTCAAAAGAATTTCAGTTTTTTTACATCAGACAAAATAACAGAATTAGGAATCTTTCAATACCTGCAGCTATACAAACTATAAAAGAAAATTTTGCTATAACTTATACTGACAAGATGGTATCACATTTTGCATTTACATGTAAAAAGTTTTACATAGATACACTTCTTCACTGCTATCTAGACAGTACTATGTACATCCCTTTACATAATAATGGGAACGTTCTATCCAATAGGATTAAAGCTATGTACAAACGAATCGGTAATGAAATAAAAACTTTTAAATTTCCATATCTAATCCTCATTCCAAAGATGCATAAAGAGCCTGTGAAATTCCGTACAGTTACCGTTGGCTGTGGATCATATCTGACAATTGCTAATAAACGACTATTGAACATCCTCAAGTTTGTGATGGAAAACATCAAAAAACAGAATCATGTCATGATCAAAAATGGAGTAGAAGTTATCGATCGATTAAAACATTGTAATAAAAATATATGTTTTAAAAGCTTTGATTTCCGCGACCTATTTAACAACATTGATTTATCTAATTTATATTCAATCTTGGAAAAATTACATGAAGAATTTGATTTGAAGGATTTTATTACTTATCGTAGATACCTTGATCTTATTGAACTGGTATTAAAAGAAAATATTCTATATAACGGAAAAAATTATTACCGACAAATAAAGGGAATCCCAATGGGAGGAGCCTGCTCATCAATCTTGTCCGATATTTACCTCTCAACATATGAAAAAGGAACCCATATTTTGTCAGAAATACCATATTTCCGGTATGTTGACGACGTGCTATTGGGGAGTTATGAAACCACCACCAATTTCGATTTCACATTTTACCCACCGGAATTGGAATTAATAGAAAATTGTAAAGAAGAAAATGAAGCGGTAAATTTTCTGGACATCTCAATAAAAAAACATGGATTATATGGTCATTATACAAAGTTATATGACAAAAGAGAATTATATAGTATTAAGATAAATCATATTATCGACTGGAAAACTAATCTTACCAAAAATACTTTCAGAAATATCATACTCGGACACTTCAAGAGAAATCAAATTTACAACACGTTTAAAAAAGATTGCAATAATAGCAATATTAAAATCATAACTGAGGCTTTATATAAACATTATCCTATTTATTTCTTAAAGGATTGCTATAGATCGATTTTCAAGGATCCTGTAGATTTTGACAGTTTACTTCTTCAATTTGCAAGTAAATAAAGTTTATGCGTACCTGCTAAGAAAGCACGCATGCGTAAATCGAACATATATATGATAGCGAGTTGGGCAGGAATCACTTTTGGTCCGGTTTCCTTCTGTTTGGTTGTCTTGTCCTTCCGTGTCCGGGTGCCTTCGTATTAGCACGCATTGGGGACCAACCTTTGCTTTGCATAGGTACCGTGAGCGTTTGCCTAGGCTGGAAAAGCAGCTTTAAACGGGAGGGGGAGTCGCAATCCTCCCCAACCATTAAATGCAAAGCATTTGGTTATCCCAAGTTCCTTTAAATCTTCTTTTTCTTGGATTATATATATATATATATATATATATATATATATATATATATACATAACATTCTTCACTTGAACGCTTTACTGGAACACTAGAATGACAGAAGTGGTCATTTTGACAGCATAACTACTTTGAGAAACGATTCCTCCAAAAAGGCTAATACCAGTCCATTGAAATTTTATGACTTATTGAAAGTTATTTAAAAAGTTATTGAAAAAGTTATTGAAAACAAAGGAGACAAGTATTCTTGGTTTTATAATACAAGAACAAATCAACGATCTCCTAGAACGACGGCATCGGTCAAAGTAGTCATGCGGTCAAAATGACCGCTTCCGTCATTCTAGTGTTAAAGTAAAATAATTGCATATAAAACATGAAAAAATACGTAAACAATAAGTTCAATTAATCAGTTTTGCTAATATTATATAACCTTAAATTATATAACCCTTTTTACTTCACATATAACACATTTTAGATAACGTACAAAACTATTTTGAAAATTGCAGTAAATGGGTCAGGGGCTAGGAACTACTCTAACATTCTGAAAAAAAAGCTCAAAATATGGAAAAAATTATTTTAGCTTAAAAAATATTGTTTAAAAAAACCAAAGCATCAAGGGTTCGTTCCGATTTCATTGCACCCCTTTTCATCCTATTTCATTGCATCCTATTTCATTCCATCCTATTTCATTGAACCTTATTTCAAATTTCATCCTATTTCTTTGCACTTGTTTTCATAAAAAATCAATGTAACCTGTTACACGTTGAAAAAAAATGTTTTAGTAGTTAAAATATTGAAAAAAGAACTGCTAAACGAAAACCATATCTGCGAACTCTTCCTCAAAGGTTACGTAATGTTCTTATTGTTAGAATCGTATTTGTATGTGCTGTAAAATTATTTTCGATCTTTACAATCCAGCATTGTTTTCCGAAGTATAGTATATAATCGAATATATTCCTCAATAGGGTGGCTCAATTTCCCTACAACTTATACTGACTAAAACAGATGTACTTTGCAGTTTTGTTGTTCGATTAACATTGTCACCTATCTTATGCCTTTTTCACAAACAATTTTTTTTTTCTCAAAATACTATTGAGTGGTTTTAAAACATTAATTTCTTAATCGTTATTTTTTCTAATCTTAAATTGTCCTGTTCTATATCGTAAATTAGTATATAAAGTTACATTTTTAGCACAGAAAGTTTTCATTTTGCAAGACTACTAACATTAATTTCATTCACATAGTACTAAACCAGGCCACAAATTAACATATCTGTTATTGTTTTATTCGCACGAAATGCCATTTAGAAGAATTTATTCAAACTATCCCCAATAATATTATTAACCACTGATTACAAAAGATGGGGCTATGCAGATTTTACTAACTGCTTTTTACATCTGGTCCTACAATTGTTTCTCCCCATTAGAGCAATTTTCTTTTATGCAGTATTGTTAATCGAAATACGGGGTATTCGGTACGTACATTTATTCCGTTTCTGATCATATATCCGAAAAAAACGGGGGCGATAAAAGCTTTGATTTAAGTGAAATTATTTATTAACACACACTATTGATTTAAAATGAGAGTCACACAAATTCCAAAATCATATCTATTCCAAACTATTTCACATGTGACTGAAATATGTTATAGAGGATTGAGATTCAAGGTCATCCTCTATTCATGCCGACATGAAAGGTGTAGTTTATTTTTCATTTATTTTAAATAATATATAATTTCTCATATTAAAAAATAAATAAAATTTAAAACTGTATATTATTAATTCGTCAAGCATAAGATAAATTCGTCACGCATCCAGATTTCATATTCAAATAAGAAATATATATATATATATATATTAGCTGCATTTTCAAGAATTCTGTTCTTAGTATCATATATTAACCAGATATTTACATTCTCTTGTATTAATAAAACTTTATATTTACATCCATAAAGGTTTTATTTATATATATATATATAAATAAAAATTGAAAGATTTTAATCGAAAATTATGCATAAACTACTGTATGTACAAAAAAACCCATCTCTAGCATATCTGTTACAAATGAGTAACTATAGACCAAGACTAAGGATAAAGATAGAAGGTAACATATCACTACAATGGAAAGGGGGATGAGAAGAATATTAGGATACAAAATTCACAATTAAAAGTATATAAATATAAATAAAAATAAAAATTAAAAGAAAACACGGCAAAAATGAGAAAAGGCAATAAAAATTAGCTCAAGATAAAAGATGAAGACATAGAGAACAATCAATTGAAACTACACAAAAAATGGCGGTTAGTTCGAAATTGCATTCTCATCAGGACAGACATACAATTCGAATTAAAACCGATAGAATAGCCAGTTTCTGACAATGGCGATACTATTTAACTATAGACACCATTGAAACTGTCTACTGGCTAGAGGAAGGAGAAAATTAAATCAATTGAATTACAAATCAGAAAAATAATACCTCCTCGAACAGAAATATGAACTCATAAGGATTGTTACCACGTGTAAGTTGAATAAGCGACTGAGCATTTCATATCACTTCGTCAATGCGAGTGGGCACCGGAATGAATACATTTGAACGATGCATAATATGTATGGAGACTTTCAAAAATAGTAATCAGAATAGGACTCAGGACAAGTGGAAAATAGTCATTCGAAATTAGTGAACAGTATCAGACTCAGGCCAAGTGGTAAGTTAGGTGATAAGAATGATTGAATTCTCCAAATTGAGTTATCCAATCAAAGATAAATAATGCACGTGTTAAATTATTACGTGGTATATTTGAAATTATTAATAATATTATTTACAAATACTTCCGGATATTGGTAATTTTGACAAATGCGTTTAAGATTATTGATGTGGAGAATGGGAAACCGAGGATCAGAAAGTCGATGTATTCGAAATAGCTGGTTTAAAATGATGTTTCTAAACAATTGAATAGAATTACAAGATTGATATGATAGCAGCTTTATGATAGTGAAGTTGTAAGATTCTTTTTTATCATATAGATTGGTGATTACATGATTATTGAGGGTATCTAAATTTAGGTCTAAAAAATTTACAGTTTGACTAACGCTAGGCTCATTAGGAATTAATTCTAGGTTAGATGGGTAAAAATCAATATTAATTGGATAGGAATCATCAATGACAATACAAATTAAGTCGTCAACATATCTAAATATAGTATATGAATTAGAGTTAAAATGACATTCATAATAATAAAGATATAAGTTAGCAAGTATACTACTACTACAGCCACCTTGTGGTACTCCAGATGTTTGTAAATAAATGTTTTCATCTTGGATAATATAATTGTTGTATAACACAAAGTGCAAGAGCATAGGAAAATTTTTGACATTAAATGCAATATTATTGGAAGATAGATAGTCATGATAAAGAGAGATAATAACTTTATATAAATCTTTAATGACAATATTATTAAATAGGTTTTTAAAATCAAAGGTATGGAAACCAAGAATTTGTGGAAGCTTGCTAAGGTGATTTACTAAATCAAAACTATTGTTCAAAATGAAATATCCTGAATTCCTTAATTTAAGAGATTCATTAATTCAATTTAAACAGTTAAGCAAGTACTTAATAGTTGTAGTGGTAAAGGTATTATGTCCACTACTGACTCTTCTAAAACTGAGAGATGATTTATGGAATTTAGGAACCAAAGTCACATAAGGAAATTTAAAAAACTTACAATTAATATTTAATTGTGTATATAATTTCAGCATTTTAGTTTTGATTTTGATAGACTGATTATTAATGGGTTTAAAAATTTGATTATTTTTTAAGTAATTCTGTAACAGAGAAACATAATATTTTTTACAAATGATGGCATAATTATTAGAAGCTTTATCTACATAAGTTATGACAAAATGTTGTTGTAGTTCTTTAATAGCAGATAGGAGTTGTTTATAAGGATACCTAGGCTTCGTTAATTTAATGTTTATAATAACATTTTTAAGTAGATGTAAGGTAGTATACTTCCATAGATGGAATGCTTCAATAGGAATGGAATGTGAACAAGCAAGTTGATATATGAATTTATCAAAATCAAATGATCTAGACTGAAGAAGTTGTTTAGGGTGATGGCAGAATGGAATGCGAAATTTAGACCCTTTATTCATAATATCCCTAAGTATATCATCCTGAACTATACTGAGATCCCCAATAATAATGTGTCCATGAGAGGAGTTGACATAAGGGGCAAGATTTTTATTGCTGCATACACATGATGTAAGGTCATCGGAGTTTAATGTCCTGGAAACTTCATTGTAATTGTATATAGTTCTACCAATTGGTAAATTATATTTGAAGGATTTTTGTATTTTGATTTCTTTTACGGGTAACAAGTGCTGATGTTTTGCAAATAAATAATTGAAGTTAAGAGAATTAAGAATAGGGTG
Source organism: Amaurobius ferox (assembly GCA_951213105.1). Classification (NCBI taxonomy): domain Eukaryota; kingdom Metazoa; phylum Arthropoda; class Arachnida; order Araneae; family Amaurobiidae; genus Amaurobius; species Amaurobius ferox. The sequence continues at coordinate 39,994,799 of OX578134.1, read as the reverse complement.
TTTAAAAGAAATTACACAGTAAGCTATTTTAGTATGTGGATTTGGTGAATGGAGAAGGTGGTAATTTAAGAAATTTGTACGTGAAAGAAGCAAATCATAAAATAAATGTTTAAAATGATCATGTGAGTTAATTTTAATTTTAAAAAATTAGTATAAACAATACTTAATTTGCATTTTCTAACTTTATATAACCAAGTTCTAACAGGTAGCAAATTGAAAGTTTGAGAATAATATATATATTATATATATATATTATATATATATATTATATATATGTATATATATATATATATATATTTATAATTATTTATTAATTATACAAATAAATAAAAATGAAAAACATCAAAATAAGTTAAAGAAATCGGAAAATAAGATACATTAATATTAATGTTTTCAATTTTATTTTCGCTAAAAAAATTGTAATTTTAGCCAGTTTGAAACTGCGATTTAAGAGACTTATAATGGTGTAAAGTGGCATCTTCGATTATCCATTTCTTCAACGAATCTCTTGTTTAGTAAGAATTTTCATCTTTGCTTCATGTTCATATTCCTTTTTGCTTATACGGGTAATTGTCCTGTCTCCGGCTCTGACTCACTGGGCAGGTCTGGGAGTGTAGCTGTGGACGTTCGTACTGCCGCCCTGGTTGTATTTCGACTTGTTCATTGCGGTGCTTCTAGATTTAAGTTGTTGAGGTTGATTGCGTATACACGTGGTGAAAGAAGAAGGGTTCATACAATATTGTAATACAAATTTTCTTATATTCATTTTTTCAACTTTTGATGCCTGTAGTCTTAGTTTGAACATATATAGTAATGTACTATTGCTCAATATGATACAGGCATTTGTTTAGGTAAATTAGAATTAAATGCTCAGACCTGAAGATGAATTTCGTTCTGATTAATCATCGAATTTGGGCCGGTGCTATTATTTTCTCTTATCAGCATTATTGCCGTGGTTTTGCTTCTATGGTGATGTTAATATCACTTGAATTTTTTATTATTATATTTTTCTAATCTGTATAAATAAAAATGAAAATCTGTCTGTCTGTCTGTCTGTCTGTCTGTCTGTCTGTCTGTCTGTTTGTCACACCATCACGGGAGAACGGCTGAACCGAATATGATGAAATTTTGTGGGTAGCCCAGAAATAGCCCTACTTAAAATTATATCCGTGTTTTGAGTTTCTACGACCAGTGGTTCTCGAGATATTAGTAAAAAACGAAATTTTCGTTTGTCTCATCATCACGGAAAAACGGCTGAACCGAATTTAATGAAATTTGGTGAATAGCCTTGAAATATCCCCCCATAACTTTTGTCCAAGTTTCGAGTTTCTAAGATCTGGGGTTGTCGAGATATTAAGGAAAAACGGAACTTTATCCTAGGAGTTCTACTCCCTAACTCCGTGGTTTATCCAAACGAAAAGCTTGAAAATCGTTTGAAAGTGAATTAAAATTTAATCTCTGAGTTTGATGGGAGATTTTTTGCGTTAATTAGTCACTTTCTGAAAACATGAATTGTTTGAAACATGATTTAAAGGGGAAATCTATCTCCATGGTTCATGGTTTATTTAAAACAAGCTTTTGCGGAACAATGAGAAGTATAGAGAAATCAAAATCGTTACTTAATTTCGCAGTTTATGTTATAAGACATGACATATTTAACATGTTATAAGATTCTATCTTATATCATGTTACTCAGAAACGCAATTAAATTAAATCTGTCTGTTAATTTTAATAATTATTTTTTCGATTTGAGTAATAAATAAATGGATATAAAAATATATTTTAGAAAAGAACGATTTGATTTTTCTTATAGCATTTTTGACTGGATAATATCAATTACGGTCTTCAGGTTTAAAAATTATTATTATTTATATTTTCGGGGATTATTGATTCAAGGATTATTGATACTTTCAAGTTATTATGCAATTATTTTATTATGACAAAAATTGTTTAAACTCATATATTGTATGTTGTACGAATCTTCTACAAATACACGTGTATATCTTTTAATCTACGAGAATATAAGTAGTACAGGTATATTGACATATGTTTTGATATATATTGGCATATATTGGGATCAATTACGACCTTCTGGTATAAAGAGTACGGATATTATTGATGTTTTCAATTTATTACGTCATCTCTTTTATTTTGGCAAATATTTTTGAGACGCATATTGTAATACGGGTAATCTTCTACTAACACATTGGCATATTTTCTGATCTGCGACAATATAATTAGTACGGGGTTGCATATATTCATTCAATTCCTATTTTTTCTTCTGTAAATTTGCTTACAAAAGGGGGCAGGATGTTTTATTCTTCAGATCTGATCGTGAAGATAATTTTGCATAGTGAGAACATATATTCTTAAACTTCTCTTTAGGAGCAATAAATTTAATATTTTAACAGAATTTGCACATGATAGCGAACTTTAAGTTTCTTTAAATTATACACTCCGTACGAATAACGGGTGTGCTTTTAGTGGTTAATAAATTTTAACATTTTAGGAGGATATATCATGTTGCTCGGCATCGCAATTAAATTAAATGTGTTTGTTAATGTTTTTATTATTTTTTTTCGATTTAAATAATAAATTAATGGATAAATGGATATAAAAGTATATCTTATGAATGGACGGTTTGATTTTTCTTTTAATTATATTAATTGCTGACTGCGTACATCAATTTCATTTATTTTGGCAAAGAGTTTTCAAGCTTATATCGTATTTAGCTACTAAACTCATATATTGTGTTTAGCCAATAAATTCATATAGCCGATTGTTGAAACAGAAAAAGAGTAGAGCGGGTATATCTTCTAATACAATTGTAGTGTTTTCATTTAGTATATTGAAACGGGATAAGAATGTTTCATTCAGATCTGCAAATTCAAAGCTACGAATTTGGAGGGATATCGCTAATTTGACAACTTTTCTTAAACTTTGCCAAATTGACGGAAATGTCGCCAAATTGATATAAACGACACACAAACAGCTGCCATAAACCTTCGGGTTGGTTGTGTGGCTTGGTTCTTCTACATATCAATGAATTTTTTTTTTTGTTTTGTTAGAAGAGAGTACTGAAATGATGTTTGGTTAGCATTTCTCTGTCAGACCAACCATCCTACTTAGTAATACATTTAGCGAATTTTTAAAATGTCACCAAATTGATAAAAATGTTTTCAAATCTATAAAAATATCTTGAAATTGATAAAATTGCGCTACATAAATGATATTAATTGTTTTTTGTTAGGGGATAATATTGTGATGATATTTCGTCAATTTGTCGCAAAGTGGAACTGTCAGTTCTACAGTCCCACTTGGCGATAAATTTGGCGATTTTTTAAAATGTCGCTAATTTGACGAAACAGTCGCCAAATGTTTCATAGAAATATAACTATTTAGACGATATTTTTTCTACCAATTTATTTGAAGCAAATGATATCATGTCGCTTAGCAACGGATTTAAATCCAATGTGTTTATGCGGCAGACGATTTTTATTAAATCCTTTCCGATTTGAATAATGAAGATATGTATATAAAATAAATTTCATTGCCATTTCATTTTGGACTGGATAATATCAATTATACTCTTCAGGTTTAAACATTATTATTATTGATATTTTCCGGAATTTTTGATTCAGGGATTATTGATATTTTTAAGTTATTACGCCATTGTTTTATTGCGGCAAAAATTGCTGACACACGCATATTGTACGTTGTACGAGTAATCTTCTAGGAATGCACGGGTATATCTTCTAACCTACGAGAATATATGTAGTACAGTTATATTGGCATATATTTTGACATATATTGGCATATATATTGGAATCAAGTACAGTCTTCTGGTATGAAGATTAAGGGGATTAATTATATATTCAATTTATTACGATGTCTGTTGTATTTTACCAAAAAACATTTGTGACTCATATTGCAAAACGGGTAATCTTCTACTAATAATCGGACATTATAAGTAGTACGTGTATATCTTCCCATATAATTTTAGCACTTTAATTTTGACATATATTGGAATAAATGACTGTCTTCAGATTTAAAGATTACGGGTTTATTGGTATTTTCAATTTATACATGTAATCTACTAATACAGGTTATATTTTCTAATATTCGCGTATATAATTAGTACGGGTCCCATACAATTTTAACGCTTTTATTTTGCATATATTGATTCAATTCCATATTTTTTTTTATATTTGCTTACATAAGGGGTCCAAGATGTTTTATTCTTCAGATATGTCCATGAAGATAATTTTATATAGCGAGAACAGAGATTCTTAAACTTCTTTTTAGGAGCATTATATTAAATATTTTAACAGAATATTTTGATTAAACATGTCATTTAGTATACTATAAGAATTTGGGCATGATAATGAATTTCAAGTTTCTTTATATTATATACTCCGTACGAAGAACGGGTATGCTGCTAGTATATATATATAGTGTGTTTGTGTGAATTTCGAAACCATTATAGATACGAAATTTACCTCTATGAATGAATAGAAAATATTGTCACTTGAAGCAATATCTACATTGATAATGCTGGTGGGAGGATTTATGAAGCACCCCATCATGACAAATGAAAATTGATGATCTGAATTTCGAAATTTTTCGTCAACTCTGACATGAAAAAATCCTTTGAATTTCACCTTTTCATTGCACGTAGTTTAATATCTTCACTCTGTACTAACCCATCTTCACCTCTGGATTGCTTACGCCAAAAGTTTATTTGAATGCTCTGTAACTTCTTTTACTTGCTCTTGGAAGAGAAATTTACTTGAAATCTTACAACAGATGGAAATTTAGTTGCGGTATTAACTACTTTCGAAACTCGCGGCATTAACTACTTTCGAACACTCGAAAGTTTGAAATTAGTAAATTATCTATCATATAAAACAGGCAAATTTAATGTTAAATAATGAAATGTATCAATAATATTTTATTAATGCATTTTTATTATAATATATATTTCACGAAAAATATCTTTTTGAATGAAGGAAATTAATAATTTTACCTTTTATGAGCTGTTTAATATTTATTAACAATCAATGACTCAAACAATTGAAAATATATTATTATATTAAATTTTGTTTTATATTATTTGTTTTGGCAGGTGTTTTATTGTCCATCTTTTTAAGAAATATATTAAATGAAAAAATCAAAACTTAAATCCCTTCTTATATTCCACGTTCATAATTCTCTAGCATCATGAAATATTAATTGATGAATATTTATCATGACCAACTACGCAAATATATAAATCTTGGATAATAACAGATACTTGTAAATAACACCACATTCTATTTTTTTATACAGGTGAATGTAAATATCATATATCAACATATGTATTAAATTTACTAACTAAATATTAGCATTAAAATATATGACATACAGACATACATTAAATTGCAACATTAAATTACAAATCCAGAGCGCTTTCTGACGTCGCTACGTCCTTCATCTGTGGCAATGTAAATCGTTTAAGAAGTGACGAACATGAGCTCTCACAGGAACGTATAAAGAACGTAGCGACGTCCAAAAGCGCTCTGGATTTGAAATGGTACGAATATAGCTAATGGTGGAATGGTAAGTCATAGATGGTGCTAATATTAAAGATATTTTTTACCACACAACTTGGTTGTCTTTACTATGCATTTTACAATTTTAGATGAATTGACGTGTTTCCATATTTATTGGTTAAAATCTAATTGACTGCTTTGAACAATACCGTGTTTTTAAACTAAACCCCGAGGAACTTATGTTTTAAATATTAATGGAAATTTATATAATTCATGATAGAACTGTTAAGATTGTTTCCATTAACCATGCGAAGAATTAAACAAACTTTATGTTCGCACAGTCATACTGCTCTACTAATGTTTGAATATGAAAACTCAATATACATTTATCAAATACCATAAACGCAAAAGTAATCAAATACCCTGCAGAGTTCACTTCAACAATAAGAGCTTGTAATTTAGTCCCAGTAGCTCAACGGTAGAGCTTCGGTTGGCCAGTTTGAAGATTCAGGGTTCGATTCCCGATAGAGGCAGCAAGATTCTCTGTAATGGTGCAGAAACACATCAACACTGTAGGTTAGTGTGAGGTCTGAAAGTGACACTAGTACGACTACCACGGATTCAGTGGACTCTGGAATATTGAGCGCCGATTTAAAAAAGAATCGGAACAACGACCACGTAGGGTACTAACCTGGGTAAAAATATTAATATCAGGAGGCTAACTTGAGGTAAAAATAGCAGGGGTTCGTCAGACAAATTGTCAGTTGCACGTCAATCTGATATTAGAGGGTGGAGAATAAAGAGTCTACTTCGACAGTAAGAGCTTGTAATTTCATCCCAGTAGTTCAACGGTAGAGAATCGAATGTCCAGCCCGAAGATCCAGGATTCGATTCCCAGTTGGGAAAGCAAGGTTCTTTACACACTTTATGTTCAAAGAAAATTCCCACGAAAGTATGTCTATGAGGAATTGAGTCATAAGCATGCATCCATAAATATGTATCTAATATTATCCTCGCTTGCAAATGAGTACCGTCACAGCTATTTTCACTTACTTTGTGTGTCGCAATAGTGTGTTTTAGGGTAATGTAATTAATGTCTTACCTAATTACTGGAAGAAAAAGAAGTACAGCCATCGACTCTCACAGAATGGTAATGGGTACGAAGGGGGTAAAATCGTGGAACAAATGTTTCTAGATCTTTCTTGTGGGATTAGTGGGAAAAGTAAATGGATTCGTGGTAAACCAAACTTGGAAGTCTGATATTCAGGTATCTAATAACACATGGAGTGCATGTTTCATGGGGAAAAAGGAATGTATTTAACTGCATATTATCTAACTGATTATATAGCAGATATTTAGTTTATGTGGGCTAGAAATAAGTGTCCATCCAGAGTATGAGGTGATATTATGTTTAACGATACTATATTTTATACTATATTTATTTGTTGTTCAAGTACTATTCAACCTACAAAAATAGAAAGTATTTATATTAGAATTTTTTTTTTCATTTTTCCACTTGCGAATGTTGATTAATTGAATTTTGATTTTCTTTCTTGTGAAATAGTTTTCTACCAAACTTATCATCATATGTATGGTTTTGACAAATTTTTGTATTTGCACGACTTAAACGCTGCATTTTGTTGATTTCCAAAGTAATTTTATTTGTTGTTCAGCATATGTAAATCTTATAATGACCGATATAAAATACCAACATGTTTTCATTAATGTTTCAGATACAATAAAGTCAGTTTGATTTTTATCTCGAACATTGGACAAACTATTGACATTAAAATAACGAGTAATTAAGAAATTAACTGGTGTGTGACTCAGCGATATCAAGTTTGATAATATACTCCCTCGGGAGGGTAACTAACCCTTCCGAAAGGGGGGCCAATGGTGTCACTATCACAAAAATTGGATTGCGGCTACTTTTCACTACAATAATGAACACTGCAACGTTTCGTGATCATTAAAGCATAAATAACCACTTTTATGCATAATTGTGTCAAATTTAATTTTATGTTGTCATGTGTTCAACAAACTATGATTAATGTTTATGAAAGCATTTCACCTATAAATAACTCCAATAAAAATTTAAAATTAACAGATTTATTAAGTTACATACAATCCTTCCTGGCCACATTTCCATATCTAAAAGTAAACTATAAAATCTTTTGCCACTTTCAGTAACATGAAATTCACCCCTTTATGGTTATGCATTTTCCAATATTCTCCCACCTTTAAAATGTGGTAACTTTTCAAATAAGTTATACATAAAGTGTTACATTTAAAATATACATTTAATCAGTTCCAGAGATCAGGTTTATTCGATGGTCGCACTGTGCGTCCACTACGGGTTTTAAAGGTAAGCATTTTGTCCTCTTCACCAGACTAAGTTTGCATCCTCTCGATTCCTCCCTTGTCAGTAAAAACTTGAAGGTTCCTTAAAGAATTCAAGCTACATTCCTCGGAAAAACATTCCTTTTGGATGTAGCAAACGTAGCATCCAGGTTATAGTTCTCACTATCTGGGAGTAACTAAAAAAATTCTCAAACAGCTACTTCTATGGTAATAGTTTCTACTTCAGAACTCTTAGTAGCTACAAGTCTTTATTTTTTCTTTTTCAGCGTCTTCTTGATCAGGAGTTGAATTAGAAGAAGGCCTTTTTTCTTCATTCTTGAGCAACCACGAAGGGACCTCCCACCATCAGGATTTCAAGAGCTATTGTGTCAGGCAACCTCTTGAGAGCAGATCCGCTGGATTAGAATCACTTGGGATGTGTCTCCATTGTTAATGCAGAGTAGGTTCCTTTATTTCTAATTACACGGTTCTCTATAAAAACGGTTCATGGTCCGCGATTAGTCAGATACGTTAAGCCTTTGCCGGACTAAAGTGTGAAGTCTAACGCTTGTAAGAGCTGCCATCAAATCGAGGAAGTGTCAGTGCTTTTGCTGGAGCAACTCTAGACTAGCCATTATAAGGTTTAGGTAAACCTTACCTTCCTTTTCAGTTCTCAAAAATATACAGCTGTCAAATGCAACTTTGTTCGCGTCACTGAACACATGCAGTGAACTTGAATTATTTAGAACGATTCTACGAGTGATTTTGCAATCAGCTAGTGAGTTCAACTGTTCCATCCACTCATGGAATTCTTCCCATATATCTTCTGGTAGTATTGCCACCCATCCTATCTTCAATGTCCATGTTTTTTGCAGTAAAATTTTTTGGTAGGAAAGTAATTGGTGCAGTGAGTACAAGGCGGTCGAAAAACTTTTGTATAGTTGAGAGAAGTGATATTTTATTCCACGATGAAATATAACTATTTTTAATTTTAATATTGCAGCTCAATTCATGTGTGGAACAAATTCAGAGTAGTCTAAGCACATTTTCTGCTGCATCTTTATTCGTCACGTTGCTCACCCATCCCCTTAGATTAAATCTTGCGTAAGTCATTAGCTGTGTGTGTGTGCTGAGTTTCACTAATAAACTGATCAAGTTAATCCTTGTTTTCCACGCCAGTTAGACAGCTGTCTACATAAAGGATTATTTCAATTTCTCGGACTTAGCTCTCACATAGTAAGGAACATTTTCCAATAGATAATTTATCACATCACTCAATAAGAATGGTGTAGATGACAATCCAAAAAACATTCTACAATGGCGAAAAGTAATAATTCGACCTTCCTCCCAACAAAGAAACATTAACACATGTCGATCAGCTCGGTTTACTTCAATTTTGAGAAAATGATTCTCAATATTATCTATTAGACCAATAAGATATGGTCTAAAGTTCATTAAAATGAGAGGTATTAGATCAATCATGTTCGGACCTTTCTCAAGTGCTTCACTTAGCGAGTGTTCATTTATATCATGAGAGAGCGCATCAAAATCAGACCTAACTGGGGGAGTGCTATTTTTTAAATAGATTTATGTGGCAAATATAATTCACCTAACGTTTCTATTCCGTTCACGACTTCAATTATCCCTTTATTTAACATTTTTTTAATACAGCAACATACTCACAATACTTATTCATTCGATGTAGCTTGCGTATAGTTGTCTGAAGACGATTTTTCGTAATTGTCTATTATTTTCTAAAGTATTGAAACTCTCTGTCCAAGACGAGTTTACTGTGTAGCGCCCGTAGAGTCTTTTTTGACTGTTTTCTGAAAAAATGTTGCAACTTCACCATATCTTTCTTGTTTTTAATTTTTTCACTTGGATCCATAATACTAATAGTTTTTTTAAATCCCTCATCCTTTTAATATCATTCGCACATAAGAGTGTGCTCAATAAAGATGAAGAAGGTGTATTGTCATATCCAGGCGAGCCTAAGAGTGACCATCCCAAATCGTGTCTTTATAGCCCCTAAATTTTCATTCCTTTTGTGAAGTTCAGGTGTGATAATACGACACCAAACATCTGCTTATAACAATATTTGAATGCCTTGATAATTACTATCTTCAGAATCTGAAAACTCAGTCAAACGTATTCCTTTCCTTTCAACTGTTTATAAAGTTGAATATCTTTGAACTTAGGTGCAAAACTGCATATTTTAACTTGATCAATACGATTCACTTTACACTGGATGTCTGAGTTCAGATCTTTTAAGGCTACTACGTATGTTTCATGTCATGCAAATGCAGTTATTTTCCCTCCAAATAATTCTTTACAAAGTGACAGCTTTCTATTCGGCTTCAGTTGAAGATCTCTGGCACACTCTTTAGTAATATAACTTCTCTGTGAACCAGAGTCACACAAAATTCTCACTTTGCAGGCTTTCCAGTATATGCTTCCACGATCAAAATTTGTAAGTATATTACCGGAATTTTATCCTGAGTATTCGCCAACATACTTATTTCAGAAACCTTCTATGGTTTCAGAATCTTCTCTTCTTTCAGCACTTCGTTATTCGATAACTTAGGACACATAATTGCATAATTATTTCTTTTACAAGTAGCATATCTTACGAAAGCTTTATATTTTATAAAGATGTTCCCGTTTTAGGCATCGAAAATATGCTCCCTTTTTCCTCACAGCGCTGTTTCTTTCTTCCATTGAGAAATCAATGGCAATTGTGCTATAGTGAGAGATATGCGAAGCCTTATTGCAGAAATGCACCCACAATATTTAATGAAGAATACGGTCTCTGAAGAAACTAAAGCTGCCGCAGAAGGTTCAAGTTTGTGTACTTTATTTCTCTCAGTATATATATTGTTTATCTTTGAATTACAAGCTTCAAAAGAGTTCATCCTTAATTTGAGGCATTCTTATCCTTCTACTTCGGCTTTTAAAAATTCCAATACTTCGCACAAACATTCATCAGATTGTTTAGTTACGGCAGTTTTGCTTGCACGATGTCTTTCACAAATCTTAAAAATATTTTCAGGATTTTCAGGAATTGTTGACTCTACAAAGGGAAAAAGCATCGCTGAATATTTCTCTTTAGTGACACCTAATGAATCCAAGACACGCAACTGGGCTTCTAATTTATCATACAACTGTGTCACAGGCATATTATGACTTTTCTTAAGAAGTTGAGTCAATAATTCACTAACGTGAAGTTCAATTAAGAAATCTTGTATAGAAGAAAATCTTAAGAAATCTTGTTATAATTTTCTTTAGAAGGTGGAAATCATTCTATAAATTTTTTAGCAGGTGAGTCTGGTTTCATATATAAACGCAGATATTCGAACTTATCTTTATCAGTTACAGTTTTATCATTATATATTTTAGAAAACTGTCCCCAAAATCCTATCCAGTTTCTTAAATCCCCAACAAATGTCTTGAATTTTATTTTGGAAAATCGTACACGAATTATGATTCCAGCTTGGCTACAATTATCAAAGTTTGAACTCTCAGCAGTCTTTAATTCCTTAATTATTTCTTGCACTTTAAGAAATATAAATTCCTACTTACCATACTTTAACATCTCCCACTCAAGTCTTCTTTTCGTTTACTTCTTTTTCTATCAAAAGTTCTAATAATTTGGTATTAAAGGCGTTAAACTTTTCATACTTTTGAGCTAGTAATGCAAAACTTGCTTTTATTTCAATGTTATCACCCTTTTGAGCAATAATTTATTTAATAAGGTTTGCCTCTTCAGTAAAAAGCGATTGCGCGTCTTTCTATTTCAGCCATTTGTATTTTTTTTTCAATGTGCAGTTCCATTGTAGCTTTTTCTCTAAACATACTCAATCAAAATCCTGTCGCGGATGCCACAATGTTCAGCAAGATATGCTTAATGTTTGTATAAACACCTCACCTATAAATAACTCCAATCAAAGTTTAAAACTAACGGATTTATTAAGAGCACATACATTCCTTCCCGGCCGCATTTTATATCAATAAGTAAACTACAAAATCTGCTCTCACTTTCAGTAACATAAAATCCACCCCTTTACGGTTACGGGTTTTCCACCACCATGTTAAAAAATATAATATTTCAAAGTTTTCGCTCTAATTTCCATAAATCCAATCTAGTTCTATATTTTTTATTAACAAAGCCAGATAAAAAATGTCATAAAATCCATTAATCTGTGTGGCAGCTATGATGTACGCAGGAACTCGACCACAGAGATCACTCTAAAGGCAGTCAAAAAGTGCTCAAGGCGTCCTAAAACATATATCGGCAATAAAATATCAAAATCAAATATATTCATGAAAGCCATACTTTCTCTATACTATATTCCATAGTATGAGAATGTGAAATAAAAAAATATAATTCTGTTAAATGATAAACGTACCATCAATAAACGGATAAAAAGAAAAAGGAATTATATTACATAATAAACATTTAATCGTTAGATTTATTTTATGCAGTATGCTATGGCATAATTTTTACATCTTTACATACCCCTCCCAATCTTTCAATGTCCGTTTTTAAATATTCCTATTTTATTTTGCAATCCCGTTATGGTGTAGGATAAAGTGAAACAAAATATCTATCATACAAACCCAACATTCCATACATAGTTTTTATATTTTTTACTTAATTTTAATTAATTTTTACATTTTTCAAAATAATTAAATGCAAAAATTTGTAATTTAAGTCTGGCTCAATTCCGACAAATATAAAGCAGTAGACAGACGTTCCTCTTCCACTGATAATAACTATAAAAATAATAACGACATAAGAATAATGCATAACTATGAGGAGGATAATATGAGACGTATAATGCAAAGGTCTCTAATCTTAAATAGTTAGCTTCCTATTTGCAGTTAATATATAATGTACTATAATGCATGACACCTGACGTATTTTTGCTCAATATCTCTATGTAGGTAACAGTATGGATGCAATAATTCATAAAAAATCGCCTCCTAGTCCTTTCATTGACAATATTTCATTTATTTAAGTAATGTGAAATGCCATTTACATATATTTAATTTCAAAATTCCACGTGAAATTTGATTGCTTTCTTATTTAGTGAGATGTCATTATCTTTATTGTAATTTTGTTCAAAAAGCTAAATCACTAAAAGTATAAAAATCACAAAAAAGTTCATAAAAAAAACATCAGATCTTGTATCTCGGGATTTAAAAATAAAAGTGCGAGTAGCACACAGAATTTAAACAGTTTTAGCATTAATAGTTTAGACACATTAGCAGCTTACACTAATCTATAATTAAATATATTTTAAATATAATAAATTATAAACACTCATAACGGAACATAAAAATATTAGCTCCAGTAAAACACAACCCTTTTAAGAGTTTAATAATCCAAGCAAATCTTACTGGATAAAAAATAAAATAAAATATGCTTTATTTCAATAACATCTTATTATTATAAACAAAAGAATGTACCTAAATTTTATGCTATATTCAATTCTTATAGCGACAAGATAATGGATGTTTTATAATCTCCAGTTATTGACTCTAATTTCGTGAAAGTCTCATTTAAATTTTAAATGAATAATAATCAAATAAGCCGATAAAAATTTTCAAACATTTTAATACTTCGAGTATTTCTAAAATAGTGATACACAACCTTTTTAAAAGTTCAATAATTCAAGCAAATATTGTCATATAAAAAATAAATTATGCGTTAATTCGCTAATATCTTATTATTATAAGCAAAAGAACGTACCGAAATTTTATGCTTTATTCAATTCTTATCGCGACAAGATAATGAATGTTTTATAATCTCCAGTCATTGACTCTAATTTCATGAAAGCCTCATTTAAATTTTAAATGAATAATGATCAAATAAACCGACAAAAGTTTTCAAACAATTTAATACGTCGAGTATTTCTAAAATAATGATGTTAAATATTGCTACATAAAGTGATCATTAATTTAAAACTGCCGTAATTTTCGCTACTTTTAGAACTATTAGATTTATTGATTTAATGAAATGTACTGAGAAATATAGTTAGAGCAATAAAATTTGCATACAGGAAAAAGCTCAGACTTTGACATCCATTACAACACAAAATGCTTTTTTTATGTATAGATATTTTGTAATGAATTGTTTTTCCTGAAATGTGTGTCTATATAAAAATAACATTGGACATCAAAAATACTTAAACGCTTTGAAATTTTATTAGAAAAATAAATATTACATTTTTACTTTCCCTGCAATACATGGTAATGTATAGGGAAAGTATTGGAATCAAGCCGAAAATCGCAACGGGAGTTTTCGACGGATCTACACGTTTCGAGACCTCTAGAATACGAAAAAACTATTTTTAGCGTGACGTCTGTATGTCTATTTGTGTGTCTGTGTGTCTATGTGTCTGTCTGTCTGTGTGTCTATCTGTCTGTGTGTCTGTCTGTCTGTGCAGATTTTGCATCCACTCCAACTAAAAAACTAATGGACCGAATTTCATAAAATTTAGTAAGTCACTTGTGGGGGAATCTGGGGCTGCTTAGTTTTTGGTACGATTCGAGATATAACCTACCTTTTTTTGCAAACTGGTCCGCAAAAATCGCCAAAATCAAAAATCAAAAAAACTACGTATGCTCAAATATATCCATTAAATGCTTGTTTAATACGTAATTTTTAACGAAGAAAATAATAAAATCAACCCCATTACACTAGGACTAGCCGTTCTTGAGATCTCTTAGTTTTTTCGTATTTTCTCTACGCCACCTTTGAAAATAAGTCCAGTTATCAAATGAGAAAGAAAATTGAGTTAAAAGTGAATTAAATTTAATTAAATTAAAGAGAACGTGGATATAAGTCTGCAGGGAGAGCCATGTGCTGCCCACATCAGATTTTTACATTTTATTTAACTACTTCACCAATTGCTCAATTTGCAAATTTTTTTCAAATTTGTTCTCAGAAAATATTTCTTGTTAATTAGATTTGAGGATTTAAAAAGTATTGTTCTCAAGAATTTTAATAATTTTATGCGTAAAAGAAATAATTTTTTAAAGAATTGTGCATGCTTCGGTGGTGAATAATATTTATTATTATTATTAATATTATAATGGCTAAAAACATGACCGCAAGAACTCATCAATATTCTTTAATACATTAATGGTATTGGTAACTCAACAATATCATTCTTTAAAAATTAACATTTATTAACACTACAAATTATCAGCAGTAATCATCTTAGATAACAGCTTACTAAAATTATTAAATACCTAAGTACTCAAATAGTAAAATCTACAGTATGCGACCGTATTATACTTAAATTATATTACAGCAGATCATGTATTCGAACTATTCTATATAAGAATCGGCACATACCATCTGGACTTGTACATCATCGCGTTGCACTGCACTTTTTGTTTCACAATCACAAATTGCACATCTCTGCGTACTTGTACTGGCGTCTCTATGATATGCAGATCTCTGATATGGTTTGCCATACTGCTACTACTTCACTGTCATACTGCTACTACTGCACTGCCACACTGGTCTATCCTCTCTACTACAGTGATCTGACTGTTTCCTTGATATTCACTTATTAGCACCATCATATTTTGGCCTCGAATAAAGACACGCCCGCAAGGAAGCCGTTTTATTTTCATTAACTTATTTATTAAGTGTGATGTTACTTTCTCGTTTGATTGGCTCCTCTGGATCTAATGAAAATCGTTGTAAGACCTGGCGGTAAAAATTGCTTATGTCCAAGTCACTCTCGTAATTTGGATGATATGTATGCATTGGCGTCATAAATTTTTAAGGACTAAGACTGTTGAAACTGGCTTCACTTGTCTGCGCCTTTTGTTTGATAGCAAGTACCGAATCTAAATGGTGTTTACTGCTCTCACAAGTTCAAAACAAATATATATATATATATATATATATATACCAACACCAATAAGGAGATAGACACCAATAAGGATCAGACACCAATAGGATAAAGACAGCAATAAGGGATAAAGGCACCAATAAGGATAAAGACACCAATAAGGGATAGACACCAATAAGGAGTGGGCAGAAAAATATGAAAATTTCAAAGTAGACGCAGCTCACCGAGTTATGTAAATGAAGCAAAATGCGCAGATGACCCTCGCATGTTGAATGAGATATAAAGAATGGAACCTGCAGAATCGGCAATAGTCGCGCTGCTTTGTCTGCCAGAGAAATCATTTTGCAATTTTTTTTTGTCTCAGAGGAAACGGTTAGTAGCAGTGAATGCCAGGCCGCCGTCAACCGAAGCAGTTCCAGCAGACAGGTGATTTCACGAGGGGTATGGTAATCGGACGCAGAAGGGCAGGTTGGTCAATGCGTCAAATCTCAGCGGACAGCCACCTACACGCGTCCACGGTGTACCGGCTGTGGCGAAGATGGGTCGAACAAAGGAATGTGGGCGTTTGAAGGGTGCCGGTACTGCCAGAGCGACATAAGCAAGCGTGGATATATATGTATACAGGGTGTCCAGAAACTTCCGAAACGGCGCAATATCTCGAGAAATACATTTCAGATCAAAAAATAAAAAACACGTATTCAATATTTTTAGAAAAGTTATCCAATGATTCCAAAATTGACCTCCCCCCTCCTAGGGGGAGGGGGTGGGGAAACTTTGAAATCTTCAATGGGAATCCACATTTTTTATTGCAGATGTGGATTCTCCAGAAAAATTACATACATTTGACCCAAGATTTCTGATTTTTGCTCCCACAAACGGAGCTATAATCGAGAAAACGTGATGTTAATCAAGCACCCCGATCATGAGAGGGAAGGGGAGCTACAGAAAAAAGCACCCTTATCATGAGAGGCAAGGCGACTCATGTTAATCATGCACCCCGAAGGGAACAGTAAACTACTACGTCCACATCGTTGTTCCTGGGTAGTTTCCTAAAAGTAGTTTTGAACCGTTTTCTAAACTGAAGTCAACAGTTGTCGCTGAAGTAAACGGTTAGCGGGGGGAGGGGGTCAATTTTAGCATCATTGGATAGTTTTTTGAAAATATTGAACACGTAATTTTTTATTTTTCTATCCGAAGTGTATTTCCCGAGACATTCCCATTTCTAAACGTTTGTGCCCCACTTCCGTTTTCTCGATTATAGCGCCGTTTCTGGGAGCAAAAATCAAAAATCGTAGGTCAAATGTATGTAATTTTTTCTGGAGAATCCAAATCTGCAATAAAAAATGGGGGTTCCCATTGAAGATTTCCAAGTTTTCCCACCCCTCTCCCCCTCCCCTTAGGAGGGGGGAGGGGGGTCAATTTTGGTATCATTGGATAGCTTTTCTAAAGTTATTGAATACGAGGTTTTTTTTATTTTTTGATCCGGAATGTATTTCTCGAGATATTGCGCCGTCCCGGAACTTTCTGGACACCCTGTGTATATATATATATATATATATATATATATATATATATATAATTTTTCAATTTTCTCAATATACAAGGTGGCCATAAAATAACTTTCCCTGTGATTTCCTAATGAATTAAATGAAACCAAACTTCAAATACAGACTGTGGAAGGCATGGGGAGATGAATTCCGCAAAAAAGTAGTACCAATAGTTGCCGATAGGGAAGATTTTGGCACTGTCTGAACCGAAAACCAGTGAATAATTACAGTGAACACACGAAAGATGAAGTATTCAGAATTTAAATAATGTTTTAGTAATAAAAAATGAGCATACCATACAGTTATGAATGAAATTATGAAACTCATAGAAAATAATCTTCATAAATTCATTCATAACTGTATGGTATGTTCATTTTTTATTATTAAAACATTATTGAAATTCTGAACACTCCATTTTGCGTGTGTTCACTGTAATTATTCACTCGTTTTCGGTTCCGACAGCACCAAAATCTCCCCTATCGGTGACTTTTGGTATTATTATTTTTTTTTTGCGGAATTCATCTCTCCATACCTTCCACAGTCTGTATTTGAAATTTGGTTTCATTTCGTTCATTAGTTTTAGCTGCAGACGCCTCCAAACAGGGAAAGTTATTTTATGGTCACCCTGTATTTCAATTTACAGCACATTGGGGTGTCTAGTAGCCTTTTGTTAACAAGGCTATTATTTAGATGAAATGCAATATTTGAAGCTCATATATTGTAGTCACTCTCTGACGATTTTACAATTACATAGCCTTCAATCCTTTATTCGCCACACCATTTTTTAAAATATTCGTTTTAAATTATAATGCTTGTTTCCTGGTTTTTCATATTGAGGATTAGCATTATCTGGAGTTTTTTCTAGTTAGAAAGTGAACTCATTTGTTTGTTATGGATGCTTTACTATTTCTCTTCAAATATTCTTTAATTCATCGTTATTAGTTATTAATTTCATTTTATTTATATGCTGAATAATTAGATGTAATTTTAATTGTTCGGGGAAATTACATGAGATGGCATTATGTCAATAAATTGTGTAACTTCACCAGCTCAGAAATATATTTAATATTTTGTTAAAATTAACCCCTTTAAAAGATTTTCATCACTGCTCAGAATATTTTAAGTATATTTTCCAGTATTTTTGCGATTAATTCAATAAAATAAGCAGCTTCGAATAAATCTACCTCTGCAGCGTCCTTCTGGGGCATAAAAATATGATAATAAAATTATTTATTTCTCTTTACTTCAAGCGAGAACTGCCAAGCTCTTTATATTTAAATTTTTCGAGTATATTAAATATGCCAATGCATTAAATATGATAATCGCTTTAAAATTTTCCGAGCCTTGACGTCAGTGTTCATTTTGTATTCAAATTTATTCAAAATGACCCCGTCTTTTGAGTCCACTTTACACGGATCTCTAAGCCTATTAAATTCCAATCAAAACATAAATTGAAAGCAGCTTTTAAAACAAAAAGTTAAAGACTGCGTGAAATTGAAGGATTATTTGTTTCTCAATGCATAGTTGTTATTTTCCGTAGAATGAACAGTATATATAAAGTGAAAGTAGTAGTAAAAGTTCTGTTATCAAATTTGAATGGATCGATATACTTTGAGCTGCCTTGAACACAAATCATTCATCCTTTCAATAATATATATCTATAACTTGCTTTAGAAAAAAATCATTTCTTAGAATGAAAACTGAAAAAGATAAGGTTGTTAGTGCAGAAAACTCTTACATTTAAGTATCTACCAATTGAGTTCAGAGGTCAAAAGTAGTATTTTTTTCTAAATAAGAATACGAAACTGCCAAAGTTAATAAAGTTTCTTTCTCCAGAGATTACATACATAACCCAGAATGCATGGCGTTGCCATACGCAAAAATAAATTCCAAATAAAATATCCAACACGTTACATTTAATCATCAAACTAAAGTGAGTTACTTAACAAGTCAACGTATACCAGTGCTATAAATGCAATAAATTACAATAAATAAAACTACAAACTTGACACTATAGAGATACGGAAAAAACTGATATCTTCGGCTAAGTCCTACAATCAATTGGTGATAAAATCTAGTAATAATTAAAAACTCAAATTTTTTAAACCTATCGTTGAAGTTACTTTTAAATTATTAAAATTAAACAGTTTTTAAAAATTATGTCTGAACACTTTCCAAAATAAATACTGTTTATATAAAAATTCTTATCATATTTTTTTATATTTCAATACTCAAAAATCATATTCAAAATTCATATCAATATTGCTATGGAAACCATCTATTCAATGTACGCATAATGGGCGTATGAAGGCACATTTATGTAATTATTCAGGTGATAGCGTTCAAAACGTAACTTTGACTTGGTGCGAGTATAGCACCTTTGGCCATTTTCTTCTTCTCCGGAGTGAAAATTTAATATCCGGCATCGTTAGGTTCAAACCCATATTCAGTATTGCAATATTTCAGTCCTCTAGGTCTGCAGGGGACTTCTGAAAGATCTAGAAAGCCACACATACGTTAATTCAAATCCACGTTAATTCAAACTAAAAGCCACAAATACGTTACTAATTATTATATAGATTATAATTTTCTATGTTACTATGTTTATTTTTACTAATTCCTTAGCTCACATAACCGGCGTAAAATTATTTATTATTTTAAACATTATATTTCACGTTAAATAATTATTTTTTCCATGAATTGTTATTTTATAGCATACTGCCTTTAAAAGATTTTGATAATTTAAACTTCAAGAAACATGGGAAAGATTTATTTCTCTCTAAACTGTTTAACCCAGAATTGAATCATAAAGCACATATATTAATCACTGCGTTCTTTTTAGAGAATGTTCTTCTAGATTTTATTGAAGTAATACTTCAAAGAAAAATCATATAAAGGAAGGAGGATATAAAATAAATCAAATTTAATTTTGCTGTATCCTTACAATTTTTTCAGAAATAATTCTGAAAACAATGTTGGTATTATTGAAGTGCTTCAAGAGAAAAGTTATTGTTAAATTTAAAACCCAGTGTTTTATAATCTATCTTATTAAAAGAAAATTTATATGTGTATGTGCGTGTATCATTCTAACTATGGAAATCGTATTGTAAAATGTAAACGGCCTGCAGCTATAAAATAATACACAGTGGTAGTTGAGGTTTGGTGCGAGGCATCTTGAAGGCACATGGTCATTTTTTAAATTCGAATTAGCTTTAGAGTTATTTAATGTTAAAACGTAATGTTGACCGATTTTCATACAAATAGGTCCCTTGGCAATCAAAATTATTATCACAGAATCTCCATCTTAACACTATCGAAAAGACCCAAGAATGTTCTTTTCCAACAGTAAAACAATACATTTATTTATTTTTTGTTTGAAGAAGAAGAAGAACCAAAATGGATAAATGTATGGAATATTTAAATTAGGATTTAGATAACGCCCAAATATGAAATCAACCGTTCTCAATTCCATTGAATATCCACAGATCAAAGCAAGCTATTTAATTTTAAAATCATAGTTATCAAATCCGAAAAAAAATTATATTGTCCTGGTAAGGACTCTATTAAACTACATGTATGTCACACCTAGTCATTTCAGATAATACGCTACATATTTTGCATTACATCTGCTTTTAGTTTCCAAACAATACATGGTAATGTCAAAAACGGTATTGGTCCAATCAATACAAATTTAGAGAACTTTAGAATACGAATAAATTATTACCATCTCTATGTGTGTGTGTTTGTGTGACGTCCAGTCTGGGTATTCAAGGTATGTATCTACTCTAACTGTAAAACTATCCAATGAAACTCCATAAAAAATTGGTAGTTACATTACTTATATATTAACATGGTGCTGATAAGATTTGTGTACGATTTCTTGAAATAGAACTGGTATTTGCGCTCAAAATGACTCGCAAAAATCAACTCGCCGACGTTGCGCTGCTTTACAATGCTCCAAATCGCCAAATGTTAATAGAATTACTTTAAAATTACCAATAGGGTCTGATTTCAGAATGAGTATTTATATCAGTTGCTGTTTTTTCCATTATGGAAAAAGAAAAAAAGATAAATTAAAGCGTATCGGGAAAGTCACGGGCTGCTCACATCAGTTTTTATTTTACTGTTTAACTTTAAAATGGTTTGAAACAGTACATATCAATCTTCTTGATGTATTTGTTAATTTTTTTAGTGAGCACAAAGAATAATTTCTAGATATTGATTTCAAAAAACAAAATAAAATATTTTAAAATTATTAAATATACTTCGAATTGAACTATATAACTTTATCGGCATTTCAAATTCCTTTGTTACACAAAATTCGAAAAGCGTTCTAAAACTGACACATCTTCGTTTCACAAAAACCAAAATACATTATACGGTATAAATATATATTTGAATATTTGAAAAGGAAATATATTTTCAGAACCCTTATATTTTCATATTTCTAGAAAATATGATTAAAATGTTCTTAGCAAGAATTAATTTTAAGAAAATTGTATAAACTTTATTTAAATGCTTTTTCTTAACCGCAAATACCCAGGATTTTTTTAATTTCCATTGAAAATTGTTATTAAATAGATTACGTAAATAAATAATCTCAGCTTTATAATTATGTTGTAATGTATTTCCTTTACCACTTTAAATCTTTTGAATTTGACTGATTCACTATTATTTAAATGGGGTTTCAAAAAAATGTGATTAAAAATAGAATATTTATTATCTACAAAATTATTTTTTACCATATTAACATTTAGATGTATTTGATGTAAACCATATGGAAAAAGAGTACAATTTGATTTAATATAGTAGTTTTCAAAATAAATCATATCTGCTGTATTTGTTTCTATATCCAAAATATGTATAGTGATATTTTCAAAACCGTGTTTAGCAAGGAGTTTATATTCAATTTTGTTGAAAGTAGGAAGAAAATTATTATTGAGAATAGAATTTTTGACGTGATTTCTATGAACGTTCATACGTAGATGAATGGGATTACTAGTTTGTCCAATATATGATAGATTGCAAACGTTACAAGATAATCGACAAATGCAATTAAAAATTTTAGAGAAAGGCAGATCGCTATGTTGGTCCGTAATTTGAGTTTTAGAAGCAAATGGGCAGGTTTTGCAATTTTTATTCTTATATTTATTGAAATGATAATTCTTAGTTGGGTAATTATTATATTCAAAAATATCCATAGCACAATGTTGGTAATTAGATATCGGTCTAAACAATTCCCAACATAAATTGAAAATACCAGGCAATATTTATCAAATTATATAATAATAAGTATAAATATGTTTGCCAGTCACAAAATCATATAAGTAGTATAATTCATAATAGTAGAAATAATATTATAAATATGACATTATAACATAGAGAGAATAATAATAGAAATAAAATAATTGCTTATATATTAGTATAAACAACTAAATCCAAGTAAAACCTAATCCTAATAAAAAACAGGAGGAAATTACAAAATAAGGGAAAACATAATGTTATAGTTACATTAGTTTTAAACTAGATTAAAATAAAACACAAAGTATTAAATAATACAAAAGTGAAAAAATTGGATTCACTTAAAATCCATTCCAAATAAGTAGTAATAAAATAAAGATTGTACTGAAAAGTCCCGTTGAAAGAGCTTCAATAATTCATCAATAGATAATACTAAAAACAAATAAATAATAACAAAATAAATAACTACAAATAAATAATTACAACCCAAAAAACCGAAAACAGTGATAGAAGTAAGAAGGATTAACAATAGATGGCAGCACTAGATTAGAACCAAAATGTAAATTATAAGTTAATATAGGAATGTAAACAATACACTAATTAAAACAAAAGAGATTAACTAAATAATAATCATGGAGAAGGCCATCAGTTCAATATACAGGGTATATATGAACTGATGGTCAGAATTGTAAGGGGTTATAGAACTCACCAAAACAAACTTTTTTTAACAACTGCAAATAAATAATTACAACCCAAAAAACCGAGAAAAATAATAGAAGTAAGAAGAATTAACAATAGATGGCAGCACTAGATTAGAACCAAAATGTAAATTATAAGTTAATATAAGAATGTAAGCAATATACTAATTAAAACAAGCACGCGGTACACAGATACACAGACTGCTGAACACCCCAAACACTAACATTATTGCACCGTCGACACCAACCTGCTTCCCAGGCGCCAACGGCACATTCATAGACTTTGTCCTAACGCGAAGCATAGATTACGCTCACACTATTAGTACCCTGGATGAATTCGACTCGGATCATCTACCGGTACTGGTGACATTCGACCTGAACA
This sequence comes from Amaurobius ferox, assembly GCA_951213105.1. Taxonomy (NCBI): domain Eukaryota; kingdom Metazoa; phylum Arthropoda; class Arachnida; order Araneae; family Amaurobiidae; genus Amaurobius; species Amaurobius ferox. Next base: position 39,971,189 of record OX578134.1, on the reverse strand, counting down.
CACCTCTTCCAGTCTCTTTGGGACAAGAGGGTGAACTGGGAAGTATTCAAAAGAGCACTCTTCGAGCCGCACTTAGCAGTACCTAACATAATGAGCACGGCGGATATTGACTCTGCCACGCACACACTCACAACAGAAATCAGGACAGCAATTACCTCTGCCACAACACATCGTGAGTCTCCAAAAATGCCCACACTTTCCCACCATGTCAAACAATTAGTCAGGCAAAGAAATAGAATACGTAAGACATGGCAGGCTAACAGAGACCCCGCCCCTAAGAGGGAGCTTAAAAGACTCACGTGCAAAGTCAGGGAAAAATTGTCGCAGAAAAGCAGCAACAGTATAAAGAACTAATCGAATCCCTTAGCCCAGAAGACGTATTGCTCTGGCAATTCGCAAAAAAACTCAGGAAACCTCAAATTAAGCTCCCGCCTCTAATAGATGGCGCTAAAATCGCGTACTCAGACGAGGAAAAAGCCGAGGCGCTCGCAAGCCATTATGAAAAACAATTCCAACTAAACCACGATCTAATGTATCAGGACACCCTAAGAATGGTTAGACAAACTTTAAATAACTTTAGGAATTCCCCGGTAACGGCTGAGATTAACCCAGCCACCCCGCAGGAGATAGTAGAAATTATCAAAAACCGTAAAAGCCCAGGGCACGACAAAATCAGAAATATTGCGGTTAAAAACATACCCCTAAACGTAATATGTTACTTGACTATCTTAATAAATAAAATATTAAAACTAAACTATTTTCCCCAAAAATGGAGGGAAGCGATACTCATAACAATCCCTAAGCCAGGTGAGGATGCCACAATTCCAGCCAACTACAGACCAATTAGCTTGCTACCGACATTTAGTAAAATTACTGAGAAAATAATTCTTAAGAGACTGAACACGCACCTTAGTGAGAATGACATTATCATTCCGGAGCAGTTTGGATTTCGGCCAAAGCACTCCACCACTCATCAATTGCTGAGAGTGTTAGCGTACATATCTTCTGGTCTCAATAACAAGACACCCACAGCTGCGATTTTTCTGGACATACAAAAAGCCTTTGATAAAATATGGCATTGTAGATTAGCGTACAAATTAATCACTTTAAAAGTCCCTGACGCTTTTGTCAAACTTTTAATCTCATACTTAAATAACAGACACTTTCAAGTCAGAGTAGGAGGTAACTTATCTACACCCACGCTCATTAAAACTAGTTTACCGCAAGGTTCTATCCTGGGCCCGACACTCTTTAACATATACCTGAACGACATCCCCAGGACTCCAAACACAGAGCTGTCACTCTATGCAGATGACAGTGCGATACTTGCAAAACACCCCTATGTCTCAGTAATGCACAGACAGCTACAACAAAACTTAGACATACTCCAAACCTGGCTGGAAAAATGGCGAATAAAATTAAACACCAATAAATGTCATTGGATTTATTTATCGAGGAAACAGAAACCTCCGCCGCCGCTGTACATAAACAACCATGCCCTACGCGCGGAAAAATCTACTAAATACCTAGGTGTAATGATAGATTCCCACCTAACCTGGAAACAGCACGTAACGAACTTAATCAAAAAAGCATATATAACTACAGGAGCCTTATACCCAATGATAGGAAACGGAAATCTCAGTCAGCAAAACAAACTGCTAATTTATAAATCGGTGATCCGCCCGGGAATGCTGTATGCAGCACCCGTATGGTGATATGCCTGTAAAACTACAATAGACCTCCTAGAGAAAAAACAAAACAAAATCCTACGGATTATCAGGAAAGCTCCCAGGTACTTAAGAAACTCGGTATTTAGGAATGACTTCAAAATAAAAACTGTTAGAGCCCAAATTAAAAAGCTAGCGCTTAAATTTTACAAAAATTTGCCATCCGTTCCAAATGAACTGTTATTCAATCTGCATGACTATGATCATCGCAAGGCCAAATCTCGTAAGAGACCCCGTGCTGTTCTAAACATCGATAATCGGAATTAAAAATCCAACCTCAAACATCTGATATTAAATAAAACTCCCGACTAATGCTCAAAACTCTAAGCTGCCAAAATGCTAAGCAACCCTTAGGTCTGCATCAAGACCCCCAAACTGCTTAAACTCTAAATGTGCTACAAACTGCCACACTAGGAGCTAGGACAAATAATAAAAGTAGTAAATAAAACCTCGAACCTCCAATTCGGGTCACTGAATTAATGTCACAGTTTGACGATAAGAACCACATATTGAAACTGGAGATTAAAGGCGCTTCGCGCCTGGTGCTCTGTCCTGTACGACACACGACTTTCAATTAAAACAAAAGAGATTAACTAAATAATAATCATGGAGAAGTACAAATTATAATAAATATAATTATATTATAAAAGTATTATAAAAGTATAAAGATAGACTAAAAAAGCCGAGAAACATATCAGGAGAATACGAGCAACAGAATTCCTCTAAAAACTTTGGGCGAAAGTAAAATTAAAATATAACAAATTCTATTACTAAATTTAGCGCAAATACAGCATAAATTTGAATAGATTGCAAAAAAAAAATATTTTTTAGAAATACCGTAGCATACTAAAAAATTAAGGATATTTTGCAAATATGTAAATGTAAAAATATATTGAGTAAATAGGAATGACAATGCAAAATACATATAATTTATTTGCGCAAATGCAGCTAATAAATAAAATGCTGCTTATATATATATATATATATATATATATATATATATATACTTTAATACTATATATATATATATATATATATATATATATATATATATACTTTAATACTATATATATATATATATATATATACTTTAATACTATATATATATATATATATATATATATATATATATATATATACTTTAATACTATATATATTTTAATCTATTTTAAAACTAAAGTAACTATAACATTATGTTTTCTATTATTTTGTAATTTCCTCCTGTTATTCATTAGGATTAGGTTTTACATGGACTTAGTAGTTTATACTAATATATAAGCAATTATTTTATTTCTATTATTATTCTCTCTATGTTATATTGTCATACTAATAATATTACTTATACTATTATGAATTACACTACTTATATGATTTTGTAACTGCCAAACATATTTATATTTATTATTTAATAATTTGATAGATATTGCCCGCTATATATATATATATATATATACATAAAATATATAATATAAAGAAAGTGGATTATCAGAAATATATGTGTTATAGTAATTATGCGCAAAGCAGCAAGAGGTACTATACACCATATAATGCATAAAAAAGGAATGGATAAAAAGTGAAAAAAGGAAGGAAGGCTTAGCAAAAAGCTTACGTGATGGCGGTAAGGGGTTGTGACCTCACTCCCCAGTTTTCAACGAGCTCGTCATAAATGCCGCGGCACTGCACTCCTGGTCACCAGCTTTGGCTCAAGTCCACCTCCGGAGTGACAATAAGAATTGTCACAAGACCTTCAAAAAGGAATGAACAGAGGACGAGAGTAAATTCACTACCGTACAAGCGCTCTGTATTACTGACCTCGGTGAAATGTATATAGCATCTGATGATCGTGCTGCGGTCCTGTCATATGCATGATGCGATCCTTCATTCTCTAAATGAATATAAAAAAGACTTGAGCTTTACACCATACGCTAAATTGTTTCGGTATAAATTATCTATATTTTTAAGCATAAAAGGAACTGGATATTTTTGAATAGATGCTTGCTTTAAAAATACTTGATCAAAATCAATACGTAAATTTTCTTCTTTAACCCTCTGTCTGCTCATCCCGCGATTTCCACGGGCAACTCAAATGTAGCAAAATCTGCTCATCCCGCGGACATGTGTTTTTCTTCCTTTATTGATGAGCGCATCCCGTTTATTCCCCGTTTAAGCACTTAAATAAATCATATACAGTATTAGACGTTTAATTTACGTTTTGACCAACAGATGTCACTAGTTGTCCACTAAATTGCCGTATTTGAAGGCGCGTAGTATTACCGCTCAAACTTCACTTTTTGCCGCTGTTTTCTTATCAGAAATGGCTGCTAGGAAACGTTCAGCGATTGACAGAGTGTATATTCCTGATTCAGATTCTGAAAGCGATTTTAGTTTAGATAGTGATAGTGATATAGATTTTTCGGACTGCTCCTCATATAGCGATGAATCTGATCATGATTCAATAAACTTGCAAAGCGTTAGGCAGTGGTGCAAAATTGATATGAAGAATATTCCTTCTCCTCCTCCTTCAGTTCCTTTTAGTGGAAATCCTGGAATTACTGTGAATATAGCTAACAATGCAAGCATATTGAGCTATTTTGAACTTTTTTTTGACGATCAAATATTACGAATGATTGTCCAAGAAACCAATAGATACGCTCAACAATATATCCATAAAACAGTTTGTAAAGAGGGATCACGCTGGAAAAAATGGACAGAAACGAATGTTGAAGAACTGAGACTATTTTTTGCAGTTTTGTTTCTCCAAGGAGTCATAAAGAAGCCAGAACAAGAGCATTACTGGTCCAAGCGTCAAATATTATCCACACCAATCTTTGCAAAAGTAATTGGAAAAAATAGGTTTTTATTGCTCATGAAGTTTCTTCATTTTACTAATAATGAGGAATTTGATAAAGACCGACACCCATGGCCGAAATTGAATAAAATTTATGAACTAATGAAACATCTTCAACGAAAATTTCGAGAAGTCTATATACCAGGGAAAAATCTTAGTTTAGATGAAAGTTTGATGCGGTTCAAAGGGAGGCTACAGTGGAAAATGTTTATTGCCAAAAAAAGAGCAAGATTTGGCTTGAAGTTTTTTGTTCTTTGTGAAGCAGAAAGTGGATACATATCAGATTTCCTCATATACACAGGTGATGGAACAGTGTATAATCCGAAATACAGCCAATATCCAGTTTCCACCAAAATTGTTTTACACTTGATGGATCGATTTCTGGGAAAAGGTTATTGTGTCACTATTGATAATTTTTATATGTCTCCCCAGCTTGCAGACATCTTAGTTACAGAAAAGACGGATACTTATGGGACAGTGAATAAAACCAGAAAAGACCTCCCTGACAATTTTGGAAAAGAGAAAGTGCCCAAGGGTGAAATTGTTGCCTATCAAAGAGGTAAGGTTATGGCTCTGAAGTGGCAGGACAAGAAAAGTGTCTGCCTCATGAGTACTATTCATGATGCAAGCTCTTATTTGGTGACATGCAAATCTAAAAAGACTGTTATGAAACCAGTTGTCGTTTGTGACTATAATAATACAATGGGTGGCGTCGATTTGTGCGACCAAGAAATGTCCTACTACCCTACGCTCCGAAAACAACAGGGGAAGTATTATATCAAAATTTTCAGGCAGTTTTTAGATCAATCGTTGTGGAATGCCTATGTACTTTACAAAAAGCAAAACCCAACACAAACTATAAAACTTTTGGAATTTCGTTTGAAAATTGTTGAAGAAAGTATCGAAAAATATTCTGATACAGATAAAAGCGGTTGTCCTGGAAGACCGAGTTCTACTTTGAACCCTTTGAGATTGACAGCTCGTCATTTTCCAAGCCACATACCACCTAACCCCATAAAAAGAGAGCCTCGAAGACAGTGTGCTGTATGCTGTTCAAGAAAAGATGCAAATGGCAAAAAAATTCGCAAAGAAACACGAATCTGGTGCAAAGACTGTGAAGTTGGACTTTGCCTTGAACCCTGCTTCGAACTCTATCACACTAAACTGCATTTCTAAGGTATTTTTTCCTTAGTGCTTTATATATTCTTAAATTTTATACATTTTAATTTTTCATATTATGTAATAAATAGAAATTAACTGTAATTCAATTGAAATTTATTTTAAAAAGAATTATTTTGGTGATAACATCTGAAATTAGTTTTTCTGGCAACTTAGTTTCTCATGATAAAAATCAATATAAAAAAATATTTTCTAGAAAGAAAAAATGCATTTTTCAATTCTCCAATATATATAGATTTGAAATATGCAATAAAAAAAATATGCAATTTTTAAAGCGATTTCGGTCCAAAAATTGAGCAGTCAGAGGGTTAATAGTTCTTTTAATTCTGACCAATCATCCCAAGAATACATTGCGAAATATATTCAAGTGTAGGTTGGAGTGCCAATGTATTATTCCATTTATAGGTATTTTAAAATGGTTTCTTTTAGCATAGATGGTAAATATGATTGGGATTTGTCTAAAGTTGATATTCAAATCCAAATACTCAACCACGTTGTTATTTTTAACTGGATTTTCTTTCAATATGAGGTTGGGTGGGTAGAAATCAAAGTTCATACAATAGTTTTCATTTTCATATCCAATAATCACGTCATCTACATAACGCAGGTAAACGATTTCGTTGTTAATATGAGACTGGCTTTCATAAAAACTAAGGTAGAGATCGGCTAGTATGGAAGAACATCCCCCCCCCATGTGGATGCCTTTAATTTGTTGATATGCAAAGATTCCATTGAAAAGATAATTTTCTTTGATGACTATTCTAATTATAGTCTTGAATTTATTGAATTCTATATTTCTTTTTAATTCATATTCTTCATATAAACGGTAAAGGATATTTGATAAGTCTTCTATATCTATAGTGTTGAAAAGTTCTTGGAAGTCATAAGTCTTTAAGTATAAAGGATTTTTATGATATTTTAATGAATTTATCACTTGTTGGCTATTTTTTATGATATAACTTCCTTTATTATTAATTTGTAGCAAAATAGGTTTTAAAAGCTTTAGTAACATAGAATTGGCTTTTGTGAGATACGTATTGCATCCGACAGTAACCGGTCGGAAACATATAGGGTTTTTATGTAGTTTTGGAATATTTATCATGTAGGGGTATTGTATTATTCCAGTGTATTTGATGCCTGTTAATAGATATAAGGCTTCAATTTTATTTGAAATTCCCCTAAGGGGAATGTTGATTTTGCAATAAAGTATATCATTCTCATATTTTGCTCTCAAGGTGTTAATATAAAGGAACTTGCAGGTGAATGCGTAGTTGCTTGAGGCTTTGTCAGTATAAGTAATTATATACCGTTCTTGAATGGTCTTGAGAAGCTGGATGTTCAATTTACATTTATCAGGTGGTTGGTAAAGTTTATTATAATAATACTTGAAGTCTCTGCATATCATATATCTCCATTGATGGAAGGTGAAATCAGGCAAACTGAATCGGATGGATTGGTTATAAATGAATTTATCAATATCTTCTTGAAAAGCTTCATAAGGATTACCATGATCAGGATTTCTATATTTTGTACCAAGTTGGAAAGCTTTAATTAAATTGTTATCTTCTAGGACATTACAATCTCCTGTTACTATATGTCCTATTAAAGGATCAAGCAACTACGCATTCACCTGCAAGTTCTCTTATATTAACACCTTGAGAGCAAAATATGAGAATGATATACTTTATTGCAAAATCAACATTCCCCTTAGGGAAATTTCAAATAAAATTAAAGCCTTATATCTATTAACAGGCATCAAATACACTGGAATAATACAATACCCCTACTTGATAAATAATCCAAAACTACATAAAAGCCCGATATGTTTCCGACCGGTAACTGTCGGATGCAATACGTATCTCACAAAAGCCAATTCTATGTTACTAAAGCTTTTAAAACCCATTTTGCTACAAATTAATAATAAAGGAAGTTATATCATAAAAAATAGCCAACAAGTGATAATTCATTAAAATATCATAAAAATCCTTTATACTTAAAGACTTATGACTTCCAAGAACTTTTCAACACTATAGATCTAGAAGACTTATCAAATATCCTTTACCGTTTATATGAAGAATATGAATTAAAAAGAAATATAGAATTCAATAAATTCAAGACTATAATTAGAATAGTCATCAAAGAAAATTATCTTTTCAATGGAATCTTTGCATATCAACAAATTAAAGGCATCCCCATGGGGGGGGGATGTTCTTCCATTCTAGCCGATCTCTACCTTAGTTTTTATGAAAGCCAGTCTCATATTAACAACGAAATCGTTTACCTGCGTTATGTAGATGACGTGATTATTGGATATGAAAATGAAAACTATTGTATGAACTTTGATTTCTACCCACCCAACCTCATATTGAAAGAAAATCCAGTTAAAAATAACAACGTGGTTGAGTATTTGGATTTGAATATCAACTTTAGACAAATCCCAATCATATTTACCATCTATGACAAAAGAAACCATTTTAAAATACCTATAAATGGAATAATACATTGGCACTCCAACCTACACTTGAATATATTTCGCAATGTATTTGTTATGTGGGTTTTCACCACACGTCCTGTTAGAACGCATAAATTAGTATAGTTTCTCATCTCCGACATTGGCCGTGTCGAACAAAAAATACATAGAATTAAACTAGTGGCAAATGAGGACAACGGACATGATATAAAACAATAACAATGGGTTTTATTGATAAAAATGAAATTAAAAAATAATAATATTAAAAACATATTTGATTGGTTCAATTAACATTCTTAACAAATTACGATGGCCCTCCATTGACATTTTCAAAAATCAAGAATACTTAAAGAATGTATGTAATTAAAATCTCCATTTTATGTTTGTAATTAAATTCGTCTCTACTATTTACTCAAGTGTGGATTTGACAAGATGTCGAGAGAGTAAGACGTTAATTAAAACTGTGTCAACAGACTAGATATGTGATACATGCATTTCATACCTTCGAATATCGTTGGATGTGACACTGGATACGGGGCACTTCGGTGGAGGAATCGCCGGACATCGCTGCAGACGTGATTTTTGAGAGACTCTTCTCTCTCGAGCACACAAACCAATTCTCCGTTCTGTCTGCAATCTTAAACTCAACGTTCTTTCTCTCACGTTCTTTTTGAAAATTCTCAAACTCTCTCGATCATCGGAAAAAATGTCTCCTCCTACACCATTAAGCCCCAGGTTTGTTACTGGTCCCCCCAATCAACGCCCCTGGTAGCTTCATTGGATGTTTCCAAAAAATGTCCAGTTATTGGGTGCTGTGCTGACAGGAGGATGGCGGTCACCCCAGAATTAATATCTGGCAGGTGAACCGCGGGTTCTCACGACCTTGCGTGCACGTGCACCCGAACCGGACAAGGGTCAGCTCTCCCCAAGAGCGCCCTGCTGCGCCCCTTTGTAACTGGGGGATCGTTGTCCACATTTCCCAGAAACATGGCTTGCTCATCCTTTTGCAGGTGTTTTCTTAGGGAAGTGTATATGCATTACAGGAGAAGTACAGGGACCATCTTTGTAGGTTACACTCCTCCATAATTTGCAATGTCCCAAATTTGCCTTGGGACATTCACCCCCCTCTCCGTAGTAGAACCGTGCCACAGGCTAGTATTCACCTAAAAAAAAACTGTAAACGCATTTACACACACACATATATATATATATAACAAAATAATGTCACAATGCACACCAATGTCATTAAACTCATGGAAAAAGGAAGTATCAAATGTTTTCTGTCCGACATGTTTGAGTTCTATAGAGATTCGAAGTCCAATAAATTGGCTGCCCAAAAGTTGGAAGAATGTTCATGGTAACAATGATAAGTGCAAAGTTCAAAAGTTTGTAAGGAGTGTGAAAAAGTTATTCTACTAAGAATTGTAGCAGAGGGTCTGCGTCTCAATATCACGCCATTGTTTCCTAGTTCAGTGTCCTGGAAAGTGCAAAGAAAATCGCGAACTTGGAGATCTGCAGATGGAGCACATCACTGTGTAGTTTCGCTGTGAAATAAGCATAGGTAAAATGAAAGTTTACGTATAAAGCACGGCACTGCATCGTCTATCTCACTGTCATGGAGGTGTGAAAACTGTGATCTTTGAGAGTTTATGTGAAAATCACGCCACTGAATAATCGTATCGCTGTGATGGAAGTGCAAAGAAAATTGTAAGTCTGGAACTCTGTATGTGGATGACGTTACTGCATCACTTCTCGCTGTGGAGTAAAACATGTGGGAAAATGAAAGTTTTCTTGTGAGAACAACACATCACTGTCTGCATCATATCACTGGATTTTCATGTATGGACGAATCTTAGTTGAGGCACACACTTTATCGATACACCAATGCATACATATACATACAGTCTGATGACACAAATTCTCTCTCTGGAATTTACAATACCCATTAAACATTAAGTCCCTGAGTTTTTTTTATTTTTTTTTTTACAAAAAGTAATTCCCTACTTAATTCGCCATTATTCAATTTTCAAAATACAGTACTTTCTCCTATCGTTATTATCATTTTTTGTTTTGTTTTTTATTTCTCTTTCTCACATTCCTTTCAACATTTAAGTTGCCCACAAAATTTTCTCACTGATTAAACATCTCACCATTTACTAATATTTACAAATACATTATGCTATCTCATTGAAAATACAAAGAAAAACAAACAAATAAATTTTTGTCAATATTATCACGAATTGTCATGCCATATTACATTTCCTAATAAATTCAAAATTTGTACAAACACAATAAACATATTTTTTTTTTCACATTATCACTTAACTCTCCTTTATATATCCCTTATATACATAATCCAAAATTGTGTATTCCGAATCTCGCCTTCGCGTTTAGAATTTTCATCTAATAAACCATTTCCTAAAAATTTTCATACTTCTCTTACATTTGTTTTGATTATAAATTTCTTGCAAATTTTCACTTCAATAAACCACTTACAAATAAAATTCATAATTCTCTTATCCTTTTTTTTTTTATCGTAAACTCCTTGGAAATTTTATGAATTTGCGTCCGTAGTTCTCTTTATTACTATCTGCCATAAATCCGTAATTATCTTACATTTTAAAACTCCCTTATATTTCTTTCACGGTCTACCTTCGTAACTTCTTTATATTAAACCTTCCGTAAGCAGTAAGTATTTACTTTAATTTCTTCCTTGTAAACCGTCAGCTATCTTTTTCTTTTCTTTTTTTTTTACCCCTATAAACCCGTGAGTACCTATGCACAGAATAAACTTTTCCCGTCAACGTCAGTACACAAGCCCTTTTCATGAAACCAGTTTTCCCAGGGTTGGCAAGACTCAGATATTCTGATAATTCCGGATTTTCAAAGGATCCCATGCCCTTACAGTTGTGGCCCCGCAGAATAAATCCTGTGTGTTTGGCCGACCGGCCTCGTGTGAGAGATAAAGATGTGTGTTATCTACATGTTTGAGTGTTTTTTTTTATTTTTAAAATGTGTAAAGGGAATTTTAAGTGTGATATGCAGAATTCTTTTTGGATTACCAAGGTGTACTGTATGCCGATGAAAGGGGTAAGTGTTTTTATTTATCCATTATCTTTTAAAAAGAAGAAAAATTACTTTATCGCGCATGGCTAAATGTTAACATGGAACCTCACCATGGTTTTGCTGAATGCGCAATATAAGTACGTCGATCATTCCCCTAGTTTCACTCAAAAATGTATAGATATTCCTTAAAGTTTTAATTTTTAACTTTAACAAAATTTATTATATTACTGTGTTAGTATTTTTAAATTTTTACCTATGTCTCATTGTCGTGAATTCCTATTCATTGCTATCCCTTATGTTAAAAAAAAATGTATGTTATTCTCATTCCTTACTTATTTATTTATTTTTAAAACATTTATTTACTTTATCCAAATTTCGTGTCCTTACAAATTTACTCATTGATTTTAATGTAATTTCCCTTTATTCTTATATTTAAATTCTTTTTATTACCATAAAAGTAATTTTCACCATATCCATTCCTATATATTTTATTTAATTATTCCGTTTTTCTTCTAAATCACTCGCTTATAATATTTAAAATGTCGCAAAGTGTTTTCCGTTAAGGTCTTACTTAAATTAATTTTTTGTAATAATTATTTAGAATTCCATCTGTTTATAATGTACTAGTTATTTAAAATTACTAAAATCCCCTTTAATTGCACTCCAATATTATTTTAAAATTTCATGTTAATTTAAACTTTCCTAATTAATGTAACATTTATTTAAAATTCCCTAATTAATAATTCAATGTTTATTTAAAATTTTCTAATTAATGTAATATTTATTTAAAATTAATTCTATTTTATGCAATATTCATTTAAACATTCTTCTAATTAATGTAATATTTATTTCAAATTACTTCTATTTATAATGCAATATTTATTTAAAATTTCTTTTATTTCTAATTCAATATTTATTTAAAGTTTGCGCCCCGTTTTACGCGCTTTTCGTGCAGTTATTGATGTATACTTTCTCTCGCCCTTTTTTTTTTTTTTTTTTTTTTATATATATATATATTTGTATATAAAATTTGTTGTAGTCGTGTTTCCAAAATTCACCCATATTTCTCTTCAAATTCTTACCTAACCTTATTTTTCTTTATTTACAATTTCAATATCGAGTTTAAAATATAAAAAATTTGTATACCTATTCCTACATTTATTTTAAATTTTTATTCTTTTCTAACCTTACTTCTTAAAGCATACGTGTGAGAAGGCATTGGCCTATGTACTGATGTCTTGTTAAGTTTCTCTTCATCCTGTATACTCTCCCCGATTCTGGAACCTTCCTGCGCAGAATTGACTAAGGAGAAATCCCTGTGTTTTTCCCTTGTATCAGAAACCAGTTCTTGCGGTTGTGCTTGTACTGTTTGCGTTTGTACGGGATCAGTCCCCTTTTTATTTTCGATGTGTTCCTCTTGCCCAAGCTGGGGAGGGGGGGGGGAATCGTCAAGTTGCATTTGACGCTGGTCCAGAATACGGTCCGAAATAATGGCATTCTCGTTGTTGGTGCTCTCTGGCATGTGATGAGGAGGGATGGCATGTTCAGTCGCATTTTCTATCTCTGGCACGGCTAGGTTCTTTGCCAGGGGTACGGGTGCGCAGTTGTTTGTGAGAGGAGGAAGGGGCGTTCGTTCATCGTTATTGTGTTGGCTGTTGACATTCTGCGATTGGCGTGCGTTTTGTTTACTTATGACTTGTGGCTCAAACTCGTCAAATAAGAAATACGGGAAGGAATTGTTGTTTTCCGGTTGAGGGGATTGAATTGGTTCTATATTTGGGGTGGATAATAGTGGCGATTTGTACTTCATAATTTTCGTTGATTCCTGTGGGTGTTTTAAGTGTTCCCTCCTATCGATGATAACTCTCAGACGATTTATGTGGACTCTTTGTGTCTTAGCGAAAGGTTTTTCACACAATTGGATAATGTATATGAACCTGTTTATTCTATTTATTATTCGGTATGGACCTGAGAACTTTGCTGTACCAAACGCATTTTGCCCCTCTAAAAACACTCGACTCCCTATTTTTAACTCTTGCATGTTGGCTCTGGAAAACTGCTGTTCTTCCTGTCGGTCTTTTGCCTGATTTAAATTTTTGGTTACTGCCCTAAAAGTATTTTGCATGGTAGTGATTTTATTTGAAATGTAATTGGGGTATGCTGTGTCCTGTTCATTTAAAATCTGTGACTCGAATAGTGTTGGTATGTCCCGCCCGTAGAAAAGAAAATTTGGTGTTTCCCCTGTTGATGAATGTACCGTTGCGTTGTATGTCATCGTGTGAATTTGGACTGCTGTATCCCAATAAGGCGAGTTTTCTGTGAGTGTGTATATGGTATTTTTAATGGCATGGTGTGGTTTCTCTATTTGTCCATTCACAAACGGGCATCGAACTGACGTGAGTCTTGATATTATCTGTAACCTCCTTGTCATTGCTTGGAAAATTTTTGATGTAAATTGGGTACCGTTGTCACTTTGGATCGTCCAGGGAAAACCTTTGTCTACAAAACATTCTAACAGCCTCTCCGCTATAGTTTCCGCCCGTATGTCAGGAATAGGGAATACTGTGAGGTACTTTGTGAATTGACAGATCATGGTTAGCAGATATTTGTTATTATTTACACTTGTTTTGAAAGGGCCGCATAAATCAATTGATACTTTATGAAGAGGGCCTTCCGGTGTAGGATTTCTGCCCATTACTGCTAATTGTAATTTTCCCTTCCTTGCACGGCATGTCTCACAAGAAAGTACATAATTATGGGTGTCACTGTACATCCCGTTCCAAAAATATCGATCTTCTAACAGTTTGAAGGTTTTGTCAACCCCTGAATGTGTGACGTGAGCCATGGCTAAAACATTTCTTTGTAACCCCCGCCGAATAACAATTGTCTTCTTGTAATCCTCTCGCCAAGGACGATCTTTCCATCTACCTATATGCATTAGTAAGCCTGTTTCTTCGTCGATATAAAATGCCTCATAATTCTTGTTGTTTTTATTTTTATAACTCCTCAAATTTTCTCTTAGTTCTTTTATTTTTGTATCTCTATCTTGTTCTCTCAAAATGTCCCGAATACTGGGGACGTCTATCATTTTATTTACATTATTTATATATATACTTTCTGCGTTGACATATCCATTACTTTCATCCTGTGTCCTGTGTTCAACATTGTTGATACACTGTCCGCTGGTTTGTTTATTTACAATTTCGCTCTTTTCAAATCCGCTGTGTTCCCCTCTGTTTACATATGAAAACCGGTCTTCGCTGCCCCTCTCCTGCGTCGGGCTAGTGTGACGAGCTTGTTCCGCATCTCTTCTCGCATCGCGGTTGTTTGAAAAATCTTCCCGACTTAAATAATCGGCCAGAACGTTCTCTTTCCCTGGGAGATGGATAAATTTAAATTTATATTCAGCGATTTCAAGAGCCCACCTTTGCATGATTGTGGGAGGATTTTGCATTTTTAAATGGTCCCCTAAGGATCGGTGATCGGACAAAATGAAGAATTCTCGGCCGTAAAGAAAATTTCTAAAAAACTGAATCCCCTGATGGATGGCGAGGAGTTCCGTTTTCACTGCCGGGTATTTCTGCTCTTGTGGATTTAATTTTCTACTATAATAGGCTATGGGTTTTAAAATTCCATCTCTTTTCTGAAGCAAAACTGCGCTCAGAGACACCAAACTTGCATCAGTGTTCAGGAAGAAGTCATGGTTAAAGTTCGGCTGTATTAAAATGGGTTTTTTAAAAAAACAGTCCTGCAATTTTTGGAATGCGTTCTCGTGTTCTGGGTTCCAATGAAATTTCTTGTCTTTTTGTGTTAAATCTGACAATACTGCCGTTATCTGTGCGTAATCCTTAATTGAATTTCTGTAAAAGTTGCATACTCCGAGGAATCTTTTTAATTTTCTCAAGGTTTTTGGGACCGGGAAAGATGTAATTTTTGTAATGTTGCTGTCCGTTGGACTTATCCCTTTATCTGTAATTTCGTATCCCAGGTAATCAATTTTGTGTAGAAAGAAGTCACATTTATTCGGTGACAGTGTTAAATTGTTCTCTTTGAGTCTTTTAAATACTTTTTGTAATTTTCTTTTCATATCTTCGTATGAATCGGCCGGTATAATAATGTCATCGATATAGGCCAGAACATTTTCTTCATATAAATCTCCCAAAACAATATCCATTATATTTTGAAAAATAGGTGCCGAACTTATGTGGCCAAATACCATCCTATTATATTTAAAATTTCCCCAAGGTGTAGTGAAAGAAAAAATGTCTTGTGCGCTTGGATTTAGTACCACCTGAGAAAATGCACTATTAAAATCTAATTTCGAAAAATATCTGAATCCTGATAATTTTGTTATGATGTCGTTAATTTTTGGAATATGGTAAGGGAATATAGTTGAGATATTATTTATTAGTCTGAGGTCTAAGCATAATCTATGCTCTCCGTTTTTCTTTTTTACGAGTAACATTGGACAGGCGTATTTGGATTGCGTTTTTGCGATAATTCCTGCCTGTTCTAAATCTTTTAACTGGGCTTTTGCCGTATTTTGTAGAGAATATGGGATGTCGTAGGGTCTGGATTTAATCGCGTGGTTATGTGTTAACTCGATATTAGGTTGGATTATGTCCGTAGCTCCTATTGTTGAATTTCTCTTCGAAAAAATGTCCGCGTACTGTACTAAAAATTCCTGGAAATCCTGTTTCATGTTTTCGTTCATATGTTGTAGATTGAAATCGTCAGGTTTAATGTCTCGCCTCCTCTGTTCTAAAATTTCCGGTGTCGCTTGTATTAAATTTATTATCTCTGTATGGTCCTGTAATTTTTCGTCATTTCCTGTATTTTGCTCCTGTTGAATTTCAAATTGTTCAGATAGCGACCCTAAAACCATGTTTTTATTTAACGTTATATCTGATTGAGTGGTATTTTTTACATTGATCCAAATGCCTGTTTCTGCCATTTTGTAAACCCCATATTCCATATTTACGTATGATTTCTCCGCCGGCTCAAATAATACTTCTGTGCCTTCCTGAATTTCAATTTCTGGCACCACAAAAATCGATTTAGTCTGGTTTGGCATTAACTTAACTTTTCTGTTTGTCTTAGTCACGTTAGGTTTTAGTACGGTATTGTAAATTTGATCCTCCTGTCATTTTTGACTGTGGGTATTTAGGGGGATTTCTGTATTACCAATTTTTAATACGTTACTCTGTGTGTCTAGGACCCCTGCATGTTTTTGAATAAAATCGTATCCCAGAATTCCTTTATATGTGTGAGGGAAAAGTGACCTAGTTATAAAAAATATATGCTTAAATTTTTGGTTATTAATCTTGAAACCGATTTCTACAGTCTTGGTATAATCGATGTTGTGTCCTGAAAGAGTCGTGATTGTTACCGCTCTTGAAACATATTTTACAGCAGTATTTTCTTTAATTTTTTCGAAAATATCATTCGCCAAAACTGAAATAGATGCGCCGGAGTCTAAGAGAATTTTCGTCTCAGTGTTTTGAAATTTAATTTCTACCGTGGGTAATTCCGTATTTAATTCATCTCCAACTGACGCGATAAATTCAACTTTGTCCTTCCTGTCCTTAATGCTTTCTCTTTCTCCACTATTTTGGGTTCTGTAACTACCAAAATTTTCTCTATCAATTTGAATTTCATACTTTCCAACATTTAGTCCCTCGTTCTCAATATTTATTTGTGTAACATTCCTTAAATTTTTATCTTCTCTGGAATTGTTCCTATCTATGCACTGGACCTCTCCTGAATTATTTTCTATGCAATTTCTATCACTAACAGGGATTTTATTTTTATTTAACGGAGACTGAACCCTATTTCTACGCCTTTGTTGACGATCATCCTCAATCTCCCCTTCTAGTTTAAATTTCTGTTAAAATTTGCGTTTCGTCTAGAATCATTTCTGTTAAAATTTGAATTCCGTGTAAAATCGCTCCTGCCATTGGCGTATCTGTCCGAGTTATCCATATATTTAAATTTACCTTGGTTTTGCCTCTGAAAATGATTTTTGTTACGCGGGTCCTCAAAATTCCGTTCATCGTTCCTATATGTATATTTCTGGTTCGCTGTTCTTCCTTCATTAACATTTCTATCGTCCACATACGTACGCTTTCCTCCCCTAACGTCTTGGGTATATGAGGGGTAAAATCGATCTGGGGGACCGTTGTATGCAGTATTTGGAATTCTCTCCGCATAATCTTGGTAACGGGTGGGGGAAAACTTTCTCCGTGCATAATATTCCGTTGGTTTCCGAATAGTCTGTAATGATATGTGCGCTTGATTATTTCTCTCTCTAATATAATGCCAGCAATCCTGCATAAAGTGTCCAAATTTACCGCAAAAATTGCATGAATATGTGTCCGTTATTTGGGAATTATTTCTGTTTCCTCTAATTTTAAGATGATTTATTTCTTCTGTTATTTTTTCCAGTAAATTAGAATTAAACTGTTGTTGTTCCTTTTTAAATGTTTGAATGTCACTGTACTGAGATATGTTATTTACTTCAACTGTTGTCAGATTGGCCGCTTCTAAATTTTGGGCAATTTTTACCGCATCCTTAAAGCTTTTTGGGTCATTTTTCATAATTTCTTTCCGATATTCGGGCTCAACTGCCTCCAAAAATTTACTTAGGCTGAGTTTGTCCATAATTGCGTGTGTGTGTTCATTAAGTTGTGTTTCACCTACGTAGTTTAAAGTTAATGTTGTAATTCTATGTGCTAATTCTTTAATATTTTCTCCCTTAGTTTGTTTAGCAGTTGAAAAAAGAATTTGATTTGTAGTGACATTAGGTTCGGATGTGAAAAAATCTAGGAATTTTTGCTTGAAAATGTCGAAAGATGTTTCGCTACGCAGATCCTTTGAGCTGATGTAGAATTTTCTTGCGTTTCCGCGCAGACGGGATTTAACAATTGCTAGCTTCTCTAAATCGTTCCAATTTGTTAGTTCACTTAAAGATTCCATCTGTTCGAAAAATATGGAGGTCTCATTTTCGTCGCTTCCGCTCAGTTCTCCTAACAAGGAAATAATCCCCGGAATCCTACTTGTAGGCGTCACCGTCATATCACCCCTTTCTGTCATTTTTTAAAAAAAATTGTTAAGTTTTTCCTTAATTTTCTAATCCAAAATTTCTATCCCTACGAACACTGCGCGTTTACATAAATACAACACTTTTCATGCAACATAAAATACAACTTTTCAACACTATAGATCTAGAAGACTTATCAAATATCCTTTACCGTTTATATGAAGAATATGAATTAAAAAGAAATATAGAATTCAATAAATTCAAGACTATAATTAGAATAGTCATCAAAGAAAATTATCTTTTCAATGGAATCTTTGCATATCAACAAATTAAAGGCATCCCCATGGGGGTGGGGATGTTCTTCCATTCTAGCCGATCTCTACCTTAGTTTTTATGAAAGCCAGTCTCATATTAACAACGAAATCGTTTACCTGCGTTATGTAGATGACGTGATTATTGGATATGAAAATGAAAACTATTGTATGAACTTTGATTTCTACCCACCCAACCTCATATTGAAAGAAAATCCAGTTAAAAATAACAACGTGGTTGAGTATTTGGATTTGAATATCAACTTTAGACAAATCCCAATCATATTTACCATCTATGACAAAAGAAACCATTTTAAAATACCTATAAATGGAATAATACATTGGCACTCCAACCTACACTTGAATATATTTCGCAATGTATTTGTTATGTGGGTTTTCACCACACGTCCTGTTAGAACGCATAAATTAGTATAGTTTCTCATCTCCGACATTGGCCGTGTCGAACAAAAAATACATAGAATTAAACTAGTGGCAAATGAGGACAACGGACATGATATAAAACAATAACAATGGGTTTTATTGATAAAAATGAAATTAAAAAATAATAATATTAAAAACATATTTGATTGGTTCAATTAACATTCTTAACAAATTACGATGGCCCTCCATTGACATTTTCAAAAATCAAGAATACTTAAAGAATGTATGTAATTAAAATCTCCATTTTATGTTTGTAATTAAATTCGTCTCTACTATTTACTCAAGTGTGGATTTGACAAGATGTCGAGAGAGTAAGACGTTAATTAAAACTGTGTCAACAGACTAGATATGTGATACATGCATTTCATACCTTCGAATATCGTTGGATGTGACACTGGATACGGGGCACTTCGGTGGAGGAATCGCCGGACATCGCTGCAGACGTGATTTTTGAGAGACTCTTCTCTCTCGAGCACACAAACCAATTCTCCGTTCTGTCTGCAATCTTAAACTCAATTCTCGTTCTTTTTGAAAATTCTCAAACTCTCTCGATCATCGGAAAAAATGTCTCCTCCTACACCATTAAGCCCCAGGTTTGTTACTGGTCCCCCCAATCAACGCCCCTGGTAGCTTCATTGGATGTTTCCAAAAAATGTCCAGTTATTGGGTGCTGTGCTGACAGGAGGATGGCGGTCACCCCAGAATTAATATCTGGCAGGTGGACCGCGGGTTCTCACGACCTTGCGTGCACGTGCACCCGAACCGGACAAGGGTCAGCTCTCCCCAAGAGCGCCCTGCTGCGCCCCTTTGTAACTGGGGGATCGTTGTCCACATTTCCCAGAAACATGGCTTGCTCATCCTTTTGCAGGTGTTTTCTTAGGGAAGTGTATATGCATTACAGGAGAAGTACAGGGACCATCTTTGTAGGTTACACTCCTCCATAATTTGCAATGTCCCAAATTTGCCTTGGGACAGTATTCTTGGGAGGATTGGTCAGAATTAAAAGAACTATTAAAGAAGAAAATTTACGTATTGATTTTGATCAAGTATTTTTAAAGCAAGCATCTATTCAAAAATATCCAGTTCCTTTTATGCTTAAAAATATAGATAATTTATACCGAAACAATTTAGCGTATGGTGTAAAGCTCAAGTCTTTTTTATATTCAGTTAGAGAATGAAGGATCGCATCATGCATATGACAGGACCGCAGCACGATCATCAGATGCTGTATACATTTCACCGAGGTCAGCAATACAGATCGCTTGTACGGTAGTGAATTTACTCTCGTCCTCTGTTCATTCCTTTTTGAAGGTCTTGTGACAATTTTTATTGTCACTCCGGAGGTGGGCTTGAGCCAAAGCTGGCGACCAGGAGTGCAGTGCCGCGGCATTTAGGACGAGCTCGTTGAAAACTGAGGAGTGAGGTCACAACCCCTTACCGCCATCACGTAAGCTTTTTACTAAGCCTTCCTTCCTTTTTTCACTTTTTATCCATTCCTTTTTTATGCATTATATATACATATATATATGTATATACATATATATATATATATATATATATATATATATATACCTATACAACATACAGGGTATATATGAACTTCTTCTTCGACCCAGACCGTCCGATCTACCAGAAAAGTGCAAGGTATCTGTTTGGACGGCCGGGAAGTGCCCCACAATTTAGACCGGAACCCAGTGGGGGAGGCATCCACAGGGACCGTACCCTCCTTCCCCTACCACCAACATCTCGGAAAGACTTACGGACCCACATGTTTAACGTGATCGTACTCCGCGTGAACACGGCGGCAGTTTGGGCAGCGGCGGGAATCGAACCCGGGACTACCGAGTGCAACCGCCGCGCGCTAACCACAGGGCTACGTATATATGAACTGATGGTCAGAATTGTAAGGGGTTATAGAACTCACCAAAACAAACTTTTTTTAATAAATGACCAGGCACTTGACTTTCATCATTCGCCTTTGTCAGCGACCAGAACGTGAACCATTTAGCCGTCCTAGGACGTTACCCCAGGCGCACCAGAGGGGGACGGAACAAACTGCGCCCACAACACAAACATCTATGCCTTACGTGTGACTCAAATCCTCAACGCGGCGGTCGAGCGATTACTGTGGAAACGCTCACCTTGACCACTCGACCACCAAGTCAGCCACCAAAACAAACAACTTTTACAATGCAATGTGGGGTCGGAAAGCAGCCGGAGAGAGGGTATACTTTCTCCGGAGTGGATAAAACATCCGGTCAAAACGGAGAACACGGTAAATCCGCATGCTACATGTTCCAGATTGTACCAGTAAAGGTTTTTCGTAAATGTGTGGGGAGGGATTATCCAAGACCAATTAATTGGCCCGTGTCTGTTACCAAAACTGCCTAGATGGACAGAAGTACCTCACCTTCCTCCACCAAGTGCTGTCAAATTTACTACGTGTTGTACCAGCGAATCATTAAGCAATTATGTGGTTCCAGCACGACGAAGTGCCAGCACATTACACCAGGATTGTGTGGAACTACCTGGGAATTGCCATTCCGAACAAATGGATTTTCCAATCATATGGCTTCCCAGATCTCCCTATCTGCCTGGATTTATTCCTCTGAGGACAGCTAAAAAGCGCCGTTTACGAGACGCCCACATAGTCACCAGAGGACAACCGAGTCACCAGTAGTGTGATATGGAATTTGGACTACACGTTCTTTTGAGAAAATTTGATGTCCTTACAAACCAAATTGGGTAATTATAATTATCTGTCCCTTTTGGAAGTATTTTAAATCTTGCACTGTACATGTGTTTTTTAGTATTATGATGATGTGTAATATTGTGCTTTAAATATTTTATATTTTTAACTGTTTTATATTTAAATATTTTATACTTCTAATGGTTAACGTGATTCTACTCTAATATGAATCAATATTTATATACAAATCTAATGACATTGTGTGGATATATTTTAGTATTGCACAGGCTATTAGGCAAACAAATGTAATAAATTGTGAAAAATCTCACCTCGGTATAAACTGGTATCTGGCTCTTGTATACATTGACGTTCTTTACTGTTATCTGTATGACTAGCTCGATGATAAATATGCTTTGCTGTAAAGGATGCAACACATATCTTTATGTATTTATATTTCCACAGTCCTCAATAGGAGAATAAATATATTGAATTTTATGATATGGTTACAAAATAGGAAATTAGCAACTGGCAAAAATATATGATTTTTTATACATGTGCTCGGTATCACAGTAAATATGGGTAAACTGTGAGATCGGTATACTGCTACCCACGGATGAATACAATAATGCGCTACTTTCTTCCGACCAGTTTAAAACCGATTGATACTATAAAAAATGCAAAACACTTATCAGATGTCATTCCTGATGAAATAAACAATGAAGACGTAGTCCAATCCCAGTACGAAGACACCGCAAGGCTCTACAAATTTGGCGGATTTGTTTCCTATAAATTTAACAAGTGTAAATCTCGTCGCTGTAAACTATGCCCTGTTGTAGCACCTGAACAAATATCTAGCAAAGAAAATACCTATCATCTTTTCTGTAAAACTTATAATTGCATATATTGTATAACCTGTGGAAACTGTAATATGCATTAGATAGGTCAAACAAAAACTCCCTCAACCTACGAATAAATCTGCAGAGGAGTCAAAGTAATAAATACAAATGTAATGATTCACAAAATACGAATTTGGAGATAAGTCACTTTAAAAGGCATGCTTTGAGGCTATTACTGTTAAAATACTGGATATAGTGCCTAATTCAGAAGAACGTTTATGGTGGGAGAATGTACACATTCGACAATTTTGTACCAGTTTTCCTTACGGACTTAATTTAATCAATTTCAACCATATACATAACATCGAGTACTGCAGAAACATCAATACTCAAGCAGTAATGAAGAATTCAACTCAACGGAAAATAACAAGATGGAAACGAGGTAGTAATAATAAAGGTATATCATATAATAACACATTAGTAAAGCTGGAAGCCTTCATTGTAAAAATGGCGTCTTTTAATGCAATCAGAACAAGTTGGATGAAAAACGTTGCATTTGGTATTCGTAAAAGATACATTAAACGTATCTAGAATATTTGTAAAAAGGAAAATATTATCTCTGAACATCAGAAAAACCATCCCTATGCAACTACCAATTATGCTATACTTCTGGATTTAATAAAACTACGGGCTAAAATGTTTCATATTCAACTGGATAGTGACGATCGCAAACCAACAAAAAGAGAATATTTTATTATCACCTTTGAAAACAAAAGCTACAATTTCATACCTTCTAAAAAAATTATACGCACTCATGATCAGCTATTGCCCCTCTCAAACATAGCAGTCTCTGTCACACATCGGTATTTAAAAACTCTTGGACGTAGTATTTTTAATTATAATAGCATAGGCAGGAATATGCACCTATTTGCCAACTCAATATGCAACTGCACTTCAAGCGGCTATGTTAATAACGACCACGGCCACATCATTACCGGCAATATGGATCTAATAGAGGACATAGATTTTAGGACAATATTAAAACTGGGGACGAAATATCGCACCCAAGATTTTTACAATATAGACAAATTTTTCGGTCAAGAACTTAACACGTTTATATACAAAATGGCTATAAAGTACAGTCTACCATTATCTACTTTCAAAGAATGGCGTCATCATATTATAATGGATTTTAACTATTACTACCACGTTGCATATAAAGAATTCGAAAAATACAAAGTGAATAAAAACATTCTGGATCAAGTTGTCAAAAATTACGATATTACGTATACAGATGAGATGGCGTCAAATTATACATTTACATGTATGTAATACTATATTGAGATCCTGCAGAAAAATTACAACAATGATGAGATGTATAACTTGTTGAAAGTGCCTCAACGGGAAATTGAAAATTAAATACGCGCCTTGTATAAACGTATTGGAATCGATATCAAACATATTATATTTCCATACCTGGTTCTTATTCCAAAACTTCACAAGTCTCCTGTTAAGTTTCGCCCAGTAACAGTGGGATTAAAAACATACATTACTCAAGCTAATTTGAAGCTTCTTATACTGTTAAAACCAATCATGACAATGATATTAAGAAAAGGGCTCAATCATGGTAAAAAGCAGTAAAATGCAGTACGGTGATCAACCCGTAATGCAGTACAGTATGATCAACCCGTAAATTTGATCTACAAGAGCTTTGATTTCAAGGACATATTTAATAATATAAATTTGATCGACCTCTTCGATATTATGTTAGAAATCCATAACACCTACAATACGCATACATACACCGAACTGCACAAATATAAGGCAATATTGAACATAGTATTATATGAGAATATTCTACATAACGGTTAAGATTTCTATCAACAGATAAAAGTTATCCCTATGGGAGGAGGCTGCTCCTCTATGTTAGCGGATCTCTACCTTAACAAATCCGATAAAGGTACTTTTATTCTAAACGAAATACCTTATTTTAGATTTATGGATGACATTCTTTTTGGATGTATTAAAAACATCTTTGATTCCGATTTCAGTTTCTATCCAACAAATCTGGAACTAATGGAAACTAAGAAGATCCACGATAGTGAGATTAGTTATCTTGATCTAGATATCAATTTCACTGAAAATGAAAAATTATAAACAAAGCTATTATACAAGAAATTATTTCGATATAAACATTAATTACATCATCGATTGGAAATCGAACTTGAGCGCCAATATTTTCCGCAATATCGTTAGGAATCATTTTCTACGAAACTTAAGATTGCATAATTATAAGGACGATCGTATCAAAAGTGGTAAAAAATTCATAAAGGAAGCGTTGAAACAGCACTATCCAATAGAATACCTTGAGCACTACTATAATGCATTGCACTGCGAGGAAATTAATGCATTTGACAGTGATATTGGCAACACCCATTTTATATAATATATTGGTAACGCATCGAAACGCTCGGCACTTTATATGTGAATTGTAAAATGTTCTGTCATTAGGTTTTAACTTCTTATTTCAACCTGTCTCAATACAATTTTCTCTTCACTTGGTCCATGCATTCACTTCTGGTATACGCCTTTTGCTTTGATGTTCCAAGCAAAAGGCAATAATCTTAGGCAATAATGCAATAATCTTAGGTGCAAAACTTGTCCTTATGCTGAACCATTACAAATTAATAATAATTCCACTTCACAAAAATTCTGCAAAGTTTTTAATTGCATATACAAACTTAATTGTACTATTTGTAACTTATCCTATATTGGCCAAACCAGCAACCCTTTACATCTGAGAATGAATGTCCACAGGGATCATATTAAAAATTTGACCATAAAGTCTTTAATGATCTCCCTACTAAAAATCAATTTGAATATCAGCACTTTGCTACACACGGATTTAAAAATGTATCCCTTCATATTTTAGATATTAAAATTTCACTCACTGATAGATTAGTATATGAAAATTATTACATTAAAAATATAAAACTCTCTTCCCCTATGGCTTAAATCAAATTTATAATGATAATAATGTTGTTAACAATAGTTTTGAATACAATTCTAATAAATCTTCAGTATATAAACATCTTTTTCAATATACAAAGTCAACTCCTAGAAAAAAGCGATATAAGCGTGGCAAAGGAAAAAGTAAAATAAATAAAACTATTGATTACAATGCAGACATTTTGAAATTACAATATAATTATTCTCAAACATTCAATTTTCTACCTGTTAGAACTTGGTTATATAAAGTCAGAAAATGCAAATTAAGTATTGTTTATACTATTTTTTTAAGATTAAAATTAACTCATGAGCATTTTAAACATTTATTTTATGATTTGCTACTTTCACGTAGAAATTTCTTAAATTACCACCTTCTCCATTCACCAAATCCACATACTAAACTAGCTTATTGTGTAATTTCTTTTAAACACCCTATTCTTAATTCTCTTAACTTCAATAATTTATTTGCAAAACATCAGCACTTGTTACCAGTAAAAGAAATTAAAATACAAAAATCATTCAAATATAATTTACCAATTGGTAGAACTATTTACAATTACAATGAAGTTCCCAGGACATTAAACTCCGATGACTTTACATCATGTGTATGCAGCAATAAAAATCTTGCCCCTTATGTCAACTCCTCTCATAGACAAAGTATTACTGGGGATCTCAGTATAGTTCAGGATGATATACTTAGGGATATTATGAATGAAGGATCTAAATTTCGCATTCCATTCTGCCATCACCCTAACACGCTTCACATTCCATTCCTATTGAAGCATTCCATCTATGGAAGTATACTACTTTACATCTACTTAAAAATGTTATTATAAACATTAAATTAACGAAGAGTAGGTATCCTTATAAACAACTCCTATCTGCTATTAAAGAACTACAACAACATTTTGTCATAACTTATGTAGATAAAGCTTCTAATAATTATGCCATCATTTGTAAAAAATATTATGTTTCTCTGTTACAGAATTACTTAATAAATAATCAAATTTTTAAACCCATTAATAATCAGTCTATCAAAATCAAAACTAAAATGCTAAAATTATATACACAATTAAATATTAATTGTAAGTTTTTTAAATTTCCTTATGTTACTTTGGTTCCTAAATTCCATAAAT